>OY292399.1:3128920-3721163 GCA_958496205.1 Idaea biselata
CCAACTGTTCTGGTAGATGGCGTTCAATCCGAGCCTTAGTCGGTAAACAAAACAAGTGAGAGATCAGAATCATAAATTCACCATGTCACGTGGGTTTTCCGTGTGGCGCAGTGGTATCGCACTCGCCCGGCAAGCGAGGGGCACAGGTTCGAATCCTGTCATGGAAGGATTTTTCATGATGTATTTCTCCTTGTAAAATATTTCTAGAATATTGTCTTACCTAAAGTGGGCATGAAATCGCGTTCCTTAGTCCGACATGCAGCCAAATTATCAGGGCACAAATTCCACAGTTTTGTCAATTCGTTACTGAAAACATAAAAAATAAATGTTTATTCATATGTTTAGGGTTCCGTATTTCACACGCAGAAAAAGGACACCTCAAACCCCTCAGACTCACGGCAAAAAGTTCGCCGAGCTTCTCGTAAGAACAAGGAAATTATCCACACTCTCATTTTTCTCGGTTGTGATGAGAGATATCCTTTGTCTCGGCCTAAA
Organism: Idaea biselata; assembly: GCA_958496205.1. Lineage (NCBI taxonomy): Eukaryota > Metazoa > Arthropoda > Insecta > Lepidoptera > Geometridae > Idaea > Idaea biselata. Next base: position 3,129,416 of record OY292399.1, read on the forward strand.
GTACCGACACCGATCGGAGAACAGGCAGCGCGAGAACGAGAAGGCGAGAAACTCCTCACATTTACGCTTCTCGGGTGTTCTCGCCGTGAGTCTGGAGGGGCTATTATAAGCTGCCCCATCACTGCCGTCTGTCTAACTATCCGTGTCCACCTGTTGGAACCGGGAACTTTGCTCAGATGAGAAGAGATTGGTAAGAAGGAAGGACTGAGATAGTGTATACTTACTTTCCCATATAAGACTTGTCAGAGTTCTGGTATTCCTTGATGATGTCACCGACGGGGCGGCGCCGTTTCCTGGTCTTGCGAACCTCGTCTGTTGACTCCACTTGCACTGGTGGCTTCGGTTTTTGGAATTCTGGAAGTATACAGCAGTAAACATAATACTTCGGCCTCGGGCGAACACCCGACTGCAATGCAGAAGGTTGCGGATTCGATTACAAGTAAATGTAAGTAAGTGGTACAAGTATTTGTATGACGACCTCTGTGGCGCGTCGTGCGAAAGCGCGACTGCAATGCAGGAGGTTACGGGTTCGATTCCCGTCGGGTGCAAGTATTTATGCTTATAGAATAAATATTTGTGTCTAGTCTGGGTGTCCCTCTATGTATAATAATATGTATGTATTTACGAAAGAAAAATAAAATATAAGTATTATATCCGTTGTCTAGTCACCGTAACACAAGCTTAGTCGCTTACCACGGGGCTAGATGGCGCTCTGTGTTGTTCACAGAATTTATTTATTTATGCCTAAAATTGTAAATTTTTGTTTGTTCTGGGTGTCTCTCGCAATATGTAATGTATTTACAATAGAAAAATAAATATAAGTATTATATCTACTACTACTAGTAGGCGGGGCGGGGGTTTCGCCCGCGTGAGTTTTAAGATCTAGTAGGAATAGACAGCCAGAGTTACTTTCGTATTTATAATATTAGTAAGGAAGAGGTTTTATTACCTGGACATCCATCATTCTTCCAATTGTTCCAATGCTCCTCCCTCTTTAGGATATGTTTGACACACTCGGCGAACCGTTTGCCTCGAGGTGGCGTTTCGCCCAGCAGTTTGTAAATGAGACTTGTTGTGTCTTTCACCCAATCTGTCTGGTCTGATTTTAGTTCTTGAGATTCCCTGTAAGTAATAGTTGTTAGTTTTTAGTCTTGATTAGCAAGTTGTCAAAAAATAAGATGGGCAAACGGAGCCAAATTGGTGAGTTAGTGGTTGAACATTCATCTATCATTTATTTATAGAATCACTTAAGACAGAAAACATCTTTGAGGTAGGAGGAGGAACTGACTGACTTATTGTGACATAAAATGTGGACAGTGTGTTCTTTGTGGTGTGTAGATACCTACATACCACAAAGAACATAGAACCTTGGAAATGTTGAAATAACCTTAGTGGATTACATATAAAACCACAAAACTTCAAGGTTTTTTTCAACATTCCCATGGGATTGGGAATTACGCGTGTAAAACAGCGGGAAGCTGCTAGTTATTTTATATTGTAATCATACTTACATTTTAAACTTAACAGTCGAAGACAAATATTGGAACAGAATCAGAAATTGTATCAACACACATCGCCTGAAGTTAGAGTCTGACAGCTGCAGCTCTAACAACTTCTGATTGGTCAAGAACTTGGCGAAATAGTGCTGTTCTTTAGTCTCTTGCATTTCAACATCTGTAGTGTTGGTGACAGGCTTCAGTCTGTTTAGTTTGGACTTTTGGAGCTCGACAGATTCCAACTTGTAGGAGGAGAATGCGGAGAGAACACTCCCGGAATGCTGGAAAAGAGAAAGAACATTAAATATTAAGGTTCGAATCACACTGCCGAAAATTTCTGAATCAATATCCAGCACATATCACAACAAAATGTATACAAATTAGTTTTTTATCGCATGGTGTTTATTATTTTTAGCATTGTTTGATTCTTATCAGGAACAAGAATGTAAGCAGCCTATAAATGTGTTTCTTTGGTTCTAGGTGTATGTCTGTATGTATTTACTAAAAAATATACATTTTGTGGAGTATTTCAATTGCCTTGTACCCATAGCATAAGCCTAGTTACTTAGTCTAGGGCGAGAGGGCGCTGTGTACATTATCCCGCAATATTTATGTATTTATTTGATAACAATTGAACTTAGAATGTAGACAGCTGGAGTTCTGGAAAAACATAGGCTACTTTTTATCCTGATATTCAATACATCAAACGACACAACAATAGAACCTCTAAGTTTACAAGTGCGGAGGAGCTCATTGGCCTAGCTGTACCTGCCGATAATGAGTGGTCGTGCCGGTTAAGCAACGCTTGGCGCGGTAATTACTTGGATGGGTGAATGATAATTTGTGTGGCAAAAATTCATTTTCTCAAGCTCCTCCGTGCTTTGGAAGGCACATTAAGGCCTTAGGGCGACCCGAAAACTCTAACCAGGTGAGCCACACCACTATATGAAAAAGAATAAAGACGAGTATGAAATAAATGAACAGAAGTTTACTCACTGCAACAAATGTCTTCCACTGTAGCCTATTGTAACAAGTATTAGGATTCCTGAAGAAATCCTGTAAGCTCCAGAATCTACAGTACAAATTGTAGTCAATATTCAACTTGTTCTTATCGTCTGTGTCCACCACCATTTCTTCATCTAATGAATCTTTGAGAGTACTAGAATTGTCACCACCAAACTCCGTAACATTTTCCAAATTAAATTCTGATACAATATTCAAACCGGAGCGTTCGGAAAATGGAAAGAATTTTGCTAAAAATAACAGTATCCGACCACAGAATACAGTGTTCTGTGACCTCGACAGTCTACGGAGTAGATCATTGCACATTCTCAGCAAGTTGTTCTTACAAGCTACGAAGAATAATTCCTCTTTCCATATGGATACACCGTTTTCAACATATGTGAACATTTTTTCGCACTTGTTCAGTGTTAGGGCGTCAAAAATGTCGCCTAATAGGACCACAGGCATTGTTGGAGTCACCATGTGGCGTCTACAAGAGTCTATGCAAAAGCAGACGAAGTTTTCCAGGGTGTCTGGCTCTTCTAGAAGCAAATCGAGGAGCTTGTCTCTGAATGCTTGGTCCATAGCCGCTTTGCGATCCGATTCGTTCGCATTTTTCGTAAATGAGTCGAGTAAATCGATGTTGTTTGTTGCGAAGGCTTTGGATAGCACATCCTGTTGGTAAATTAGAATGTTTCAATAGTTTTCTGATACAGAAATTCGTGTTTTTGTTTTCATTTGAAAAGTGAGGTTATGTTTTGTACTTACTCGATATTTAGCTCGTAGTTCGTCAAATCCGAGTTTATCGGAAGTTTTTGAAGACGACATTTTAAAAATTATTGTATAACATAGATTTTAATTTATTTATTATCAACAAAATCACAATTTGATTAAATTCGTCACAAATTCACAATCAGAAAGAAAAAAAATAAGATGTTTGTGTGTGAGAGAGGTAGAGGAATAAATTCAGTGGGTAGAGTGAAAGGGATAGTATGATAGTATCGACAGATGAAATGAAAAATGCAAGGGATGCACTACTGCGCAAAAATGCAACTGATTGCCATTAATTATCAAACAAATCAAACTTTAATTTATTTATTTGTATGAGCTATTATTTATTATACTGGAAGTACTATCGTACTGGAAGAAATCTATTCTAATCTAATTATAATCTTATCATTTACCACCAAATCTACAAAAAGGGAAAAGTATTTTGTATTTTGCTTGCACAGAAAGTTAAATCCCAAAGTATTTTGCTTGCCCTTTCATGTCATTAAAAAAAGAAAATATGTCAAATTGACAGTTGGTTTGAGTGCGTGTTGTGTGGCGTCCTATCAATTTAGCTTTGTATTATTTTTCACTATTTTTACTTGATCCTTTGTTTAGAAATGTATTAGAGTTAAGCTTATCTAATCATAGTTTACTCGTACGTATTGACGATTAAGGATTCAGTTCTAAAGGCATAGTTTTATTCAGAAGCATGGACCGAAATATGAGGTAAGATAATTTTCCTTTCCCTCGTAACGATACCAGTTTTACACGGGGAAAAGTGAAATTCGCGACGCGTTGTGATCATTGACTCGTAGGGCAATGTTCTCTGACGCTAGCCGTCTTAGAAGAGAACTTTAATCAGTTTAAATCTTGGTAGAAAAGAAGCTATGCAAGTGTATGCGTATTTGTAATTTTTCGCAAAACATTTCCTACAATGTACGCATAACATTGCATTGTAAGTACAATGTTTACTCGCATTAGTTGCGTGTGCGATATTTATATTGATAACACGCGCGCTTCTTATCTTCGTACTTATGTGCATGTATTATGATAAGCGGCGATATAGACATGTTATTAAAAATAAAACATTGATTGGTGGATGGAATATTAGTAATCTCAAACACTTGAAATTATAATTTATACTTTTAATAATATTAATATATGCACCCTCCACTTTTCAGTTGCATAAAAAGTAGCCTGCTTTTATATATCTTCACATTGTTGTCTCTAGTTCTTTAAGAATTTTCAAGAAAATGAATATTTAACCCAGTTGTTCCTGAATTAACTTTTTTTGCACGATTGATTTGAAATTTCGTATACATGACAATATCGTATCATAAAATGGATAAAAAATAATAAAAAAAACATTCCATTTCCAGAAAAGCCGGAAAATGACGTGTCGTAAAAGACACAGTAGGAGAATCCACTACTATAATCATTTACTATATTATATGGAGTAGACTTTGTCATAAATCAGGAAAGATATAATAAAATTCATAACATTTTAAAAAATTATAATGTATTTTAATTTTGCACTTCTGAAACTACTTACGAATGGTATGATATTCTTCGAAACATGTTTTTGGATGTAATGTTATATTACATTTCATACAATAAAAATTAGCACTTTTGTGACGAAAGCCACACCGCAACCGTTCCTCCCTATACTTTACTAAATGGCCCTTGTGATCATACTGTAATGCCCCAGCAATACTTTGTGATGGTCGTCCTCCCCTGTGACTGTCAGTTTTCTTATTCGTCTCAAGAAGATTTACAGCGATATTTCTCCGAAATTTCAGATGGTCCAATTGTCCTCCATTTTCTTTATACAATTGCCAGGCGTTATGTACGGCCATATCAAGGCAATGGCTGATGAGAGAAAAATACCATTTTTTTCCACGAATACTAGTCCTATAAAGGCCAATATTCTGGTCTGAACGGTCTACGCCTCCCATATTTTCATTATAGACCTTTATAATCGCAGGTTGGTCTACAAATACGTATTTTTCTGCTACTGTGAAAACCTTGTGTGAAAACATTGCAGCGGAAATTATAGGCATACGGCAATCAGGGGTATTTTCCCAATACATACGTCGCCTCGGGACAGACACATAACCACTATATAGTAAGATTCCCAAAAAGCATTTCATCTCACTAGGGGAAATATTACCATCTCTATTTTTCTGAGTCGCATATAGATTTGTAAATTTTACCAGAATTTCAATGACAGCATTGTCAAACATACATTCAAAGTAATCTATAGGCTTTAGATTATTGACTGGGCCCTGTACATTTTGCCACACGCTGTGTGTCGGCTGAATATCCCTAGAACTCCAAGTATAGATTTTATTTTTGTAACTTGTGACATTTGGGACGCTTCTTGAAGTAGATGGTATTGGTTCTGCGACGTAGGCAGGGTCCGGAGCGTTTACTTCTACTGGTATAGGAGATCCCATGGGAACAGGTTCATCAACAAAGTCGATGCGCTGCCTTTTTGAAAGTTCTGCTAAAGATAAGTAGTCACTATCACTGTCATCAGACCAGTCCTCCTGTTGGACTTCAGCAGGTGCTCTGAGTTGAGATCCCTGGGAGATTTTGAAGTAACACAAAGTCTTCATCCCCGGAATCTTCATCCGTAACTTCAGCATTACAATTTTCCGGTGGCATGATAGTTATGGAGTCAGGAATTTCCAGCTCATCATTTTGCTCCAGTTCCTCAATTATCTCATTCAGAGTCATTTGTTTAGGAACATTTCTATAACAAATAATTATTCGTTAGATATAGTAGTACATTTTCCTACTGTGTCTTTTACGGAACAGACTAAATAAAGTAAAAAATCTCTGTGGTAATGTTAAAAAATCTGCTGTATTTCTATGTTTTCGAAGTTTGTAGGAACCAACTGCTAGTAATTACATCACTTTTTAATTAAAAAACAGCATACAACAAATGTTAACTTACCTTGAATAACTCATTGCAATTAGCACGAATTTAAAAAAATTGTCACTCAAAGAAAATTAACTGCAGATCACGGTTAACACTACGTAATGATTGACCAAGGTCTCGATAGCTAATAACGATATATATATATTTTTTAAACTACCCTCATAAAGTTCAATATTTTTTTAAAGTTAGTGTGTCGATAAAGACACGGTAGGCGTAAGTGGGTTAAAATAACTTCCAAGTATCATAATAATTGTTTCTACACCCTAACTTATGTGGGTGACAGATAAATAATACCTATTTAGGACATTGTACACATCACCATCTAGCCCCAAAGTAAGCAACTAGGCTTGTACTATGGGTACTAGTTAACAGATATACTGCATATTATACTTTTTTTTTGGAAATACATACTATACATAGAGAGACACCCCAGGCAAGAACCAAATATTTATTTTAAAAAAACCAATAAATATCCTTGTTTACTTATAAACTTTCACCTGTTAGTAAGATAATATTTCGATTTTTACTTTAAAGTACTTCCTAGACTTGGATGACTAGGCTGGTTGGTTAGTGCAATACAACGGTTTTGTAAGGTTGTAGGTTCAAGCCCTGTTGGGTGTAAAATTTTAGAAAGAGATCTTTCAAAAATTAGATAATTTTTTGTCCAAATAATCTTCACCAAATTCAATATTTTAATAAAATCTCTTAAACATTTCAGATCAAGTTACGTGAACAGCGGGCCCCGCTCCCTACCCCACATGAGCAGCAACAAACGACACAACAACGGCAACGGACACAGCAGTAACGGGCACAACGGAGCCCGACTCAGCCCACCCGCACAGACCATGGCACACAACACCACACACCATGATGATCTCATTAACTATGTCTATGACTCTTGGAATAAGGTGAGACCACCAAAATTATACTTAGTTAGTTTCGCTGAGCCTTTTCCGCACTTAGCCTCACAATTGGGCCATTGTACGTGATTTCTTAGAGGGCTTAAGACGCCATGGGAGCCTACCCCGCATTGGCGAATATCCCATGCCTTCGGACCGTGGTTTATCCTAGGACATGTCGGTTTCCTCACGATGTTTTCCTTCACCGTAAGAGCGATGTTACAAGCGCACTTAAATTTTTCTTAAAGAAAAAGACATTGGTGCGCGGTCGGCCTGGATTCGAAACCACGACCTTCGGAATGAAAGTCGCGGTATCTACCACTAGACCAACACCGCTCTCGTCCTCTCAAAATTATACTTATATTGGAAATCACCTTTGCCAAAAAAACAATCATGCTTGATACTAGGAAAAAGAGAGACAGACTAAACCCCAAATTGTTTATTATTTTTTATTTTGAGTTGGTGCAGTAGGTAAGTCATCATTGACCATACCTTTTGGTAAGCACCAAGCTTTTACTTTTGCTTTTACCAAGCAGTTTTATCTGCCACCACTCAAGGAGAACTTAAGGTTTGCTAGTCTCCCTCAGATCCCTTACGCAGCGTCCTACGTGGACGATTGGATGCGAACGCGATTGCGAAGCGATCCGATCCGGTGCGGTGCGGAAACAAGGAACAGTCGAGAATGGCACTTTACGTGCATTTGGTCACGTAGGACACTTCAATAGCTATCGACTGTTTGTTGTTTCCACACCGCACCGGATCGGATCGCTTCGCAATCGCGTTCGCATCCAATCGCCCACGTAGTACGCTGCATTAGTCGCCTTTTACGACACCCATGGGAAGAGATGGGATAACCCTATTCTATGTCCGGGCTACGCGGCCAAACTTTGACGTCTTTTAATATTAGAAAACATAGTACTTAATTGATCTATTAAATTAAAACCTGTTAAGGCCATTTGTAGCCCAAATGGAAAATGGATAGTATGCATTTTATTATAAAGATACTTTATAAAATTTCAGGTAACCCGTGAACTAGAAAGAGGAAGTCAAGATGCTAAGTATTACCAAGAAGTGATAGCGCCTCGACAGTTAGCCAACTTCAGACCGTTCAACTTAGAGGAATGGTGGGCCCGTCGCCTGCTTCAGAGCATAAACCGTAACAAACATAGATCTTAGTTCCTAGTCTGATTTCTGATGTCAAATATCAGGGTGGATGGTCAACTAAAGCAATCAAATTGTGAGAGAAAAGATCCTCAATCCAAGGTGATAGATTCAAAGTTACAAAATCTCTTATCACTAAATCACTTTATAAAGTGAGTGATAGTGTTTCTTCTTCCTAACCAAATGATTATGAAATACAATATAAATATTATAATATTATGAATAGTAATGGTTGTATCCTTTTGATATATAAACCAATTTGTGCCTGTCATAAAACTTGATGTTTATTCACAAAGTTTAATCATTAGTGATTCTATGTTTGGTTTTACGCAAGTTTGATTTTTAATAAGACAAAATGTAACATCATAGATTTTTCAATTAGGCCTGCATAGATTGATTTAGTGGTCAACTCTCTTAAGGGGAAAGGATGACTCTTTTCTCCATACAAACTTAACAAACATACCTAGTCGACTGTTTCCTCGCTGGATGAAGACATTAGACAAAATATGTCTAAGCCATAAAACCTATATCAGCAATGACTATCGCTATTCTAATATAAAAAAAACAAGGTAGGGGCATGGTCATGATGACATAAACATATTTGCGGTTTTACGGCATAAACATATTTGCCCTAATTTCTTTATCTAGGAAGGAAACGGTTGACTGTTTGTGTGAAGGATATTATCCTTTCCTCATAATTTAAGCCTTCATAGATTGTTTCAATTATATTTTAAAAGCCTTAATAGGTTCTTATAATAATACCTTGTGTGCACCTAAGCCTTCATAGATTGGTTTTAGTTGACTGTTCACTCTGGAATTTCTATAGAACTGTTGAAATAGATTTTCAAAATGTTTTTAAACCATATTCCAAACTAGTAGTTTTGATTTGCATTGATTATTATAATATTTATTATTTATTTAGTATCAGCTTTTAAATCGATGGAATCGTCATTCCATTATCTACGTAGTTATGTTTTACCGGGTCTTTTTTTCTCTCACCTATATGTTACGACTATGTTACAATAGTCTAGTCTTCCTGTTGTAACATAGTCGCAAGTCGCTAGGAGACAAAAAAAACCATTTCTTATTTATCTAACAGATTCTGTTTCCCTACAATTTGTGCATCTTTGTTAGTTTACTTTTCATGGCTTTGCTTAATATTTATTAGCGTTTTTTTTATCAAATATGTTTGGATTTTAAATGCACTTGTGTTTAGTTGTTATAAAACTAGTTGCGCCCTTTGGTTTTTCACGCGTAAGTCTGTGATCGGAATGGGATAAAGTCGCGTATGTCTTTCTCCAATGTCCCATCTATCCCCCTGCTAAAATTCATGAAAATTGGTTCGGCTGGTTCGACAAGCAGGCATTATATTACTTTTACAGTTATAATATTAGTATGGTTTCATTTAACGCATACTTGAATTTGTGAGAATACTGATACCACCTACAAATGAAAATTGTTCAAATGCATGGGACATTTGACAATCCGTATTCGGCACCCGTGGCGTATTTTAGTAATCTTTTGTAACATAGCCGCTAAGCGGTGTCATTGTTATAAAAACAAGTGTTTAAAGTAAAAAAATACTTAATTTCAAGATTGCATTGTGAATAAATAGAAAAGTTCAAGTCAAATTGATTGTGATGAATTCCTGTTACAATTTATATTTACATTGTCATAAACGGGTCGCACTGAATGAATAGAACAAACATAACTTGTACTTACATTTATTAAGAGGCCTACGGAGGAAATTTTCTATACAATTGTACAATTGATAAATATAACCATTAAGACGCATAGCAATTTGTTCTACCTGCTTTCGTGATCAATAAATCACGACTGGACAGGTATTTTCTTCTAAAAATACGAGTAATACACCTTCAAAAATTCACACGCGGCGAGCCTCCGACTCGCTTTATGATTCCATCGGAGTGTTTGTCTATAGTAACTAGACCACACGAGTTATAACCCTAGTGGCGTTTTGCCATGAATTGCCTAGATAAATAAAAATAAGGAATATATATTTTCTTGGTAATTTCACTTACCCACTAGTGAGATAGTCGTTAAACGCTCATCCTATAATTATAACAAAATATGATGATTTTAATTCCTTTAAAAAAATATCGGTAAAAAAAATAATATAAATGTGAACCAATAGTATAAAAGACAATAACAGTCCTAAACCGCGTTAGACAGAAGAAAGGTATTTGGCCTTGCATTGGGACAGCTGCTTTTAATAATAATTCATTATTTATGCATATTAATTTACATTTGTATGGGATATTCATCCGGATGCCTCTTACGTCTAAACCATCTTGCCTTGGTACTAATTATTTGGTGTGAACACGAAAAGTAATAAAAAAGCAATACAAAGTGAACATGAAGTCGGGAAACTATACAGTTTTCAAGAACATTTAGTACACAATGATATTTAAATCATATTTGAATGACTAAAGATAATGTGTGAGCATTTTCAATAAACAAATAGTCTATAGTTACATTTTACCGGGTCTTAATCGCGTATTATTATTTATTTTCTTACGTTTCAACTATGTTACAATAGTCTTAGTCGCGAGGCTACTATTGTAACATGGTTGAAATGTCGAGGTTAGAAAATAAATAATAATACGCGATTAAGACCCGGTAAAATGTAACTATGTTAACAAATCGTCTGACTTTGTTAACATAGTTTCAAGAAACTGTTTACATTATATCTCTTTATCGAATATAATTTGAGTATAATTGATCGTAAGTGATCACTTGTTTATGTAAATAAGTTAGTTTGTAATTATTTTAATTTGTAGATAAGCATATTAGTTTATTCAGTGAATCATAGAAATGGCTAGAGATATCAATGACTCATATATTGCTTTTAATGACATTATTACACGACAATACTGAACGAGATCTCATTATATTGTCATGTATTTGATATAATTTACTGTAATTTTAATATTTGATATTTTTTCAATGATACACAGTTAGTTGAGGAAGTGGTTCAAATTTTATTTACAAGAATTCACTGTTACCCCAAATGTGAACTAAATAAGTGGCAGGTGACTTTACCAATAGTCTATATGGCTAGCCTGTCGTCACGGTGAATAGTTAGATGTGCCTCTAACCTAGGGATGTATTCTTCAACTAAAATCTTGAAGAAAACATATACAAATCTTTTCTTAATACTGGATGTATGTACAAATCGAGCGATGCCTTAAAAAGAAAATAACTTAGCAATAACTTAGCAATTTTAATAGTGTTACAATTAAAATTACAGTAAGCAAATACATGTTTTTAAGATGAATAAATTAAATCATGTTTTTTTAATAATATTTGACCCGTATCTATAGATAACATTCCATTTTAAGGTAATAATAGCACACGCCTGTATTGTACTTAGCATTTGATTGAAAATATGTATTGAGTGATGCAGTGCTGTAAGATTTTGGATTTGAATAAAACGTTTTTTATTTATTTTTTTACTTTTTATTTGTAGTTAGTACTTACAGTGTTGTTGTAGGTATTACACGACTGCGTTTTGGTCTTGGTTGTGTGCGTAAACTCACGTACACATTTTTCACCAACAATTGGAGCTCACGCACACAGACCCAACGTGTACGTGAATGGTGTAAATTTACTCGCACAACCAAGACCAACACGCAGTCATGAGGTAAAACAACAGTACCATAGCCTACTAATCATAAAGTGGCATAACATAGCGTATTAATCCAAGTCTGTAGTTATCTGCATACCAAGTTTCATCGCAATCGGTTCAGTAGCTTTTGCGTAAAGGAGTAATAGAAAGAAAAGAAAGAAAGAAAATTGATTTATTCAGACAAGCACACAACTACATAACAGGAAAAAAAATAAATAATATAAAAGTAATTTACAAAATGGACACAATAAAGATAAAAACAAAATATACGTAGAGAGTAGTGCGCTGCCCGAATAGGCGCAGCCTCAGCATAAACATAAAAAAACATACCTACTCGCCGTAATTACTTACTAACCTGTATATACCCAATAAACTTTTTATATTCACACAATTTGTTTACATAGTTACATTTTACCGGGTCTTACATACTCATAAACTTTCACATTTATATTATAGCAAATAACAAAGTAAGCTAAGTTTGCTAAGTAGCAAATTAGTAGGATAAAGAAAAGTAAGCTGAAGGAGTACCCAATAACGGATTTACGACACCCCGGAGTTAATTTGAAATTTCTGAAGGAAATTGAGTCATCCGTAAAGCACCTAGTTAAAGTCAATATTGACAGTGATAGTATAGTCATGTGATTAGAGTGGGTAGCTGTAGCAGAAATTATTTATTTTACCCGAAATTGTCACTGGTTTGGGATTTACGCGGGCGAAACCGCGGGGGCAGCTAGTCTCATGATTAAGGTCCTACAGGCGCTCCGAAAATCAGGGTCATTACAAAATCCAAATGACACTTCACTTTTTGGAAGGGATGCTTATGCATTAAAATACTTACATAAAATAGGTCCCATAATCCATAATGAATATCTACCTACTTACCTACGCCTGGCATGCTAGTCGCAGCTGCAGCTGTGTCCCGCGATTTCATCTGCGCAAGGCCATGTTAGGAACCTACTCCCAAAAATGCAATGCATGTTCAATTTATTTTTCATCAAAATCGGTCCGATTTTGATAACCCCCAACATGCACACATACATGTTCCTAACGTACATGTTCCTAACGTTACCTCTTTAGGTTTGATCACTATCCAAAGGGTATCATCACCAAACGATCAAAGGATTTGATCATAACTTACCATCAGGTTAGATAGTTCAAGATTTGCCTCGCTCATCTAGCAGATAAGGAGAAGGCAGTGGAACAAAATCCGACCCCTATTCCCTAATGGCAGCTCCGCTCTACGAATCGGAAAAGTAGTGAGTCCGCTAGGCGCTACGACTTAGGCTTTGGGTGGTAAACCCAACAAGCCACGGCCAAAGCCTCCCACCAAGATCCCCTTTTAGTCGCCTTTTACGACGGCCAAAAATATATCCATAGTTTTGTAGAAAAAAAAATCGTTCGGAAACAATGTGTTGAACTTATATCAAAGTATATAAGTAGGTACAATATTATTACTTCACCTAAGTAATAATATTGTATTTACCTACATATTATCAAATTGTCACTGACCATCAGGTAAGATAGTCGAAGATTTGCCATTTTGGTCGCCCTGTACGACACGGGCAAAATACCCGCCATAGTTCTGTAGAAAAAAAAACTCGTTCGAAAACAATGTGCTGAACTTCCATCAAAGTATCTAAGTACAATATTTAGTAACTTTGCTGCCCCACATAGTTCGTTTAATGAAACCGCAGACCCATACGAGGAATTCATAACGCGTATGCGGTTGTCAAAGTTTGTGTACAAAGCTGTATTTGAATGCTGCGGAGCTTAGAGACTACTCAGCTACAAAGATAGAGCTTGATGTAGTGAAAGAAAGGACACCTTGACTTATTGCAAAACTTTGATCATACCTACGTATCTAGGCATTTTGTCTGTTTTCGCGATGTTGGCTTGAAATTAAACTAATTTTTAGGGTAGGTAAACTTAATTTCCGTACCCAAAGGGTAAAAATATCTGTCCGTTTGTCACTAGGCTGTATCTTATGAACCGTGATAGCTAGACAGTTGAACATATCACAGATGATGTATTTCTATAGCTGCTATAACAACAAACTAAAAAATTAATAAAACAAATATTTAAGGGGGGTTTCCATACAACAAACGTAATTTACATAAAGACTTAATGATACTGCGATGTATTTTACCACTAGCGCCATCTATCGACGGAGATGGACCGGCGCCAGTGGTAAAATAAATTTTAACGCTGCGTTGCGTTCACGGATTGGTTGATCCAGTGGTCATTTTAGGGTTCCGTACCTAATTGTGATAGTGGAAAGGAACCCTTCGTGTGCGAGTTCAACTCGCACTTGGCTGTTTTTTTTTCGGGTTTTAATTGCGGTCTTTACAGACCTTGCTAATCGATAGCAGTAATGTGCAGAACTGCGACCAATGACACCCATATGAGTGGGAGAGAGTATGACCCCCATATTTACGTGGCAACATTCGTGGTATGAGACTCCCTGACTGCCAATAAGTTGTATCCTTTAGGTACCAACAACAAGCAATTAGGTGCTAATAATAAAAACTTCGGTTAATATTAGATATTTTTATTGTTATAGCGACATCAGAAATACCTACATCATCTGTGAAAATTCCATCTGTCTAGCTATCATGGTTTATCAGATATAGCCTGGTATCAGACAAATAGGCAGACGGACAGTGGAGTCTTAGTAACTGTGTCGCGTCGGGCGAAGGTTTGACTGCAATGCATATGGTTGCGGGTTCGATTTCCGCCGGGTGCAGATATTTATGCTTAAAAATAAATATTTGTTTCTGATCTGAGTCACTTATTATTACTAACCAACACATTAGCAGCACTCGATATCGACCTTTGAGATGTTCAGATGTTTCCTCTTTTCCAACGTGTAGATTAGATACTAAGTTCAAATCTCTCTCTGCGACTAATGAGATGTAACTTGACTGTGTTGTTATAAAAAGTATAACAGACAGATTACTGGTACCTTCTTACTAACTTAGATAGAAGTTTTCTTTTGACGTTTTTCATAACCGAGTAGAAACGTTAGATGTTTTAATGAGTGTACTTTGTTCTGTTTTTTTATCAACTTAGAAGTAAAGATCATAGGTTTTTGTTTCAGCGAACTCTGTGGCGCGTTGGGCGAATACCCGACTGCAATTCAGATGCGTTGCGGGTTCGATTCCCGCCCGAACCAGTGTTTACTTATGCCTAAAAGTTTGACACATCTTCCTCAAGAAAAAATGTCGAATTCAGAGAACTAAAACTTCAAATCGTAATCTGAATTTAAAAAATACGAAGTATGTAATAACAAGGGTTGGTTGGTATGTACCCAACTGAGCCCTTTATAGCCGCTTCGATCCAAATAGGTACCTACCTCCTAGTCGTCTAATAAACACTGAAATCTGCGTTAGACATTTTTACTATCGTAGTCGTTTTACAGCGCATTCTCGTCTCCCTCGTTGGATTTGACGTCTGGATACAACCAGCTACGAACAGCTGCTTTTATAATTAGGTCTTGTTTGTCAATTAATTAACAAAGACTTTGGAATATAATCTGAGTTCGGCTTGCAATTTCATAAAAATGACGTAGAATCTAACATTGGACTCTACTTCCATAAATAGAAGATTATTATGATGTTGTCAGTTATTGATATTTTGACAGTTTTTAAACATGTTTAGGAATCTTTATGCAAGTCGGCCTAAGTATTCAAAGTCCTAACCTAACTGACTCAATTACGATAATTACTGACGAAAAAATTATACGTCGACTGTGCGTGCGAGGATGTGAAGCCGGGGAAGTATTTGTTCCCCATTCTGAACCAAAATTCTGCTTCAATTACCCATCCTCACTTAGCGCAACTCCTGTGAAAACTGCTTAGGTAAGAGAGGTCTACAATGTCGCATGTCGTAGCTACGCTCTGCGTAGAGGTCCGGTAAATCCTACGCTCTACGAAAGTCGACGTAAGCTTTGGATAAGCTCTATTAGCCTTAATAATAAACGTGGAGTAAGGTCGGAGTAATTTAACCACTGTTTGTTTCTATCTGTCAATGAAAGTTCTGGTTACGGAAAAAGACAAAGCATGTTCTCAATCCCTGGACATCCCGGACATCCCTGGTTCCCCTAAACGGCTCTTGGCGGCGGACTCGGGGGAGTTCGTCGCCAAACACTGAGCCACGAGATGGCGGCGGCGTGTCCGCGCCGCCTCTTGAGAGGGTTTTGCCCATTTGGGCTCGGAGACGGGGTCCACCCGGACCACCCGCCGCTAGAGCTTGCCGAAGTTATCCGAAAGGTTCCGGCAAGCTCTGGCAACTGCGGCGCGAAGGACACCGAGGGGTTTAGTGGGTATACCCTGGCCGCACACCATCTTGGCCGGGGGGACCCCCACACACCGGGCCGCTCTCCCCCGGGAGCGGCCTGACGGTCTTAATTAGATTCCCCTCGTAAAAAAAAAAAAAAAAAAAAAAAAAAAAAAAAAAAAAAAAGTTCGTAGCTAAAAAAAGATAAAAAGATATCTGCATAATCATTTATTTATACTTAAAGTCTAAATAGCTTAAGTCGTCGGGATCGGTCCTTAAATTTTTTTATAAGTATTTTTTATGTTTTGCTCGTTAAAAAAATGTTTTCAGACGCTTCCACGGGATCCTTTTTCATGCCAGTTCGTCGTCTTTAATCGTGTTTGAGATTCAAATATTGCAATTGATGCAAATATTATGTAGTACGAATGTAGGCAGGCAACAAAATTATTGCTTATCTAAAAACTGTTGTGTCAAACTTTATCTTACCACATAATAATATAGGTAGATCGATTTACAAGTAAGTATACATAAGTATAAAAATTTTCTCTGTGATGCAAAGAAAGCTGCGAACCGAAAAAAAGCAAGACAGATTTGTCTGCGGTATTCGAATGAAATGCACCGAAAAATAAGTTTAATTTTATAAAAAGCAAGTTTCTGATCTAAGCTCAAAATTAAAGTAAGAACAAAGCTTATTTTCAAATGATTATTGGTCCTGGAAATGCTGCGTACCAACGCGGACTAACATACATTTTTACCCAGGTACTAGTCATTTTTTGTTGATGCTCTATAGATTATAATAACCTCAACGAATTGAGTATTGGTTAAAACAAACCACTTTACTACTTTATAGTGTTCTAAAAATAATAGTATCATTTGCATCAATTCCCAAATAATTTACAATACTACGTAACCCTTCATGACATAATAATATAATTAAGTTGGAAAAGCAGACGGTTTTGTCTCGCCTACGCCTCGACTTGAGCGGCGGGAGTCGTGGCGGTGGTGGCGACGCTCGTCGTGTTCGAGACTGTATCAGGGTCCTGTTCCCGCACTCCTAGCCAGGGAATCCTCTTGGTTAACTCCGCCCTATATGATAAAAAGACAAGTTAAGAACTTGGACTACGAAGAATTTTCCTCCTTCTTCTAGATTCATTCTTCTAGATTCTTCTTCATCTCCTTCGTTTTTAGGGTTCCGTACCCAAAGGGTAAAAACGGGACCCTATTACTGAGACTTCGCTGTCTGTCTGTCTGTCTGTCTGTCCGTCTGTCCGTCCGTCCGTCTGTCACCAGGCTGTATCTCATGAACCGTAATAGCTAGACGGTTGAAATTTTCACAGAAGATGTATTTCGGTTGCCGCTACAACAACAAATACTAAAAACAAAATAAAACAAATTTTTAAGAGTGGCTCCCATACAACAAAAGTGTTTCAAAAACTACAAGGGAATCGAGTAGGTCGTGGAATTCAAAATGGCCGCCCTGTCTGTCAAATATTTTTTTTTGAGTAGTGTGGTCGTATGAAGGGAGTAAGGATCGAAGCTAAATATTTCACATTTTCCTATCAAATTTAAAAATTGGATGTAAATCATTTTAGGGTTCCGTACCCAAATGTCATAGTGGTACGGAACTCTTCGTGCGCGAGTGTCGCACTTGCCCGGTTTTTTTTTTCTATAAAACGTTGGATATTTAATAGAAAACTTAGATAGGTAGGTAGAGGGTATTTTAATGTGACTCTATTAAAACTACCTATAAACAGACATATTATTATGAACTATTGTAGACCTATAAAAATAATTATGAAGGGAACAAAGATTACCTATATACCGTTTCTAGTTTACCTACATATTCTGAATATGTCGCTAGCGAAGCTACATAAGTCAGAAAGAAAATCGGGGAATATTTATTTTGTTGGGTAAATCGAGCTTAACTAAGTTCTTGGCTCCGTAGAACTGGCGAGCTAAGCAATACAAACTTTAGCTAAGTTGGCGGTGGACAGTCTACAGTCGGTGGACGGTGGACA
This sequence comes from Idaea biselata, assembly GCA_958496205.1. NCBI lineage: Eukaryota > Metazoa > Arthropoda > Insecta > Lepidoptera > Geometridae > Idaea > Idaea biselata. The sequence goes on from OY292399.1 coordinate 3,147,631, forward strand.
TCCTATACTGATAATGCAATGGGAATTTGCAAAAGCTTTGCAAAAGCTCAAAATACACTATGACATTAACACTTTACCTAAAACAGACCTCATCTACAGCACACGTGCACGAATTTCTTTATATGTGTGCCGTAGGTGTGGGCTGTTTTAGGTACCTAAAGTGTCAGTGTAAGTGTCATCTAGTATTTTGAGCTAAAGAATCAATGCCACAATTGCAGCCGGCAGCCATTGTGAATGGTCAATAAATATTCTACGGACCTATAAAAGTTTTAAACTAACTCGATTGGAACTCATAATTTTGTATTTCCCGGGTCTTAATCGCGTGCTAACTAAGACCCGATTAAGACCTGGGAAATACAAACCTCATAATTTTGTATTTCCTGGGTCTTAATCGCGTGCTAATTAAGACCCGATTAAGACCCGGGAAATACAAAATTATGGACTCTACAGACCTGTATCTCGGATGGTTAATGGCGTACACCCAGGGGTCTATGCACGAGACCACCTTACAGCAGACTGCGGGGACCATAGTCGCTACTGGTGTTAGAATAGACCTGGAACAGAATGGATTAGGTACTTAACTGCAGTCTAAAGTCGACGTTTCAAAAAATATATGTTTTTGTATTACATTGCTTTCATAGCCTTATTAATGAACGTGGAATAAGGTCGGAGTAACTTTATTACTTTTTGTTTCTGTCTGTCAACTTTAAAAGTTCTTGTCACGGAAAAATACATAGCATGTTCTCACTACTCCGACCTTACTCCACGTTTATTAATAAGGCTATCAGAGAATAAAATAATTTTGACTTAAAAGCTTCAGGAAAATTCTTTATTATGATAAAATTATTTTGATAGTTGAATTTGTCGTAGAGCAGTTGGAATAAATATTACTAGGATAAAACTAGATGATTTCTAATATTTTGTCAGAGAAACTGTTAATGATTTTTACTAGAGATGCGCCGAGTACTCTCCGAGTACTCGTTACTCGGGTACTCGGCAGTTTTATACTACTCGTACTCGGCCTCGGTACTCGGTTTATGAGCCGAGTACTCGGTTATACAAATATATATGCATAACGTAATTCAAACGCGATCGGATTTCATCTGTGTCATCAGCTTTGGCCTCCTAACTTACTGCGAAAGTTTCTTTGTTTTTTAATTCCTTATTCACACTCAAACGGCTCGACCAATTAAGTTGAAAATTAACACAAACTTTTTATCGACACATTAAGCAAGTAAATCCGCGACCGCCGGTCGTGATTATGACGGTAGTATCACTGTAACTTTTAATACATTAGAATGACAAATCACATCTCAGTCTATACTGAAGACGGGACCTGGAAAGGTCTCGAAACGTTGAGTGTTGTAACAATGCTAAAAGTAATAAACACCACGCGATTCAAACCGAAAAATGTCTTTAATTTCAATACAACTTCGCGAAAACAGAAGAAAAATCTATATTAAGATTTATTAAATAAGTCTAGAAATCCTAGAAAAGGTACAGTTTGTAACAATTTAACAAGAGCTTTTTGTTAAATATTATACAAGGCAAACCATTTAAACGGGCTTGCAGGGGGACATCATAAACTATAAGAGATAAGCGAAAAACGCTGAAAGGTTTGCGTCCCGATTTTGAAAACTTGAACTTTTGAAAAATTCATAACCCTAGCCTAGGATACCTTGTCTTTTTGCAAAAATATAAACATCCTATATTATTATTATACCGATCTATTGTTTGTTGATACACTATCACTTATCGGTCTAATTTTTGAGCAATGGGACTTTAAGGATCATCTCGTTCCAGTGACGGAGTAGAAGCAATTTCCTCATAGCAACTCCAAAAATTTGCGTGCGCGTTGCAACCTTATTTTCGCGTTTATTTTACTGAACCGAGTAACTCGGCAGAGTACTCGACTCGGTAAATTTTGAAAACTAGTAAAACTAGTACTCGGCGCATCACTAATTTTTACTGAAAATTACTTCGAAACGACTCTGCCTTAATTATTATAATGTGTTATAACAACACATCTGGTTGCTCTACCTAAGCAGCTCATTGGCGTAATAATGCACTTGAATAAAAAATAAGATCATTATTTGTTGTTTTAATACCGATGACATCAAAACCATCTGTTTATTCTATCATATTCAACTAATAATATTAAATGAGCATAACAATACAAAACATGCATGCACCCATACTACGAAACACTGTAGTGGGTAATACAGTCTTTTTAACCGACTTCCAAAAAAGGAGGAGGTTCTCAATTCGTCGGTTTTTTTTTTAATATTAATATTCGTCGGATTACTCGAAGATGCCTGGACCGATTTGGATAGGTAATTATTTTTTAGTTTGAAAGGAGATATATCACAGTTGGCCAAACTACAATCCCACCCCACACACCCAGTAAAACTGCCCGACTTCAGATTACATAACAGATAAGTCGGTGGCACTGTATGTAGGCGAAGTTATTTTATGCTTTTTTTGAAGTCGGTTTTTAATTTTTTTTTCATTGAAGTTGAAAACAGAAAGCACAGCTAATATATTTTACTAACAGCTTCCCGAAGTTTCATAAGCGTAAGTCCCGATCCCGTCGGAATTTCGGGATAAAAGTAGCCTATGTGTTATCCAAGGTCTCCAGCTATCTACGTACCGAGTTTCTTTGCAATCGGTTAAGCGGATTTCGGGTAAAGGTGCCCGAAATCTGAAATCCTTTACCCGAAATCCGCTAAACCGTACAACACACACACACACACAAACACCCACAAACTTTCACCTTTAAGCTCAAAATACACGAGGACACTTACACTTTATCTAAAACAGACCATAGTAGCGCATGACTTTATATGGGTGCTGTAGGTGTGGTCTGTTTTAGGTAAAGTGCCAGTGTAAGTGTCTTCGTGTATTTTGAGCTTTATAATATTAGTAGGGAAAGCTATAGGTACCTACAACGACGAAACTTGGTTTTTAAAAGCCCTAGAGGTGTAATAAAAGAATATTCCATTGTTCTGTAACTAAATGCTTAGAAAGTCCTTGGGCAGTAAAACACAATCTTTTAATAACACTCCGTGGGCCCCTTCTATGTTTCACAGATATTTTTAGTTAAAACAAGCCGGCTAGATTTCAAATCCACACAAAGTTGTACATAATATTAAAAGCATGCACGTGAGTTCATGATAACCAAACGTACGGTTTTATGTATTCACGAATTCCATTATTAGAGAAATTCGCTGAAAAATAATTCTGCAAAGTACTTATTAGATAACATTCATAGGTACACAAACATACGATTTTTATTTTGGATTTATTTTATGCATAATGCAAATACGTCAATTTTAATTCTAAAATCGAGTTAGAAAAGTAGTTATATATTTTTATGCCGAATTTCCATTGCCCAATTAACTGATTATTAGGTATTTTTATAAATACTATTTTGAAGATTACTTTATTTAATAGGTGTTAAGTTATCATTAGGTCAAAAATAAAAAAGGTACCCAGAATGTTAATAATATTTAAATAAATAAACGTACACTGACAAGATCGTATGCATAGATACTGCATGTAACTACAAAATAATCACTAGGTAAAACTTACGTAAGTAGCACTGTCAAAGACTAACGGCAAAAGCCGACTTAAATCCAGAATTTAATCTAAAAATCTTTGTTGTTTATCTATTTAAGTCAAATTGTAGAAATAAACCATCTCGAATTCCAGATTAAGAAAATCCAGAAATACAATGAAACTTGTTCGTCGAAGGCTGTCGAATTATGTTCGCTGGGCGAGGAATGTCGGTGAAATCTTATTGTTCGAACCTACTTGTAGGACCTCATTTACCCTATATCTACTGGTGAAAATATATTTATTTTTTGTTTTTCTATTTGGTTGTAAGTACCTAGTGCTTTGAAACTAAAGGAAATTTCATATGAAAATATGGTTTCCGTGCGTATGTAACCAATAATCAGCTAGCATTAGGTACCTTAAAGGATACGTGTTCAGTGTTCACTCATGACTGTCTGTCTGTCTGTGTAGAAAGCGCAGGTGTCTTCAAGGTGATCATGCTATATCTAAGCTAAGACTACATAAGTATTTCGTTTTCAATTAGTGAGACAGTTATTAAAAAATGCGGTCGAAAGTACTGAGTATACTTAGTAGATACTTACTTATTGTATCGTGTTAACTGACAATAAATAAATAAATAAATAATAAATTTTAGTAAGTTATAATAAATATCAATACTTAACCTATGTAATACTTATCAATTTATAAAAGTGGCAATTTTTCCCAGGCCCCAGTTTTGAAGTGGACGACCTACTTAGTACGAAGGTACTTAGATTCTAACTTTTATTATTTAAAGAATCTAGAAATGCTCGAGAATTTTCGATTGTACCTAGCAAAATTATATTATATTATTTGGTATTTAGCAAAATTTAATAAAGAAAGCCATAAAGTGGCACTTGCTTTAAAACCCAAATAGAAAATAATATTTTAGAGAAACTAAAAATTCCAAGGCAATATTAAGCGTGCTCTACGAGATATTATTATAATTTATCGCCACTATGTTATGAGTATGGTGTGTCCCAACAAGCGGGAAGCGTATGAGCGTACAAGACTCAAGGGGTAAGTCTATTGTATTAATATGACTTATGGTTATGATACAACAGGCAGCCGCTTACACTTTTAGAAGACGTGCTATGGAATTGCGCTTTTCGTTCGTAACCACTTATGGGTTGACATAAAATTTATATGTTTTCGTAATTAGGAATTAGATTACTCATGTTAATAAAAACATTAGTAAGTATGATATAGTTATTCTAAAAAGTGGCTATCGCTACTATACGAATATAATTTAAAAAACTAACAACTAGGTACTAACTAAAAACTTCTAGTCAATTAAATAAACAACATTGACCACTGTCGTTTTCCAAATTGGCTTGGAAGGACTTCGGACATTTTTGGCAAAACTACTACCGTGGCTGGCTCAAAGTCACAAATTGCCAATAGCCCCAAACAACTTCGAACATTATTACTAATGCCATAAGCCTAGCCAGCCCAAGTCAAAAGTTGCCAATAGGGTTGGTAAAACTTCTAACATTTTTGCCAACGCCACTACCCTGGCTGGCTCAAAGTCACAATTCGTCATCAAACAACTTTGAACATTTTTACGAATGTCCTGCCTGCCCTGCCTAAAGTCACACGCAACTTCACGCAAGCACATAAAAAATCATGTTTCCTTTTTGCATTTTCGTACAAATCACAAATTTGTACGAAATTGCAATATTATCTTTAATAATATTTTCCTAAGTCATTTTGTGTGTAACAATATTTACGAGCGAGTTCACTTGAACAGGAAGACCTTTGGTCAATAAATCGTAAGTATATAGGGGTATGAAATTAGTACAATGGGTTGTTGTAGCACACAACCATGTTGGTTGACTGTTCCTTATTCAATGGCAATGTTTTTATTCTTTTAAGTTTAATGAATATGTGTTTTTTTAAAGCTTTTATTTAGTTTCACCTGTCCCGATATGGGTAATCAAAACTTGCAAGTTAAATTTAAACCACTTCATTTAAACCCAGAACTTTGAAGTTTTGCAATATATTATCATGTTATACGTCCAGTGTCACGGGGCTATGAAGCCCCGGACCTTTGGACGGCGTGTGTGGAGCCGAGGCCAACACGTAGAGGTCCTTTTCAATAACAACTTCATTTGCAAACTATGAAGTGGACACCAAGCCGGCGATTCTCCCTGTCTGCACTATAAAATGAAGCCAAGGACAACCACCGGATCGGATAGAACTATTGAGAAATCTAAGGATGAAAACAACATATATATCTTCATACCTGTCTCCAAAAGCCCCAGTCATAGTAACAATGGCGTACGGTGTCCACGCACAGATGAAAAGGAAGAATATTGTGAAGGCGACTTTAGCGATCCTGATCTCGACGCTGCGGCTGTTGTCCTCCTTGTTCGAAGCGAGGGATTTCACGTTCATCTTCTTAGCTTGCTCTTGGAGCATGCGTTCGTGGAGACGCACCTTTAACATTAGAAATAATTATAAAACTTAAAACTAATACATGTATTATATATAGCATCGCGAGGCGTCGCCACGGTATATATTGCCATGACATTTTTTAGGTTTACCCTCGCCTATAGATGTTTCACATCAATAATCTAAACATCTTACAACAGGCCTTAACGCTTAAAGCCATATCTTTCAGAGAAATCTAGTTACTTAAACGGCAATAGTTTCTCTAATAAACTTTTTGAATTCACACGATTGGTTTATATGGTTACCGGGTCATTAACACGAAGGAGAAGGAGAATTGTATCCCGCTATTGAAACTGGAACAGGATCTACACGGGTAAACCCACTGAACATAGCTGGTATCGTACCTACAATAACTTACATAAACCAACAGACATTCTCTCTAAACTAAAGAGATAAAACGACAAGTATTTCTCATAGAAATAATAAAGTTGTTACATAAAAGCGTCACCGTGAAGATGTTTGAGGTTTTTCAATAAAGTGGATGTAAGAGAGATTGGTCCCCGGATCCGGGCTTACGTAGATAAATTATATCGCCAGATTACGCGAACCGTTTCACGTTTGTATGTTACTTTGAATAAATATAGCTTTCGACGTAGGTAGGCAATATCACCTCTCTATATTTTAACTGATAGTAAAGGAATAAAGTTGGCTTCAATCTTTATACCTACCTACTTTTTAAGGTTCCGTACCTAAAGGGTAAAAACGGACTTGCTAAGACTCCGCTGTATGGCTGTCTGTCTGTCACAGGCTGTATCTCATGAACCGTAATAGCTAGACAGTTGAAATTTTCAGAGTTGGTGTATTTCTATTGCTGTTATAACAACAAATACTAAAAACCAAATAAGGGGGCTACCATATGACAAACTGGCGCCAGTTATAAAATAAATTTTAGCGTTCAGGGATTGGTTTTTCCAGTGTTCATTTTAGGGTTCCGTACCCAATTTTGATAGTGGTACGGAACCCTTCGTGCGTGAGTTCGACTCGCAAGTTGTCGGCTTTTTAATCCATTCTTTAGTTAGAGTCTAACCATTATCGTATCAGACCGTAAGTGACGATGTGTTTTAAAATATAGCTGGGCACCTAGAAAAACGTTAAGCAATTTGGTCCCGGTTGTTACCTTTCATATTTTTATTAGTATTATATCCGTTGTCTAGTCACCGTAACATAAGCTTAGTCGCTTACCACGGGGCTAGATGGCGCTGTGTGTTGTTCACAGAATTTATTTATTTATTTATTTATTTTATTTGGAAATTCCGGAATGCCATTTCTCTAACCTACTGCAAAAATCTAAACAATATTTTAAAGAACTAACTTTATTATCTATAGCTGCGTCCCGCGGTTTCACACGCGTGGGTCCCGATCCCGTGGGAATATCGGGCTCAAATAGAGCCTATGTTACTCAGAGTGAATGTAGCTAATGGTGAAAGAATTTTTGAAATCGGTCCAGTAGGTTTTGAGTTTATTCATAACAAACATACAGAGACACACACACACACACACACACACACAAATACAAATACAAATCTATCCTCTTTATAATATTATTGTAGACTGCCTATTTGATCCGCGAAACTCTTTCGTGAAAAGCACCCTACTACGACTTGTGTGGCCTTTCGGGTAAAATATACCCGATAAAACCATTTTCCCTTTGCAGAAGTAAACCATCAACCCCCGAAAATTCACAAATATTTGTAGGTACAGAAAATGTTATTGTTTTAAAATATTCAAAGATTTTCACGCAGTCTCGGAGAACAAATAAAATAAACAATGCCTGAAAAATCTGCTAAGAATAATGGCCTCTTTAATTTTTTTCACAAAAGAAATACGGTTTGTGAGGATTTTAAATTAAAGATGGTTTCTGTTGGATACTAAAACAAACAACAATAGATATATTTTCGAATGAGAGATAGGTTTTTATAATGTTTCTTAATCTTATTGCTCAAGAAACATTTTACAAGGAGAAATCCATCATCAAAAATCCTCATAAAGGTGATGAATGATGATACATAATTAATCATTAATTTACGTCTGAAGTTAAGGCTTTAGTTTCTTTTCTTGTGTCTTTATCGCATTAAATAAATATTGCACGACGTTGCACACAGCGCAATCTAGCCCCAATCTAAGAACTAGGCTTGTACTTTGGGTACTAGACAACGGATAGGTATACTACATATTTTACTCTTTTTTTTTGTAAATACATACAAATGATACATAGAAAACACTCAGACCAGAAACAGCATAAATACTTGCACCCGGCGGTAACCGAACCCGCAACCTTCGGCATTGCAGTCGGGCTATTGGAGATGGTGTTACGAAGACACACTAAATTGTTAATAGTTAGACGACCCAAAACGTGTGAAATCTGAATGCAAAACCTAGCTATTGACTTTGTTTTTCTTCAATCAACTTAATAAAATATCTCCTCATAAATTTAACCCTTATGACATGCGAATCTTAATAAAGTTAGAGCACAATCTAAGCAAATAATAGAAATTCAACCTTTTTTACTATTTTTCGAGTTATAAGCTCGTTGATATGGGCCGGAGGATAATCCTGTCGGAATTCACTTTCACAGGACGTCGCATATCTTCCGATTACAGAGGTTTTATAAGCTAAAAAGGTAAGTAGGTAGGTACCTATAGAGTACCTACTTACCATAGGTTTTTTTGTTTATTGGTACCTATGAAGCTGAGGCAAAATTATTGCCCATATTTACGACCCGCTGTATGATAAGATAGCTATCTGAAATATAAAGGTTTGCAATAGAGTATAGTCAGGTAATATCGGGTACTAGGGAAAAACGTATGACTGAAATATAACCCAAAAATAGATGATTTTTTAATTGGTAGCCATGGTGCTCACAAAAGGGCCATTCGCCCCGCATTAATCTGTAGCATCGCGCATTAATCTGTGGCACCCGGCAGTTGCAAATCTATTCCAATATTATTAAAAGGAAAGATTTGGATTTTTGTGTGTATGTGTGTGTTTGTTATTAATAAACTCAAAAACTACTGAACTGATTTCATATATAGTGGTGGATATTCCCACAGGATCGGAACTTACGCGGGTGAAACCGCAGAACGCAGCTAGTAGGTAATAAATAGGTAACAATTTTGAGAGATATGTGAGTCATACGGTCTTTCTCCGTATCCGGTCTTACCTGACTATACTCTTACTTTCGAAATAAAATAGGTTAAACCCACTTCAAAATATAATCCTAAAACAGACAAAGCGAGACCAGAATGCTGGACTGTATTTGGCTATTTGCTTATAAGAATAAGCATTCAGCGTGGCAATGCGGCCAGCATTTTGGGCTCGCTGCCAAGTGTCGTGTCGTAATTTGCTGCCTTTTAATTACAGAAAGTTTATAACATCAGTAAAATAAAAAAATAGTATTAGGTAACATAACGCACACAACACAGTAATATGACAATTAATATTTTAGTATTTTTAAAGTTAACAAAAGAGCTTAAAGAGGACAATCTACCTACTCTTTTTACATACAAACGTAGTCGACTGTTTCCTCCCTGGATAAAGACATTAGAGCAAAGATGTTCGTTCATGCCATACAATCTGTAACTGCCATGACAATGTACGTACGTTTTGATTTTTTTTATCATTTTGTAATTGAAATAGAAATTGAAACTGAAATAAAATTCAGAAAAATCAGATAATGAAAAAATCTAAACTTATGGCATAAACGGCAAAAACATATTTTCTCTAATATCTTTATCTAGGGAGGAAACAGTCGACTACATTTGTAAAATTTGTATGGAGAAAAGAGTGGGTAGACTGTCCCCTTAAAGATGTTAATAAAAGAGCTTTAATGTAACTTGGGTACCTACTTATTACCAAACAACAGCCTAATATTGTTATTTCTTATGCATGTTTTCTATTACATAAACGTACCTTTCTTGACCAAAATGAAGGGAAATAAGCTGCCTATTTATTTCTAACAATCTTATTAGGTACAACTATTTGATATGTTGTTGAAGTGTATCTTTTCTTCTACAATGAAATATACCATACCTACATTTAATAAACCTAAAATATTATATTTGTATCTGTTTTCTATGTACCCAAGTATTTACAAAAAAGAAGTATAATATGTAGTATATCCGTGGTCTAGCACAAGCCCATAGCCCATAATACAAGCCTAGCGCTTAGTTTGGGGGCTAGATTGCGATGTGTGCAATGTCCTGCAATATTTATTTATTTATTATAACTTAACAGATTCCCGCGGTTTTACCCGCGAAAGTCCCGATGCCGTAGGATTATCGGGATCAAAAGTAGCCTATGTTACTAGTTCATAATGTAGCTATCTATTGGTGAAAGAACTTTTGGAATCGGTCAAGGGGTTTCAGAAATTACACCCAATATACATACAAACAAACACGTTACCAAAGTTACCTCTTTAAAATGTTAGTATAGATAAATTAGATTTTCATTAGGTAGAGGTATTCAGTAGGTACATTGCAAGAATCTGTAAAATCATTTTACCATTATGAAAAGTTAATTAAAAACCAATAGAAAAATTGCAAAAAAACCTAATAGATCCGAACTAATAAGAGAAAATAAGAGAAAAACCCGTCGCCCGCCGTTCCACTTTCCCCGATTCGTTTTCCTTTTAGCTAGGAATTACGAAGCCTAGCAAATTCACTGTACAAAGTATACAATGAGAAATAGAGTGGAATTCTCTAGTTAAAAAAAGTAATATTCAGCAAGGTTCCTGCAAACGTCTTTGTAGGTTCGAAGAAATGAGACGTTACCCCAGTAATTAGGGGTTTAGGTACCTATTAGTACCTTGATTAGGTATGCAAAGAACCCCGGTTATAATTAAAATGCTGCTCGGATAAACTGGTTATTTTGTTTCCGTGGCAATTATTCGTGAATTTATTCTGTTGACTTGCTGCATTGAAAGTTTTTTTTATAAAAAAAAAAAAAAGAATGTGATGGAAGGAACAGTGGTCAACATTTCTTTTTAATTTTTGTATGTAGCTCAAGGCTATTTTATTTAGAAAATTTCTATTTTAAAGGAAAAATAGCATACAAAAATTTTCAAGTGAAAATTTTTGAATAATGTGTGAAGAAAGAAATAATTTTTTCGAGATTCTCCGTGTTTCGGAAGGCACGTTAAGCAGTTGTTCCCGGTTGTTAACTCAGATAACAGTAGTAAGGTCAAGTTGGAGGCCTTAGGCTGACCTGAAAACTCTAACACTAGGTGAGTTACACCACTACACGACAAGAAGAATGAATACTTGTGATGAAAATACTAAAAATTAAACAAGTCCTTCGCAGACTATTAAGATATACCCTATTCTTACCGTATTCCACATCCAAAGGTTAAAAATGGGACCCTTTATAAAGACTTCTCTGTCTGTTTGTCTGTCATCGGCTGTATCTCATGAACCGTGATAAATAGACAATTAATATTAACAAAGATGATGTATTTCTGTTGCCGCTATAACAACAAATACTCAAAACAGAAAAAAATATATTTAAGTGTGGCTCCCATACAACGAACGTGTTTTTGTAATAATTGTACGGAGCCCTTCTAACACGAGTCCAACTCGCACTTGGCTGGCTTATATCGAAAATCTTTCAAAAGAACTTACCGCACCAAACAGCTGGGAGTAGAAGAAGCAGATGAGAGTCATCGGAATAGCGTAGCTCCAGACGAAGATGCAGACCACGAACACCTTCGTATCCTGATCGTCAGTGAAGTAGTCGAACGAGCACGTCGTTAGGAAGCCCTCTGCGGGGGAACACACGTTGTTAGGAAGGTCTTTGTCGGGGAAACATACGTTGTTAGGATACCCTTTGTGGGGGAAACTCAAGTTGTTAGGATACCCTCTGTGGGGGAAACACTCGTTGTTAGGAAACTCTCTGTGGGGGAAACACACGTTGTTAGATAGACCACTGTGGGAAAAACCACATTGTAACAATAACTAATTATGCCAAGCAAATTATTTCTCTTGCTGAGAGAAATCCTTTTTTTCTGTCTGTGAACTAGCACTAGACAAACAGGGAAGCGTGGGAGGATGAAATAAAAATCAATGTAGGTATCTAAGTTATAATACCAGAAGTTCTGCGAACAGTAGACTTCGCGAACAAAGTTTACCTAGTAAGTAGTTCGAGCTTAGGTTGCTCTCACAAACGCAACCGATTTTCTGGCAGGTATCTAATTTCAGTTTTGAATTCAAGATAAATACTTCAAAAATTGAAAGACGAAAGAACATTTTGCCAGTCAAGAAGCAAAGACGCTTCGGTCAATTCAATTGAATATTTTTATTATCCATCCCGTTTTCTCTTTTTATCCGACTGCGAGGGGGTTATTAATCTACGAGTAATATAACCTAATCCAGTTAAAGGTAGGTTAGCTTTGAAAAGACTATTTATTTCATCGGAGGGTAAGCCTAAGTAAATAAGATGTAAAACATAGATATCCAGGTATTAGGTATAATCCTGAAATATTCTTGAAAATAACTCGATAAGATTTGATGCCGTTATTTATAGAAATCGCGTCGCCATCTTTCTCTTTCCTTCTGGGAAAATATTCCATTGTTAATCTGGATTATCCGGCTTTTGAAATATTACACGATTACTAAAAAACTTTGTGCCTAGACAAGTATTTATTCAAATGACAAATTCGATTGTTTCTGTGTTTTTAATTAGACCTTGTCTTCGAACTTTAACTGTTGACTGTTCAAATCACCAAAATACATAGGTACCTATAATAAATATTTTTCGGGGGGAATCGAAACAGGGGGAAACGGAATTAGGGGGAAACGGAACGAACGTTTCTTGAACTATTTGACATATTAGGCAAGTACCTATAAGTGTTAATGATAGTTCGTTTTTAACCGACTTCAAAAAGGGTGAAGGTTCTTAATTCGGTTGCAGTTATTTTTTATTCTTACATCTTTATCTTGTTCCACTCCTATCGGAGGTTCGACAACATCAGGATATTTTTATTTTATTTTGGAGACTGCAGCTCTGAAGTGTCGTGGTACTGTAGCCGAACTAATCTTTTAGGTTCTACGGCCAAGATAGCCGACAATTGTTTTTCCAGCGATCTTTCCCTGGTAGATGATGTTTATTGCATAAGAGATATATAATTTATCGACATTTTTATAGACCAACGCTTCTGCTATTATTTTACACTAGCAGCAGCATTATGCTGAGGCTGCGCCTATTCGGGCAGCGCACTACCCTCTACGAGTATTTTGTTATTATCTTTATTGTGTCCATAATGTTATATACTTTTTTTTTCTTGTTATGTAGTTGTGTGCTTGTCTGAGTAAATCTATTTTCTTTCTTTCTTTCTAATTTCATGTTTGTTAGTACTAAACTCGAAATAACTATTGCTCAATATTTTACAGAAATCAAGTTCAAAAACTATTAACAGAGTTACTAAAACAATTCCACTTTATCATCAAACATCTGTATTAGTTAAATTTGTGAATTTATCATCAGTTTACGGGTCCATTCTCCGAGACAAAGGGATAATTTGCTTTCAACGGATACTGACAATTTGACAATTGATGTTGGTAATCACTTGATTATGATGGTCCAAGTCGTTATTACCAACTCGATAACTACTATCAAGGAATTCACTTTGATTAACTTTAGATTTGAAGTAATATTTGTTGTTTTCTTCTTTATTTTGTTACTCTTCGTTACCTTACACTGTATTATTTTGTTTCCAGTGAGGAAAATTGTTATCTTGCGTTTATAAAATGAGTTTTAAGGCCAGACCTAGTTTAAACCACGGTTTAGGCGTAGTAGGTAAATCATGGTTTAAACCAGGTCTGGCACTTTTATAAAACTCATTTTATAATAGCAAGGTTAGGCGCTGTCCTAATTGCAGATCACTCGCGCGAACGATGCGTTCTTCGACGTTAACGGGAGTAGGGTAGACTGGGTACGAGTGTGCCTCAGGACGAAAGTGACAGTCGCTATATTATCGAAACTATAAGAGATAGCGTGGGGGGTGCAAGGGAATAGAGGAGCGGTAAGAGCGTTTGATTACGTGTCACAGTATTGCGTCAGCCATTGTGCGACTTTGACGAGTGTAGGAGACAATATATTTTTTGGTAGTCAAAACCAACTTTTTTTGTTCGCCTTGTTTTTGTGATTGTGTCTTTATAAAAATAGGTACAAGTATGAGTGTTTACCTACTTATAAGTTAAACATTAGCGACTAAATATTAGTCTATGCTATCTACGTAAATAGTTTTGTATTTTCTTGACGATTGTTTTTTTACGAAAGAGTATTTTGGGGATAGTTGTGCCATTGTTGCTGGGTACGGTTGTGACCAAAGCTAAGCTTATTATTTTTTCTTTTTAGTGACCAGAAAGCTCACGAGCAAAATCAATTAAGGCAAGGCTAAGGCTATACTCGCACTTATCAGTCGTGGCGAAGGCATGTTGTCGTCACATCCCGAATTCCGTCGACATAACAATAAAATAGGTGAATCACAAAGAAATTCGCAACGTTACGACGACGCGCCTCCGCCACAACTTATCAGTGCTCGAATAGCCTAATTATATATTGGTGTTACATCCTTCTAGGTTTATACTTGTAGTACCACATAGTTTGCCCACTTTAGTCGTAAGTTTTTTGTGTTGGTATCCCTTCCTACTTCCGGCTCACCTCTAGCGTCCGGCTTGGCTTCATTCGCATTTTAGTGCGCCTCCACTGAAGTCGACCCTCGCGTTCAAAAAAAAAAAAAAAAATGTCAAAACGCGCGAGTGGTGAAGAAGATTTTCGATACATGTTGAAGAAAATTAGGAAATTGGAGAAGAAAATCCGCAACAGAAGGTCTTCTAGCAGTAGCTCGACATCGAGCTCGAATTCGTCGAGATCCTCGCCATGCCCGAACAGCCAAAACGGTTAGCATACCTACCCACATCTATTACTATGCATCAGATATGTAAGTCTGAGAGACTTTATCGTTGCATTTAGTAAAGTATCATGCATCAGATTAATCTGCAGGATTCTTCGCCGCATGAGTACGCATTATATGGGGCAAGTCACTTGCCCCATATCAAACTGAGTGTCTTTACACTCTACCCTCGTTTTCCAGTTTTTTCAAACGGAAAACAAATTGTTCGTGTTTCACAAACAATTTATCTGCTCTAATTGCAGAGTTCGAGGCAAATCTGGTTAATAACGTGCGGTATTATCCGCAAGATACGCGCCCGCCAAGAGAACAGGCGTCAGCGTCGCCAGAGCCCCCGGCACCAACGCCCCCGGCACCAGCGCCCCCGGCGCCAGCGCCCTTGGCGCTTCAGTCACCCGCGCCACCGGCCCGGGCAGGACCCTCAAGAGAATCTAGGCCTTTCTTAGACGAAACGGCAGCTACGCAGCCGCCGATTACTGAACCGTCCGTTCCGCCAGCAATGGATGAAACCACGGGATCCGGTACAACTAATGTACTCGATACCGAACTATTAGATATTCTAGGAGAAGATCCTTCGGTAACTGTAGAATTCGGTCCTGACCTCCACAGGGAGGTAGCTTCTAGGTTTGCGCATATCGCAACTTTGGGTTTAGATAAAGAAACTAGGAAGCAGTTATGTGTAACAAACCTTATCCCAAACAATTGTAGAACAATTTCGGCACCTGAATTAAATGCCGAAATCAAAGCGGCATTGGCAGATCAAATAGTGAAACGAGACAAAGCTATTGAAGTTAAACAAAAACAAATTGCTTCAACAATTGTCTCCTTAGGCAAAGTAATTTCTAATCAGCTAAATGGCACTACAAAGAATCACGAACTGATCAAGGATCTAATGAATACAGGCCGTCTTCTTTGTGATTTACAACACTCTGAATCAGTTGCGAGACGCAATTTCGCCTTAGCCTCCCTGAAAAAGGATCTTAAGGACCAAATTTCGAATACAAAAATCGACCGATTGTTATTTGGCGAAAACTTAAACGACACCCTAAGATCGGCCAAGGCTATCTTCAAATCTAGCTCTGATCTTAAATTAGTACAGGTTAAGAAACATCTTAGCAAGTCAAAAAACTGGAAGGCGCGCTCGTCGGCAACGACCCGCAGCAGGCACCCACCAACGAGCCAAGCGCCGCCGCGCCTCGTAACGCCTGCCGCGCCGCCGCCGCCAGCGAGCGCGACACATCGCGGGAGCTCGTCGCACGTGTTCACACAGCGTTCCAGACCAACCCGCCGGCAATAGACCAGGTACGCTACGCTGGTAGACTTGCCCATTTTTATCATATTTGGAGACTTATCACTTCAGATAAGTATATCTTATCATGGATACAAGGTTACAAAATAAACTTTGATCGACCAGTATACCAATCACATCCCCCGAATCCAAAGGAATTCTCCAAGTCTGAAAAAAATTATTTGAAAGATTCCCTACATAATCTGTTATCGATTGGGGCAATTTCGCAATGCGAACCTACTGCTGGACAGTTTGTGTCTAGGGTCTTTTTAGTACCTAAACCAAACGGGAAAATGAGATTAGTACTTAATTTAAAATGTCTTAACAAATCCATTAAAACTCAACATTTTAAGTTAGAAGATATTCGTACAGTACTAAAGATTATATCTAAAGATGGCTTCATCGCTACTTTAGACTTAAAAGATGCGTATTTTTTAATTAATGTACATCGCGACTCGCGTAAATATCTAAGATTTATCTTCGACAATAAAATGTTCGAATTTAATGTTCTCCCGTTCGGTATATGTACCGCCCCTTATTTGTTCACTAAGTTGATGAAACCGGTCCTTAAGCTACTCCGTTCTTGTGGTTATTTATCATCTGTTTACCTTGACGATTTTTGCTTAGTAGGTAATTCATTCCAAGAGTGCATGGAAAACGTTAAAATGACAAAAATGTTATTAGAGTCATTAGGATTTATTATTAATAAAGAAAAAAGTGTACAAATGCCTTGCCAAGACGTCAAGTACTTAGGCTTTGTTGTTGACACGTGTAATTGGCAAATTAGTTTACCTCAAGAGAAGAGGATGCGAATTAAAAATAAACTTTGTCACATTTTGCAGTGCAATCGGGTCAGAATTAGAGAATTCGCAAAATTAATAGGACTGCTGGTTTCTGCGTGCCCGGCAGTAGAATATGGATGGTTGTACACTAAGTTAATGGAAAGATGTAAGTTTCTTAACCTCAAAAACAGTTGCGATTATGATAGCTACATGTCTATTCCGCAATCATTAATACCCGATTTCAATTGGTGGTATAATGCAATTGACGATTCTGTGCATAGAATTAAGGACGATTCTTACGTATTAGAGATATTTAGCGATGCTTCCACTATTGGGTGGGGTTCGGCATGTGACGCCGAGACTGCTTGTGGGAAGTGGTCTGATTACGAATCTCAATTGCATATTAACCTTTTGGAACTTTTGGCAGCATTTTTTGGCCTCAAGACATTCGCTAAAAATCATAGTAATTGTCAAATATTACTACGAATTGACAACACAACAGCTATAAGCTATATTAATCGCATGGGAGGTATCCAACACCCCCACTTAACACAGATTGCAAGAGAGATCTGGCAATGGTGTGAATCCCGTAGGATCTTTGTCTTTGCATCATATATCAGATCTTCTGAAAACACTGTTGCTGATAGGGAATCTAGACGAACCCATCCAGATGTAGAATGGGAAATTACAGTAGCTGGCTACCAAAAATTAGTTTTAACCCTCTCCTTTGTCCCTAAAATAGATTTATTTGCTACTCGGCTTAATAAAAAGTGTGACACTTTTGTATCCTGGCATAGAGACCCAGAAGCTTTTGCAATTGATGCTTTTACTCTTGACTGGTCTAATCTGCAATTCTATGCCTTCCCTCCGGTAGCTGTTATATTTAAAGTTTTAAAGAAAATATTAGCCGACAAAACAATGGGATTGGTCGTCGTGCCTTACTGGCCAGGTCAAACGTGGTACCCCATGTTTAGACAATTACTTGTTTCTGATTTACTAGTAATTGATTCTAATGATATGATAATTTCTAATTCCAGCAATTGGAAGATACAAGATCATCTTACCCTGGTTGCCGGAATTTTATCAGGACGGCAATGATACAACAGTGTGTCCCACCTTCAGCTATCGACGTAATATCAGCATCACTGTCAAGTAATACTCTAAAACAATATGATGTCTGCTTCAAGCGATGGTATCATTTTTGCCAACAGAATAATATTATTAATATTATGTATCAACCCTCAGTCCCTATAGTCATAGAATTTCTTACTAAAGTATTTAATGACGGAGGTCAATATGGTACCATAAATAATCATAGATCGGCACTGTCATTCTTCATAAATGATCTTTCAAGACAACCGAATCTCTAAATTTTGTAAAGGAGTTTACAAACTAAGACCCCCTTTACCTCGATATAATACAACTTGGGATGCTAATATAGTACTCAACTACCTAGCTTCATTATCCCCTAATACGGATCTATCTCTTGAGCAATTATCTCAAAAATGTGTGACCTTATTAGCTCTTGTCACAGCTCACAGGGTACAAACCCTTTCTAAAATTAATTTAGAACAGATAAAGTTTCTTAATGATAGTATAATCATCAGAATATCAGATTTGATTAAAACCTCTAAGGCCGGTTCAAAACAACCAACATTACATTTACCATTTTATAATGAACGTCCTGAAATTTGCCCGGCAAATACCCTTAGTACATATATAGACAAAACTAAAGAATTAAGAAAGTGTAATCAACTATTTATTAGTTTTAGAAAACCTCACAACAAGGTTACTAGTCAGACTCTTAGTAGATGGATCAAGTCTACATTAAAAGAAAGTGGAATTGACACCTCCATCTTTTCATCCCATAGTACACGACATGCCTCAACCTCTATGGCCCAAAAGCTAGGAGTCAATCTAGATATCATAAGACAAACTGCAGGCTGGAGTGGCAATTCCACAGTCTTTGCCAAATTTTACAATAGGCCAATCATACAAAATGATTCCTTGACCTTAGCCAGGTCTATATTACAAGTAAATAATACTTAAAGCTAAGCTGATTAAGATGTTATCCTCTTTTCATAGATTAAATTTACTTATTGTATTAAGTAAGTAGGCACCAAACCTACCTAATAATTAAGGTTCCTATAAAGGTTGTTTAAGTTCTATAAGAGTTAAATTTAAGTTCTATAAGTGTGATTATAGTTGGGAAGATTATTTATGATAGGTTATGCCTATAAATAAAAGATCATTGAAGGGTAATCCTTTTTCATTGTGATATTTCCTTAGATATACCTACTCTCAACATCTACAAGTATAAACCTAGAAGGATGTAACACCAATATATAATTAATGATTAAACGAACTTACCTGTACGTGAAGTTCTATCATAATTATATGAAGTGTTACATCCGAATAGGTTTAGTCCCCCCCATCCCGGTAAACCCTATTAGGCAGAAACATCACAGAAAAGGTCTCCAGACTTAATGAAGCCAAGCCGGACGCTAGAGATGAGCCGGAAGTAGGAAGGGATACCAACACAAAAAACTTACGACTAAAGTGGGCAAACTATGTGGTACTACAAGTATAAACCTATTCGGATGTAACACTTCATATAATTATGATAGAACTTCACGTACAGGTAAGTTCGTTTAATCATTAATAATAAGCCAGCATCAGGACGCATACATACATTAAAAAGCAGCACTTCATGGCGCAGTGCTGCCACCAAAATAATCAAATGCACGGTTAGACTCACCTCAGTGAATATTTGTGTAACCTTATATCTCGGTTTGTTTTGTATTTCCCCTGTGTACCGAAGTTTTTTTGTTTTAATTCACTTATGTTTCGATTCGAGTAACTTAGTTTTTAACTTGATTCTGCTTGAATATGCGAAAGTGCTATAGCGATCAAGTCAAACCATAGTGCAACGCGTTTCATACTGACAGACAATAACGGGGCTATAAACTATTACTGTGACTATAATTTTTAAATTTATCAGTAGGTATATGCTATACTAGTACCACCCCACTTAGCTTATCTATCTATACCTACTTAAACGCAGGATTTTGACGCAGATCGTCATTTTCGCAACTGGTCATCGCGAAAAATGTGGTCACTTTCGCAGAATGCCATAGTTAGTTGCTTGAAGTTTGACCGCTGCTGTGTGATCTATCTACAAGTCTTATTTGATCTGATTTACTTTTATCATAAAAGTCAAAACACGCATAAAACAATAATTTCCGTAAATTAATAAAATACCTGATAGCCACTTGTATCTGTATCCAAACGAAGGGTTTAAAAACAAATCGAAGCAGTCAGGACGGGATTTAATTATAATTGCAAAGTGACTGTTGATATTTCATTAATATTTATTTCCCAACAGCTGTGCTGTGTTTATTTGTTTTAACTTTTATCGGATACAACATCTATTTTGTTTTGTTTTATGAGTGCAGAATACCGCACTTACCCCTATACTTACTAACGATTATTAATTAACAGACGACTAGAAGTTATGTACTTAACGTTTGTTTCTGTCTGTCAACTTTGAAACTACATGTCACAGTAAAAGACAAACGTTACATAGTCTAAGGACTATGTTGGACCACGTTTGTCTTTTACTGTGACATGAAGTTTGTCTTTTACTGTGACACCTGTTTTATAAGTAAGTGGGTTAGTCTTTAAGATCTAACTAGACATACCTGTAACAAATCTTCCCCAGACCTTGAGAGCTGGGAGGACCGTAAAGGGCAAGGCCCAGAACCAGGTGAACGCTATAAGCAGACTCGCTTGTACTCGGTTTATGCGGCCGTCGAGGGGGCAAGATATCGTCCTGAAATATCAAACAATCAAACCACTGAAACGGAACGACTTGATAGTCTATCTGAAGTTCATTTCGATAAATATTTCAAAGTACATACTTAGTTACTTTAATTTTAGCTCAAGTATTTTTCCATTTTGAAAAAGCCTTGCCTACGACTTTGCAAACAGTAGCGTGATTTGGCTTCATTCATAGGATGAGGCTTATTATAGTTTAGTTATTATAATACAATGAATACTTAATAAAAAAATTATAAGTACCTAGTTATTCAATTCTCTGATAATACATACACCAGAGTGTATCAAATTATTAATAACACATTATACAATACTAGAAATATTTTACAACGAGAAATGCATCAATAAAAGTAGATCTCCAGAAAATAGATCTCCTAGCTTGAGATGACATAACATAGATGGCCTTAGTCGAACAAAACAGGGAGCAATCATAATTGCTGGTAAAATATTTCTAGTAAAATGCCTTCAGCAAAAATTCATAAAAAATATTACAATAAACAATCTCAAATTATTTTTATTTGAGATCTAAGGCAGCATGTGTACTGTACGGTAGGTACCAACTCAGATTCTCTGTAACTGTGTAGGTAGGTACCTACCTACTTTCGATCTGAGTCTGTCTGATGTAGATAATGAGCTCAACTTACTTATATCTATCAAAGGCGATGACAGCATTCGTTATAGCTCCGCCGATGCCAGACAGGGAACCCAGGACAGCGTAGATATCACATCCTAGTTGGTAGCCAATAGGGCGTTGGTAGAACGAATTGATGATAAGTAATGGCATCTCCAGCATCATCATAAGGTCGAAAATTGCTAAGTTTATTACGAACATGTTGCTAGCGCTTCGGAGAGATTTCGAACTGAAAATAAAACATGATGTAGGTTTCTTATTACTACTTTATTTAGAACTAGCTGCGTCCCGCGGTTTCACCCGCATAAGTCCCGATTCCGTGGAAATATCAGGATGAAAAGTAGCCGATGCATTATTACAGATCTCCAAGCTATGTGTACCTATACCAAGTTTCATTGTAATCGGTTCAGGAGTTTTTGCGTAAAGGAGTAACAAACATTCATACAAACTCATACATTTTCGCGTTTATAATATAAAGCTATGCCACCGGCTTTGTTCGAGTAGTTCCCGTATTCCTTTAGAATACCGGAATTAAAAACCTATGTTAACACACACAAATTATCTGTGTGCTAACGTGCTATTTTCGGCCATACCCGTTCAGCCTAAACTTTCACATTCAGAATACTAGTGAGATATATGATCTACTTATACATATAATAGTTGGAGTCGGATAGGATAAAATATGAAATTTTAAGAAAACTGAATAAATATAGTAAGTATTTATGTTTTTCCTAACAATTTTTTTTTTCCGATTTTTTCTTACAAACGTAATGCTAACACAATTTACTAAACGTTAACTTTAGTGGAGATAAAGGCTGCTTCTTATAAAACCTCCATAGACGTATGTTACTAAAAACGCAAATAAAGAAAAAAAAACAAGTGAACATACACATTGGTTGACTGTCAAGTAGGTAAATACAAACGCCATAAAAACTGTGATAGTTAGGAAGGAACATAGAAAACGTTTTTAGCTGTGTCGCTTCCGATCCGGCATCGCTGTGGTTACCAACTCAAACTTGTGTTGGTGACACTCGTTTCCAATCACTCGGAATCTTTTTATTTTGCAAAGCTGTGTGGATGTGTGGATGTCTCTACTTGTATTTCTTTAGCAATAAACTTCGCTAATTGACCGAAATAGGAACATCTAGGAAAATCTGGGCTTTTATTTATTTAACGGGCAGGAGGACAATGTCGACAGACAGCTAATATATAATAATAATAGACAAATAAAACTTAATCATTAAGTTTTAGTTTAACGTTACAATTCAACGATCGTTTTTATAGCGTGAAAATTTTGAAAGATTTGTATTATACAATGTAAACGATTGATGTCAAACAGGCACATAATTATGGACTCCGCTTGTGCTTGGACTGTTCCGCTTGTGCTTGATTTTATTATGTAAGATCTCTCTAGGATAGGTTACATCTTTATAAACTGCAAAATATAATAAAAAAGAATTGCTAACATAAACCAAATCTGACCAACCCATAGATAAAATAAAGATCTAGTCAAAGCAAAGTTAGTATGTGTAAAATCGGTGGCAGAATATATTTACAAGGGAGTGTTTTTTGGAAGTCTTTCCATTAAAAGTTTGTTAGTAAATAATTCTGCAACATTCTTCAATAATTTGAACTACTTTGGTTGAAAATTTCCTCTCAAAATGGGTGTGAGTAAATTGCAAGTAAAGTTAATTTCGCAGTTGTTTGTCAAGGGTTTCTTAGCTCGACGTTTCTCAAGTCTTAAATATATATACCTTCTACCATTGGTTCTCGATTAATTCAATTCGAGATAAATTTATCTATAAAAAGCTTTGGCCTGAATGACTGACTTATTAACTGACTGATTGATGGATGAACGCTCAGCCTAAACCGCTGATAAATAGAGGAGAATGTGTTCGTTATACTATGTTGTAAGCATCCGATAAGAAAGGATCGGGACCGGCATATGCGGATAAAACGGTTATGCGCATATGCGGATAAAACTAGATACAACTAGTATCATATCATCATATAAATATCATCATCATATATCAGTATCATCATATAAACTTCTAGTCATATAATTCTACAGTTGACAGTCGTAATTAACCGTCAATGAAAAATATTAGTCAACTAGTATAATAAAAATAAGATAGGGCGGCGGTGTTGTGTTTTTTAATACCTTCCGTTGATTGCTAGAAAGCGATTGTAATGTTGTTTGTTCCTACTACAAAAGGTACAATAAACATAGGTAGGTTTACTCTTATATTTAAAGTCGTTATTGACTACAAACGGACATACGTCCTTTATTACGTAATATATATTCGGTTTAATTTTCGAGTCGACATCAAATAGTAGAGTCATCCCATCTCAGTGCGTTTGATCTTAATTAAATCACAGCCAAGTGACGGCAGTCAACGCCAACCGATGAGATCTTCTCGTCAAAGATTTCCACATTATTAACCCACCCCTTTTCATTTTCAAGCAAATTTAAATGCTTTGACTCCACTCCACTCGACTCTCTCTAAGTGAATTCGTTGAAAAATAACCGATTTTCGGTAAAGTTTGAAGCGTGTCAGAAATGCCAATTCGGAATCGAGTCGGGTATGGTTTTACGAATATGAAAAGTGGTCGTTTTAGCGGTTCTGACGTTTGCCGGAATGGTGCAGCACCATAGACTCGTAATTCATTTTTCAATAGAGCCGATATTGAGAACGGTTTCGAGCAAAACGAGAAAGAAATCTAAATTCAAATTAGGTAGGTATGTATAGTTTGCAGCGGTTTATTTGCGTTTGCTTTTAGAGGACAGTTATTTACTGAAGGCCAGTTTTTCAAACTTGTGATCGTACTGGTATAGCTTGTGGTGGATGCAAATGTATAAAAAACTAGCTCGACTATGCGGAGCTAAGCTAAACTAACCTAGTTTAATCGGGCGGAACGTAGGGTATATAAGCCTATTTTTTTTCTAGTGCCTATTAGGTATCTAGTTATCAAAAATTAGGTAAGGCTGACAACCTTGAAAGGTAGAACATTAGCCACTAAAAAAAATCTCAGTTAGAAACTTAAAAGGAGAGTCTACCTTTCTTCTCCATACAAACGTAGTCGACTGTTTCCTCCGTTTGTATGGAGAAAAGAGTAGACAGATTTTCTCCTAAATCTTATATTTCCAGGGCAGCTTCTGAAGACGCATTATAAGAATCTACTCACGTGCTAAATATCCAAATGACGATGCCGTTCCCAGTGAGCGATGAGCACATCAGCATAGTGTAAATCAGGGCTAGGCAGTAGTGCCAGTATTTGTTCACAGCTGGGAAGTTCCTCCAGTGCTCGTGGACCATCTCATAGTGCTCTTCGGGTATGTTCCAGCCGAGCATGTGATCTACCACCTCTTGCGATACCCTGGAAATAGAGCGAAAGAAGAATTGATCGATATTTTTAGTGAAAAATGTTTATGAGAGTTATATACTTAATATGACTGAAAATACGAAGTTTTTTCCAAAAATGTTTTAGTTGATTTCTAGAAAATATGCCTTTACTTTTCACGTTTTTAATTTAAGACTACGAAGACGTTTTGGCTCTTTGTATGATTTGTCAGTCTTCATTGTTCAGGAAGATGTGTGAAACCATAGTCTAGAATTTTAACTAGTCGTCTCTGAGCTGAGCCGCGGACGGACGAACGGACAGACAGACGGACATGACGAAACTATAAGGGTTTGTATGTTCACTACGAAACCCTAAAAAACGAAGTAAGTGTAGGTGGTAAAATAATACTTACATTTTAAGAGGAGACGCCATGGGTCCGATCGGGTCTGTATAATTTTCAGCCATTTTGTGCATGATTTTAAATCAAAATGGCGCTTGACTATTGCAACATTGGTTGAAATTATTGTAAATTATTTTATTGATAGATGTTCTTCAAAACTTTATGACGAAGTGAGCAGTCCGACATTGGTTGTCGCTTCTCACTTGTGGTTGCTTCGAGGCAGCGAATACTTTTATATTGGTTGTAATCGTGCGTGCTAGTTAATTCCTTAATTCAATAAAATAGTAAAGCTTCTTTTACATTTGGTCAAGCGTAAACCAGACAGTGGTTCTCAAACTGTTTTAATTAATTTTCTCTCTATTGTATTTCATGTGAAAAGCCGTGTTACAAGTCAATTTAGTCTCTGAGTTGGCCTCTGTAGATACTTACCTAAACTTCCCTACTTACGTTTATTTTTGGGGTCCTGACGTCTCCTGTAGGTACTTCATTCGTAGGGTTTGGTTATTTCTTCTTGAAAAGCTTGTCCCAATACCCATCTTCATCTTGATCTTCCGTCTCCACTTTGTGAAACATTTTATGGGCCGGTTTCAAGTTCTAACAAAACCGGAGGATTTTTGGTGTTTCATGTAGTTTGTCGTAACAACTACGTGTTGGCTTCGGCTCTAGGCACGCCTTCCTATTGGTCCAGACTCTGTAGCTATACTAAAGCATTATCATAATATTGGGCAAAGAATCAGTTAAGTATTTAATACCTACTTATATTAATCTACACTAAAATTATAAAGATGAAAGATTTGTATTTGTGTGTGTGTGAGTGTCGTATGTTTGTAATGAATAAACTTAAAAACGAATGGATAGATTTCAAAAATTTTTTCACCAAAAGAAAGCTATATTATCGAGAAGTAACATAGGCTACTTTTGATCCCGATTTTCCTACGGAATCAGGACTTACGCAGGTGAAACAGCGGGACGCAGCTGTTGATTAATATATTTTTTAAAGGGGTTTTGCGGCCACCCCATGGCAAACCGGGCCACGCCAGGGGACGAGATATTGTTTCAATGCCGTCATACTTCTGAGACCATATCATTACCTTTACTTACCATCAGGTGAGATAGTGAGCAAACGCTCATCTACCGATAGATAAGCGTTTATCATTTTAAAAAAATGCTGTCATAAATACCTAAAGCAACGAATGATAATTGAGGTTGATACTTGATAGCTTGCAATTGTAATATTTTTGTAGTATGACTGTATTTCTATGGGTTCCCTACGCTATTTCGAAACACTAAACGTTTCTCGGATGACAATTGACTGATAGATTATTTTACATGTCCTTATCAATAATACATATACCTAGTTCCTGCTTTCCATAATCACAAACGAATACACAAAGGTAGCTAAGTATAAGTACGTACACAAAACAAGCATTATTCAGGAATTTTCCGGTCAACAGCAATGTTCGTAACGGTCCAGTGACTATCGGGACTCGAACGTTTCACACGTCGACTCCCTTAGAAAATATTATAGAAATCGATTCCGGACATTTCCGAAGAGGAAATCTTTGCTAATTCCTTCCGTTTGATGTTTTCCTGATTGGTTTCCGAAGTTATAGATCGCTTCGAAAGGAAAGTTTAAATACGATTAAATATTTTGTCCATAGGTACCTATATCTAACAGATATTAAGGTTCTCGGTATTTTTCGTCTGTAAAGTTGTGATTTAGAAGTTTTTCGGTTGGAAAATTAAATAGGTCGGCAATAAGCTGTTGTTAGTTTAGGTAATTAGGTACCTAAGGTAATATAGTTTTTTTAGGTTATTAGCGATGTGTGTTGGATCCGGAGCCATGTACGTCTGAACTTATCCGTGCTGAACATATATTTTTGCTCAGCAAAAAAAGAATTTAGCTTAAACCCTTACAGCACAAAATGCGAGGTTCGCGTCTGGGTCTGTCAGATAAATCTGCACAATATGTAGGATGCTTACCACTGACACCGAATAAGCCAAACCCAAATAAAAATGGTCGGAAGACTTACGTGTATTTTTCTGGCGAAAACCTTATACCCAACTGCTCAGGGTAATTTTATATTTTTCTGGTACTATTATACTGCCGTACGTATGTACCTACCTACCTATCTACTTGGTTGGGTGGGTATATAACTACGGGCGCAACGGCCTATACGTATCGTACCAGCCTACCTATATACTATATACCTACCAATATAAATCGCAACTTCAAAGCGAAGTTCATTCTTAGGAATATTTAAGTAGGTTGAACAATGAAACTTCTAATATTCCATCTACATAGGCACCGAGTATTAATCCTACAGATAAACAGCTTCATACAAGCCTGCGGCGCGGCGTAGGTGCTTCACTACAAGCGCAGCTATGTGTGCGTGACCTCTCTCACCGACAGTGTGCCGGCGGGTTTACGTACGTCAGCCGAGTAGGCTCTTCCCGAGCGGAAAGCAGTGAGAAGTCACCCACACAAAGCTGCGCATGTAGTGGAGACGTATGTATGAAGCTGTTGCTCTGTAGGATTAATACTCGGTCACATAGGTAGGTACATGTATCTACGAAAACACTAGATAATTTGGGAATTTCCGGGTCTTTGATAGTAAAAGAATGCAGTAACGTGCGTTTAGGTGAAACAATTGGTCAAGCATGTTTTTGCTGCAAATATTGTTAATTCGCCAAGCAGTGAAATAGGTAGTGTTTATTTGACAAGTCGTTTATTTGTGTCCATTGGTAATTCGTCAAGTCTTCGAAACTTGTCAACTCGTCAAGTCTCTTTTGTCAATAATTTGAACGAATTCTTACATCTAGAATTAACGCTATCAACGAACGGTAGGTATATACTTACTTTTTAGGGTTCCGTAGCCAAATGGCAAAAAACGGAACCCTTATAGATTCGTCATGTCTGTCTGTCTGTCTGTCCGTCCGTCCGTATGTCACAGCCACTTTTTTCCGAAACTATTAGAGCTATACTGTTGAAACTTGGTAAGTAGATGTATTCAATGAACCGCATTTTTTTAATTTCAGGCTACGATCTGACGTTTTGGTTCTTTGTATTTGTCATTTTTTCTTCGGGAAGATGTGTCAAATCATAGTCTACAATTAAAAAACGAATACATAAATGTATATAAGGTCAGCTTTCAACGCACTCCGCGTTAAAAAGAAATTTACTTTTGTTACGTTTTAAAAATTCAATTTCAAAAGCGAGTAAAAACAAAAAAAACTTATTCTATCACAGAATAAGTTACTTTAGACAGTCAAATAAAAGTAACCGGAATTTTAAACATAATATAATGTACTTCCGAGACTTTCACACCAACAGCAATAAATAAAGTTTAAATATTCAGGAAGCATTTAAAAGCTTTGTTCCAATGATTTTTGTGAGTAGGTTCCGTATATTTGAATCAATTAATTTATTTTTAAATTAAATCAAAGTTGGTAATTAAAACCCAACTTCAGAGGTAGTGAAAAAAAAAGTGTGACACTATGGCATGGGATGGGACTGCCGAGGTAAAGCTAAAACATAACATTTTTTATCAACTTATGCAATTATAATTATTTATTTATTTTGTACCATGGTAACATGGTAGGCGGAGTGGGGGGTGTTAGGTTTTATTTTCGTTACGGAATTTCTTGATTCGGTGACCGCGCTCAAAGCCCGCGATAAAAGCTATGCAATAGCTTAAAACCTTTGTAATCTGAAGCCGTGTAGTTTTATGAAGGTAGATTCTTTTTAATGTAATTAACCTTCCTGGCTGAGTTTGAGCTTTACATGATATTTTATTTTTCACTATTGTTGCATCAATTTTAGTAAATGATCTATTGCAAAGGGCTGACAAAATAACAAAATATTGCAGCGCTGGCGCAGGTTACGTAATGTAAAAAATAATGTCCTGTACCTAACTATTTTTATCTTACTTATAAACGGTAATTAACAGATGCATAACACTATGCACCGTTTGTATTTTACTGTAACTTGAAGTTTCATAGTTGACAGACAGAGTCAAACGTTACATAAACTTAGATAGTCATCTATACTTCTATACTAATATAATATAAGAGGAAAGATTTGTATTTTTGTGTGTATGTGTGTCTGCGTGTTCGTAATGAATGAAATAAAATGAAAAAAACTCAAAAACGACTGAACCGATTTCAAAAATTCTTTAACCATTAGAAAGCTACATTCACCCTGAATAACATAGGCTACTTTGATCCCGATATTTCCACGGGATCGGGACTTACGCGGGTGAAACTGCGGGACGCAGCTAGTCGTGTATAAGTAAGGAAGTTAGTAGGTAACATGTTTACCTAGTAGGTACATTAAAGTGACACAATTGGCCCATTTTGTGTCTATCCCTAAACCCAAGATATCATAGTTAGAACCGTCTAAGAATCCGGCAAACTGAAATGAAAACTAGACAAGTACGCTGGAATTGCTATACCATACAAAATGACATAAGATATTTGTGCCGCTTTGGTTAGCGCCATGTTGCGCTGTTGTCGCGCGTTTTCTATTGAAAGTGATGGTAACCGTCCGTGGAACTAATAGTTCCGTTGACGGTCACCATCACTTTCAATAGAAAATGCGCGACAGCAGCGCAATATAGCGCAGATCAAATAGGCACAAAATTCAGTGCGCTATGACCTGTCCAGCGACTTGTACCATGAAGGTCAGTGATCCGGCATCACGTTCTACGTGCTTGGAATCCGAACTTATTACAGCATTCTGACGTTTAATCGACTCCAAATGGGAGAGAGACAGAATTATGCGAGAAAAGAGAGATTCAAATATAGGTCTTTCGAGTCGAGTTAGAGTTGCGATTTACATACAGCTACCTACCTACAATTGTTTGGTGAAGTATTTACTTATAGCTGTGCTCCGCTTTTTTTCCCTATTATTCCTGATCCATTGGGAATTTCAGATTTAAAATTAATCTACGTTACATGATCTTGATCTATACTAATATTATAAAGAGGAAAGATTTGTATTTTTGTGTGTGTGTTTGTGTGTCGTGTGTTTGTAATAAATAAACTCAAAAACTACTGAATCGATTTCAAAAACTGTTTTACCAAAAGAAAGGTACATTATCGAGGAGTAGCATAGGCTTCTCATGGGTAATCTTAGTATTTAAGTGGGGCTCCCATACAACAAACGTGATTTGTTTGCGATAGATAATGATACCTACCGAAACCTTCGTGCGTGAGTCCGACTTGCAGTTGGCCGGTTTTCAAGAAGTCTGTTATCCATCCGTATTTTCCACTTCAAAGATTTCGTTTCACTGCTATGTTCGTCTGGAAACGCCCTTATCATTGGTTTGAAACATCGAAAATGCGAAAAACTAAGAAGAAAATAAACGGGTGACCGTCGTCCTCACCAATTTGGATTAGGCGTGCGTAATAGATTACGGCCATCCGTTTTATTGGCGAAGGAATGTCGAACTGAAGTATCCTAAAGATAAATTATTGAAACCCCCGTAATTATGCATGCATTAAGTATAGGTAATAGTTATTTGCTATGCAAGGCTGCAAAGTTTGTTTTGGAACGAGTACTTGTATTGAAATCTGAGCAAGCGAAGCATTCTAGGAAAAAAAAACGTAATTTTGATGGAAAGATCCCAAAAGCCAAAAGCTATTTTCAGGATAGCTTGATGTTAGTCTAGACTATTAAGTCAATGAGCTTGACACATACGTCGTCGTCGTGTAAAAAAAAAATAGTAAACCAACAACCAAACAGAGCAAAAAATACTGTAATGTGAAAGCAAAATTTTCCAGATTTAAAACAGAAACGCTTCACTCTCTCATTCAATAAAAAGATACTAGAGGCTTCCAATAAAAACTTTACTAAAAAAAATTCCGTGGCCATATTTATGTAGCCAGTGGTTAGGTTTACGAAGTCAAGTTGCCGAATTCGAAACAAGTATGAACATCAATCAAAGTTACGGAGCACCTGCCTGTTGGAATAATTCGCAGAATTAATTTATCTTTTATATAATTTTCCGTTATTTTATACCTACTAATTTAGCCCAATGGTAGGTAGGTAAGTACTATTTATCATGCTGTACTGACCTTCTCCATCCAAAGGTTGCCTGGAAGAAATTTTAGCGATAAGGGCGCCCATTTGTGAAACGTTTTAGTGTTAAGCTTTCTGTGTATTTGTCTTACATATTATTGTGTATGTTGTTTGTTGTGCAAATAAAGCGTAAATCCATCTATCTATGTATCATCCATCACCATCACACAAGCTTTTTTGGTTAACGCAAAAAACGATACATATTATGTTCATTCGTTACACCATGAAAGTAATATTATAAGTAAACTATTATATTTATTAAATACTAACTGCTCCCGGCTGTTTTATCCGCGTAAGTCCCGATTCTGGGATTAAAAGAAGCAAATGTACTTCTCGAAGGTCCCATGTATCTCTATACAAGTTCGTCATAATCGGTTTAGCGGTTAAGGATCTTGAGGTCATATCGCGTTCAAAAGTCGCCTATGTCCTTTTTCAAAGTCCCATCTATTTCTATATCATAATTTATCCCGGTTCGTTTTAGCGGTTAGGCGTGAAAACGTAACAGACGGAGACAGAGTTAATTTTGCATTAATAATATTAGTAGTGTATGATAGCGGGTAGCTAATATTACGAATTATTACAATATGGATTATTGATGAACCCTCATCCCCCCCTTACTTATAAACGATGACTAACTTTATGTAACGTGTGTCTCTGTTTGTTAACTTTAAAGCTTTAAGTCACAGAAACAAAAAAAAAACGTTTCCTACATAAAGTTAGTCATCGTTTATAAGTAAGGGGGTTAATTGTTCTAACTAGAGTTTAAATATTAGTCAGTAAAATCAACGCTACTATGTGCCTAAAATCTGGTTACGAATTTTGGCAACATGTTTTACTTGCTTATATTAGGTATGTCTGTCGCAGTGGTTTGTACCACATGTGCCAAGTTGCCGTGCCATACTCTTGGTCCAATTTGAACACTGCTTGCACGATATATAACCGTCACAACTTATGGAGTAACCTTGCTGGCTTCAAGATACAATAAGACCTCTTCTATTACTATTATTTTTGTTTTACTTGGAAAGCAGACAGTGAAATATAACAATAACGTAACAAAAATTAAAACTATACACCATTCCCGCCGCCGGAATGCCGCCAGGTACAAACATTTTGAAAGGATTTTTTCAAAAAGCAGTATAGGTACACCATTTAAAATAAGCTTTCGCATACAAACAACTAGAACACTTGTTATTCACAATTACTTGACTGTTTATGGGAAAAAAAGGAAAATAATAAAACAATATTTTTTTTCTTAATATAATTAAAACAGATTTTAGAAGCAGCCTTAAGAGGAGTATCAACGCCAACGACCTTGAAACTGAAAATCCCTGTCGGGCTCATCGAAAATTGTTGATTATTTCATAACGGAATGTCGTAGAACTTTTTTTTGTGCACAGATTGTAGGTGACATTGTTTCCTACATTTTAGTGTAGTTTTAAGACAAGAACCTCCTATTGGTGCATAGCCTATTCAAATTTTAGACAAAAAATGTCTGATTTGGCTAAAATGTCGATAGGCTTCAATACGTTTCGACATATTTGTATGGAAACTGCACTAAAATATCGGAAACAATGTCGCCTACAATCTGTACACAAAAAAAAGTTCTACGACATTCCGTCATGAAAGCGGAGAGCGGTGTTGGTCTAGTGGTAGATACCGCGACTTTCATTCCGAAGGTCGTGGTTTCGAATCCAGGCCGACCGCGCACTAATGTCTTTTTCTTTCAGAAAAATTTAAGTGCGCTATTAACATCGCTCTTACGGTGAAGGAAAACATCGTGAGGAAACCAACATGTCCTAGGATAAACCACGGTCCGAAGGCATGGGATATTCGCCAAAGCGGGGTAGGCTCCCGTGGTGTCCTAAGCCCTCTAAGAAATCACGTACAATGGCCCAAAAGTGCGGAAAAGGCTCAGCGAAACTAAACTAAACTCCGTCATGAAATAATCAACAATTTTCGATGCGCTCGACATGGATTTTCAGTTTTTCAGTATAGGGCCCTTAAACCATTTCCTAGCCAATGCATTACGGAAACAGTTCTGTTAGTTGAGGAGATCTCTATTTTTAACCGACTTTTCATCGCTTAGTATCCAGAGGTATATCAGGTCTAGCTGTTCCATTTCTCCTGTCTGGCAGGTTTATTAAAAAATGCGATTTTCCACTTAAATGCGAACATTAAAACTCGGCCATTTCACCCTTGCAAAATTAAGCATATTATAGGAGTGTTAATTTGGTCGGGTCAAATTCAATGAAAGCCGCAAAATGTTGGCAGTTCTCTCCCCGAAATGGAATAAATATCGTAAAAGTTAATGCGGTTACTAATTTCTGGATTTAATGAATATTGTTTTCTATACTTTAGTCTTTTTAGGGGTTCCGTACCCAAAGGGTAAAAATCGGACCCAATTATTGTGATAATGTTACGGAATCGTTCGTGCGCGAGTCCGACTCGAACTTACACGATAGATAAACGACTAAGACTAATAAGACTACTATCGCAACCACTGACCTCCATTACAACTGCACAGGACATAGCGCACTAAATTTTGTGCCTATTTGATCAGCGCCATGTTGCGCTGTTGTCGCCAAGGAAACTAATAGTTCCGGAGCCATGGAACTAATAGTTCCGGAGACGGTCACCATCACTTTCAATAGAAAACGCGCGACAACAGCGCAACATGGCGCAAATCAAATCGGCATGCGGCACAAAGATCTTATGTCATTTTGTATGGTATAGCAATTCCAGCGTACTTGTATAGTTTCAGTTCAGTGATCGCACCTGATGGTAGTGATGATTGGTCTGAGATGCAACACGCTCATCTAGAAGAAGGAAGACGGCTGTGAAACAAAATCTGACCCGTCTTCCTTAGTGGCTGCACCATACCATTCTTAGTATCTATTGTATTAGGTTATTTTCTTTGTTTGTGATCATTCGGAGTACCTACTAGTAAATCTGGTGGTTATATTTTGTAAGGTGCCTAAAATTTCACAGAATACATAAATAGTACAAACAAGTAACTATACCAGATCATGTGAAGAGGACTGTCATCTGAGTATTCATTCTATGCCAGATTGTACCCCAGTGGAACAGCTATGTTTACGTCTTAGGTATACATCTGAAAACTTAACAAAGTCCCTTAGTAGTACAAGCTACCTACATATTACTTGTATAAGTATTTACATGAAATATTTGGTAATATTATTGGCGTAGGCTGTAAGTTCAAGATCTTTTGTATTATACAAATTAAATGAGTTTGCAAAGACCAAACAACAATAATATATTTCATTATTTAAATACCAACCTACGTCTCTCACAGAGCGAACCTAATAATTTTTAATCACAAGCACTTAATATTCTTTGAAATTCATAATTAAAACCCACAAAAATTTAGACTCACGGTTACAGAAATGTTTATCGCTAATCTCTAATTACTCAAAACTCTTTGAGCGGCCTATCTACAAACAAAAAGCTCTTGTCTCAGAGACAAAGGTATCTAAATAGAGGGGTAAGATACCCCGTCACGGTCTGGAGGGTGGTAAATCATCTCGTGAAACCGCGTCCCATTTACAAATTGCTCTGAACACGCTCGATGAGAGCTGGGACAAAGATATTCGGCTGTGTTAGAGTAGTTTTAAGCCTTTGATTAATAAACGGCGGCATTATCGCAGTGGGTGTTGAAAGACAAGAAAGGAGTTTAAGTCAAACTCGGAAAATTATTGGTTTCCAAGTTTCCAGAGAAAATGGCAAAATCTGGCGCAGGGAAAGAGAGGAGATCATTGCCCTATAGTAGGACACAATAAATAGGTGATTAATTAGTATAACATACAAAACAGTTTTTTCGCTCTCGTAGTGTCTTAAATGAAATTTAGTACACAGATAGCTGGTAGGCTGTTTTTATTGTTTTTGTTTTTATATTTGTGTCTGGTCTGGGTGTCCTTCTATGTATAATATGTATGTATTTACAAAAGAAAAATAAATATAAGTATTATATCCGTTGTCTAGTCACCGTAACACAAGCTTAGTCGCTTACCACGGGGCTAGATGGCGCTGTGTGTTGTTCACAGAATTTATTTATTATTATTATTATCGCGATATTTCCGCAGGACTTACGCGGGTGATGCCCGAGACGCGCCACAGAGATCGTCAGTCTATCTATACTAATATTATAAAGAGGTAACGTTGGTAACGTGTATGTTTGTATGTAGGTATATTGGGGGTAATCTCAGAATCCACTGGACCGATTTCAAAAAATCTTAGACTACTTTTGATTCCGATATTCCCACGGGATCGGGACTTACGCGGCTGAAACCGTAGGACGCAGCTTGTCAGTAATAAAACTATTCTGTGAAGAAAATAACTTCACTTCAAATTGTGGGCTCGTATAAATTTGAATAACGGGAACATCGAGAGATGAATGTTGCATCGCTACCAGGCGAGGCTGTGCATTTTTCTCAGAGATGTGGTTCGACGGAGGATAACTGAAGAAATAGGTCAAACAGTAATAGATGTTTGATAGGTTTTGATGCAACTTCTATCGTTGTTTCTTTTGTAACAGATGTAATAAAGATCGTAAACAGCTTTGTCCAGCGGCTTTGCCCGTGTAATTCCCGAACCCGTAGGAATATTTGAATACAAGTCTATGTGGGCATTATTTAGGTTACAATTTTATCTCTGGAATCGCATTTGTTTCAGTAGTTTTCAGTAACAAATATTAATAAACTAGCAGCGCCCCCGCGCTATTACCCTTAAAAGTCCCGATCGCACGGAAATATCGAAATAAAAAGTCTGCGTGTTATTCCAGCCCCCTTATTTTGTAACTTTGTTGCTAACAAATCTCGATTGAAACCATTGAAATTGTTGATTACACGTCATAATTCATGTCATTCAGTCGCTGACAAATTCAAATTGCCATTGCTAGTAAAACTAGTAAATGTAACTGTCAAATTGTATATCTGTCAAAATTTGTTAGCAACAGAATGACCTAATCAGGGGCCAGGTCTTCACCTAATTACATACCGAGTGTCATCGACTCATCGCCATCGGCTGGGTGGTTTTTGCGTAAAGGATAATTTTGTGACAGCATCATTTTTATGTTACAAGTAACACAGGGAACAAAATAAACTAAAATAGCTACCTATCACTAAAAGCGGCAACAAATTCATCCTCGTTTTAGAAGTTGAAGAACATTAATTGTTAAGTTTGAAACCTACCATCCTAAAATCAAGTTGGGCATTGTTTGTCGCTAACAATTATAATAGTTCGCGGTCGGTTAGTGAACAACAACAAACTATTTTGAGTTTTAAGTTTTAACAAATGGTATTAACAAGAAACCGTTGGAGCCGTCACCTCGGAATTCCGCGGGAGCTATTCAAACTTATAATGACATTTGGATATCCTTGTCACCGGGGTCGATGGGGGAGTAAGGGGCATAAGGGGGTACTCCCCCAACGAAGAGCCAGCGCAAAATTATCGAGAAATAATTCCTCCCAAACATTTGACATGTAATTTACTCTCGAAATGATTTTAGGATGTTATTGGCTGAAGATTTTGTGTTATTTATTACGGTTTCATTTCCGTTTTTCAGAATCACTTTTGTTATTTGAAAACGAGTCAAATGAATGGGATTTTTTTTGAATAAATTGTCTTCTTTGACTTTGACATACATAAGTATGGTACCTATATACCTAGTTACTGTGCGGTTCTTTTCCCATCGTTAATTAGAGACGAGGAATAACATGGAATAGATTTTTTTATTCTTCTTAGAAATTTAGAGAGTGTGTTATATTATGATGTAGGCATCCGCTACATCATAATATAATCACACTCTCTAAATTACTTGGATGGGCCAACGATAATTTGTGTGGCACAAAATCATTTCCGCCTTCGCCCTACGCGCCCCAATACATACATAAATTACTCACTATTGAAACAACAATATCAATTAAAAATTGATAACAATACATTAAAATTATGGATGAGGAAATCCTCACGAGGCAGTATACTTTTATGCAGATATTTAAAAATAAGCTGCAGAACGGACTGACCGACAGCCGAATCTAATAGGGTTCCTCACTGAAACCGGAAGCCTAAATACGTGTTAAAAAGAGACACCCCTTCTCCTCGTACGCTAATATAATGGTATCACCTACCTACTTTATATCTATCTATGTTGGAAGGCGGCGACGAAGAATTCCTTAAAAGTCTACGCTATAGAGTTGGGACATCCTGTTATACAACATTAGTATTTATGTTGATATGGTTGACAAATTTGTAATCTCAGGTAGGTATATAGTTAGTTTCACTAAGCCTCACAATTGGGCCATTGTACGTGATTTCTTAGTAGGCAGTAAGACGCCACGGGATCCTACTCGGGATTGGCGAATATCCCATGCCTTCGGACCGTGGTGAGTCCTAGGACATGTCTGTTTCCTCACGATGTTTTCCTTGCGTGCGCGGTCGGCCTGGATCGAACCCACGACTCTTGGAATGAAAGTCGGGGTATCTGCCACTAGACCAACACCGGTCTTGATCTACGGTATATTTTAGACTATTTAGATACTATAGGTGAGGATTTGACGACATCTTACGAGGGTAAGTGACGAACCGACTAAGATGTAGCAAGTTAACTTGGAACACCACACCCGTTACTTAAAAATCTCGAAAGAAATTTAAAGGCAGAGAAACGAATTCCGGGCACTTCTTTCTTAGGTACCTATTTACCTAATGTTTAGGGTTTTGAAAAAAAATGCGTTCTAAAATTGTGCTTCCGACAGGACTTGAACCTGCAACATTACAAAACAGTTATACTGCGCTATCCAATTGCGCTACAGGTGCCTGTACCGCCGCTACTTATCTAAAAAAATTTCAACATTTTGACAACCTTATAAAAAACTAGCTGCCTTCCGCGGTTTCACCCGCGTAAGTCCCGATCCCGTGGGAATATCGGGATCAAAAGTTGACTATGTTACTCAGGGTGAATGTGGCTTTCTAATAGTGGTGGAGAATTTTTGAAATTGGTCCAGTAGTTTTTGAGTTTATTCCTAACAAACATACAGACGCACAAACACACACACACACACACACACAAAATACAAATCTTTCCTCTCTATAATATTAGTATAGATTAAATGGCCCCTCTATTTTAAACCCCGTCGCCACTTTGTTTATTTCAAGGAAAAAGTGACTCACCGGTTAAAATAAGTTTACTTTAGACTTTAGACGCCTCGTACATTCAACACCTATGCCAGATGGCAGGACATATTGTGTGAAAATAGTCTATTTTTATATAAAGAAGGTACACTCACCTTTGAACTTAAAACATTTCCAAATTACTATTACATTGACGAGACCTTGATACTATTTCCAGCTTAAATTTGGGTTATAAACTATTTAATGTTGCTAAATAACTTATTGTTTTAACTTAAGGATACTTAAAAGGTACCATTCTAGAATACAGCTTAGGTATATACCTATAATGTAAAATAAATTTCGAGATTAGCCAGGAGATACCATCACAAAACATGTGGAATTATTCACAGTTCGTCTTCCTAGCACCTCATTCCTCAAAAAAATACTTAGAACTTAAAAATGATAACGTCGAAGCATGTAACAAGATTTCGTCCTTCATTTACCTACTAAAACCTCTGTGACTCTCCACTTTTCACGTTTTACAAAAAAAGATAGAGCATCTACGAAGTCCGCTTTACGTAGAACTTTACCAAGTTATCTATTCATGTAGATACAATTCAAACTAAGAAATATTCAGAGATGTTCCACAGATGCTAGCGCCACCACTGCCTGTGCCGATAACTTGGTAAACATCTAAATGCATCTGCATTGTTCCATTACTCTCGTGAGTTCTCGGGTACCACTGAAATGAAAACTATACAAGTACGCTGGAATTGGTATACCATACAAAATGACATTAGAGCCACTTAGATCTCTGTACCGATTTGATTAGCGTCATGTTGCGCTGTTGTCGCGCATTTTCTATTGAAAGTGTTGGTGACCGTCCACGGAACTATTAGTTCCACGGACGGCCACCATCACTTTTAATAGAAAACGCGCGACAACAGCGCAACATGGCGCAGATCGAATAGGCACAAAATTCAGTGCGCTATGACCTGTCCAGCGACTTGTACCATGGAGGTCAGTGTCGGGTACCAATTCAAACGAGATTCGTTCCTCTGTGTTCGATGACAACCGCATGTGAATGCATGATCTTTGTGTCGATTATACGATTTTAAACTCACATGGTTGTTTTCACTACAAGTATTATTAAATAACGGGGTAATTACCGCGTTTAAATTTGTTTTTGACGGAGCTCGATATTTCGCCAGTAATTTCAACTGGCTTGTTCACGAGACTGGAGAATGCGGGTAGGTGATGCTGATGACAGTTTAGGGCGTCCGTTAGTGCAGGATCGAAAAAATAGTGAGCTTAGTGACAATAGTAGGGGACCAAAGATAAGGCACGGCACGCGAATCAGGAAGGAGGTAGTTCGATATGGAAATCAGTTGAAATTAGTGGCAAAATATCGAGTTACCCCGCTATTTAATAACATTTGGAGTAATAAAATAATCTGATTATTTGAAGAAATTATTTTCAAAAATTAGCACCCGACAGGACTTGAACCTGCAACCTTTACACTCCGTGTAATGCGCTAGCCAATTGCGCTACTGGTGCCCATTCTGTCCTAATTAAATTATGGACTGCATCTCTTCTGGCTTACGACTGAGGCACGTTGCGACATATACTGGCTTCTTTGCAGGTTACCGGCTTGCTTCTTTAGAAACCATATCTTCAAATAATCAGTCATCCAAGTGTCGGAAACACTTTGAACAGTAAATCAATGGACAATGGACAAACATTTTTTTTTTTCAAAATTCCGGCATCTTATTATTTGAATCCACGCCAAATAACCTTTCCTTCGAGTTGTCAAACCTAACCCACCCACGTACAAATACAAATAAAAATAAAAAAAAACA
The DNA here is from genome assembly GCA_958496205.1 of Idaea biselata. Classification (NCBI taxonomy): domain Eukaryota; kingdom Metazoa; phylum Arthropoda; class Insecta; order Lepidoptera; family Geometridae; genus Idaea; species Idaea biselata. The sequence goes on from OY292399.1 coordinate 3,187,930, forward strand.
GCAACCGAATTCCGAACCCTTTTTTAAGTTGGTCAAAAATCTTGCTTTCACCTCTACAAATACGAATTACAATCACAGTAGCTTAAGCGAATCAAAGAAACGTATAATAGGGTGTAAAAGTTTAGGAAACAATAGCTATTCGGAAACGATTTGTTGATTCGTATTTTAGTTAAGTGGTTTTGTTAATTGGTATTAGGGATTAACGGAAGCGTTACGCTGGAAACCTTGTTAGTAACTTAAGTTGGTGAAGACATTAAACAACGACTGGATTTGTTGGGATAAGACGTTTATTGGACAGCGGAGAGTGTTTTTTTTAATCAAGTCCATTGGATATATCTTATCTTTTCTTGTGTCTTGCCTAGTTTTGAGTTTTCATATCTTTAAGTTGACCTACGACTTCTAATATAACAACGGGGCCAACATTGTTTAACGTGCCGAAATATTGCCAAATCTATTAGCAGAAGGTATGATCAGTGATGGATGACTTACCTATTGCGCCAACCCCAAATATTTAGTGTTTAGCGGACCCCGGGCTCCCGAGAGAGATGCAACCGGGAACATCGCTCGGATGAGATCGATTCAAGGAATAGGATCCAGGCGTAGCTTAACTTACACGACTTTATAAGGTAGGCTATCGAGTTCTAACAGGAAGAAATGGACAAAAGGCTGTCTCCGTAATATTTTTAACAAGAAAACATACTGTTTACTAATGTCTTGCCCACACTGGCGAGAAATGCTGTCACTCGTCGCGATGAATAGTCGTTGAACGGTGGTGTAGCACTAAAATTATTGCATAAATTATCACGATGATAGGCATTGGCGTTTTCCGCTACTGTGGCCAAAACATAATGTAACAAGTTATTGAATTAAACATTAATTCAATTGATGTCAGAAACACAGAATATGTTTTTAATATAGTTTAGCTATGTACTTATTGTTGGAAAAATTCGTTTTATTTTCCAAGCACAACATAGGTATTACCAATCAAAGTAAATTAGTATAGAAAAAATACTTATTGACGTTATTACCTATATTAACAGAGCAATCAGCTTCAGTAATATACAAAGATGATTAAAATGGCAGTAGATAGAGAGACCTGTGAATAATTGCCCTAAGTACGATAAGGTATAGGTATATTTTTATTTCAACAGCTTCATACCTACAAGCCCGCGGCGCGGCGTAGGTACCTCACTACATGCGCAGCTATGTGTGCGTGACCTCTCTTACCGATAGTGTGCCGACGTGAGTGAGTGGAAAGCGGTGAGAAGTCACGCACACATAGCTGCGCATGTAGTGAAGCACCTACGCCGCCCGCGCCGCGGGCTTGTCTGAAGCTGTTGTTCTGGTGGATTAGATATTCGGTTGCCGTTATATGACTGCCTGGAAACCTCCAACACATTAGGGTGGCTTTTGCCGCCCTACTTTTTCGGCCTGTCACTTCGGTTTAAGGGCCCTATTCTGAAAAACTGAAAATCCATGTCGGGCGCATCGAAAATTGTTGATTATTTCATGACGGAATGTCGTAGAACTTTTTTTTGTGTACAGATTGTAGGCGACATTGTTTCCGATATTTTAGTGCAGTTTCCATACAAATATGTCTAAACGTATTGAAGCTTATCGACATTTTAGCCAGATCAGACATTTTTTGGCTAAAATTTGGATAGGCTTTGCACCAATAGGAGGTTCTTGTCTTAATACTACACCAAAATGTAGGAAGCAATGTCACCTACAATCTGTGCACTAAAAAAAGTTCTACGACATTCCGTCATGAAATAATCAACAATTTTCGATGAGCCCGACAGGGATTTTCAGTTTCGAGGTCGTTGGCGTTGATACTCCTCTTAAACTGGTGTCATTTTTAAAGGCTGCACAGTGCCGTCGGCTATGTGTGTTGTCGCATAAGTGTGAATTTTTCGAGCAACCAAATAATTTCTCGATATACCTACCATATTCCGTAAGTATCTATTTCTATTATTCTATAATAAGTTTTTTTACGCCAAAGAATTCGATGTGTGTTTACTCTATATTATAATTTGATATTTTGATTTCTTTGATAACAACCTTTCTAAGTCTTTCCCGCAGTCTTAATAAATACATTCGAGACTAATAAATTTGGGTCAGTGGTAATCGTGACTTCGTGAGATACTCAAGTAACTATCTACACTAATCTACACTATCTACATTAATATTATAAACAGGCAAGATTTGTATTTTTGTATGTGGGTGCAGATTTCAAAAATTCTATCACCATTTAAGAGCTACATTCATTCTGAGTAGGCTACTTTTAATCCCGATATTCCCACGGGATCGGGACTTACGCGGGTGAAACTGCGGGACGCAGCCAGTTATGAATATTCTCACTAGGTTGAGTCTACACTCTATCCGACTTGATAATTCGTGTAAACAAGTGAAAATTATTTACCTGTGTAAAAGAACGTCTCAGGATATAAAAAAAATATCCCGATAAATTGAGAACGTCCCCCTTTTTTGAAGTCGGTTAAAAATAACATACAAAGGTCTTGGACAGAGATTGTAAATAATAAAACGAAGAAGCTCAATAATTATCAATCTACCTAAATTCAATTCACAGTTTTTATTCGAAGATAATAATATATTCAGTTACATAATTCTTATCAACATCAGTCGAATCGTAAGTCGATTCGGGGATCTTTCTTTAAAATATTCAGGTTTATATATTGACCTAAATCGTTTGACCTCTAGTGTACAATCAATGGGAGTTTGATCGAAAGCTATAAGTATTGTTTTACTAATTGGTTGTGAATCATTTGACCTATATTACGAGCATTGGTACTTCGCCTTGATTTCGTTACTTTTTATTGTAGAGGAAAGTTTTGAGTCTCTGGTTAACTTTATGTCACGAAATTCCGACGGAATTGGGACTTTTAAGTTTTAAACTGTTTAGTGCAAGCAATAAGTATCCTACTTATCTATATCTATAAAATGCTTTGTCCTAAGTGACTGACTGACAGATCAACGCTCAGCCTAAACCGCTGATAGTAGAGAGCTGAAATTGGGAGAATGTGTTCTTAAGAGGAGTATATACGCCAACGACCTTGAAACTGAAAATCCCTGTCGGGCTCATCGAAAATTGTTGATTATTTCATGACGGAATGTCGTAGAACTTTTTTTTGTGCACAGATTGTAGGTGACATTGTTTCCTACATTTTGGTGTAGTTTTAAGACAAGAACCTCCTATTGGTGCAAAGCCTATCCAAATTTTAGACAAAAAATGTCTGATTTGGCTAAAATGTCGATAGGCTTCAATACGTTTCGACATATTTGTATGGAAACTGCACTAAAATATCGGAAACAATGTCGCCTACAATCTGTACACAAAAAAAAGTTCTACGACATTCCGTCATGAAATTATCAACAATTTTTGATGCGCCCGACATGGATTTTCAGTTTTTCAGAATAGGGCCCTTAATATGATAGAGGCATTCGATACGAAAGGGTTTTTTGAAATACCCACGGGATCGAGACTTAAGCAGGTGAAACCGCGGGACCCAGCTAGTTTTAGAATATACATAATTGTGAAAATCTGTTTCTTTCTTTGTTTAAACGCTTTTATTACGGTCAAACGGCTTGATCGATTTTGATGAAATTCAGCTGAGCGGTAGCTCAGAGCTTGAAAAAGGACAAAGGGTCCTTAAATCAACTTTACCGACACTCGTTGACAATAGCAACATAGCGGGGTGAAGCTCAGTCTGAATTAAAATTAGATAAGTAATACGTAATACTTCTAAAAGTACTAGTAGGTACCTAACATAGATGGGTGCCTTAGGGCAGATAAAACAGTCTTATTATAATTTCGTTTAAAGCTTTTATCTCACAATTAATTACAATTACTGTAATAATGAAGTAGCTGCGAAGGGGTTAAGTAATTAACTGTGGCTGTTTATTGCTATAATTTAGAACATTATTGTGTGGTGGCATATTAAAGTGATAAACTTTGGTCGCGTGGAATCAGCCTTGTGCAAACTATTCATTGTAGATACCTACACCCATTACAATGAAAAACATTAACAACTTAAACCTAGGTGACAAAATGAACGACTTTAACGCTTAGAGCGATCTCTTCTAGACTTTGGATGACTAGCTGAGTAATTGTATCCCGTCCTTCAAAACCTTAAAGAAATAGATACCTAGAATTCTTAACAATCTAATTCCCATTATTTATACTCATTCATTCATTCATTTATTTACTCATTTTTCAGTTTTAATCGCGTGGAGAGACGTTTCGAGACCTTTCCAGGTCTTTTAGATAGGATTGACTCAATCCAACATCGCGAAAACAGAAGAACGTCCTAAATTACAGAAGAACCTCCTAAATTACATTTGAGCTTTGTTCTATGTAGTAAAAATCTATAGACCCATCTATATAGAAAAATCTATAGATTTTATTTAGTTTTCGTATAAGATTTTCCTTGATTGCTTTTTCATATTCAGCAATTCAATTGTTCCTTAGCTATGGATTGGTAGAAAGAAAGTAAGTGGTCTTTGGTCTCCCTGACATCATATCAACCGACTCTCAATAGCTGGCTATCCCCAGCTAGTTTTACGTATTGTATATAGGTAGGTATGTCTTCATATCAATGCACTATAGCCGTGCAGTAGACATGGCCGGTGATAAATAACCGTCGAACGACACCATGGTTCGTCGGATGCAAGCTATATTGGAGGGGTGCAAATGCAATTATGAAGCAGTGAGTCGCGGCTCACCCCCGGGACGACGACGCCTATACTACTCATATGCAGCCTTATTGCTATTATAAAATTGGATGAAGAATGGTGTTTGTGTGTATGGCAATATAAACCTTTTTCCTAGGTCTTTGTTTCACATTAGCGGATTATGAAAATGTGTCTTGTGAAAGTCATAATAGCTGCCTCAGAATTTGTGTACATCGTGAACTGAGGTCTTGGAGAAGTTTTGTTAGCGCGATTCAGAAATTCACAACGTCGTCCGTTGGTGGCGAAACAAAGCACCTGACTTTAAATCTAAAAGACAATAATAAATACAAGTAACACCACAAAACGTAGGCTTACTAGATGACATATTAAATGTTGCATTTCATACGACACGGCGTCTTTAAAATTAATATTACGGGAAATAGTGGTTTGAAATGTGAATGAACGCGATTGTGTTTTCAAATGCTGAAATAAATACCTAAGCAAGTGTAGAAAAGCAATAAAGAAGACAAAAATTCATAACACTTTTCACAATTCATATAATTTTGTGTAGGTAGGTAGGTACCTACCTATCGTTTTTCCTATGAAGTTAATAAATGCTAAACACTTTAAAACCTAAATACTTAAGTAGATACTTGTAAATTAAACCTTATTATTAAGTACATTGTCTGTGTCATTAACTAAAATTTTACTAGAAAATTACACCCTATTATACTTACCTAGTTATAGTGTGTGTGTACTTGACTAGAAGAGTTTAATATACCTAAGTACAGCTCTACTCGTATTCATAATAATTCGTTTTAAAATACCTAGTGTAGATAGGGTACCTAATAGGTAGGTATACTAGGTATTAAGTACAAGGTTTTTTATTTAACTAAAGGTGCCCGCGCCACTTTTGCGCTGCTTCTCATACAATAAATATTGGCCTGAGCAGAACTGGTAAATAACGTGGTAACGCAACGACTCCATAGACAAAAACTTTCCAAAAGCATTCTATTTTCAAATAATAAACAAATTGGATTTGTATGTACCCACCTGTCCCCATAAAACTTTAAACGCAGCTTTGCCTGACCCATTTGGCACAGATCTGTTGTTTTCCTTTATAGGCAGTTTAGTCCAAATACCCGATGTAGAATGGCCTAGGTATAGAAATCTCGAGGTCATAGATTAACTGGAGCAGCTCTCCTGCACGTTTGACATTGGGAAGGAGTGCTGGAGCCGACTACCAATAACTCTTCCATCAGGGATGAGTTTGAAACGATTTACTATCAGGCCACCTTTCTCCTTCTAGTCTCCAGACCTGACGTATTTCTATGCTCGAGGTTTTAATCTTTGGAACCCGCATAAGTTCCGATTCAGTAACCACGGGACACAGCTAGTTTATTTTTACATAGTTTTAAAGTGTTTTTACCTTGCTATTATAAAATTAGTTTTAAGGCTAGACCTAGTTTACCTACCATGATTTAGGCATAGTAAATCATGGTTTAAACCAGGTCTGGCATTTTTTCATAATAGCATGATTAGTGTTTTATTTGATTAATATTCTTGCAAAAATGAAATGTAAAAGAGTAACAAATAAACATATTATGTGCATACCTACCTACTACAGACGTGGGTAAAATCAATCGGTCCATTTTTCCTCTACCGAAAGGTAGACCTACCTTCTACCGTTATTTTCGATGAACCCAATTAACACGGGACCAATTTAAAGATCGTCTAATTACACCATTATAAGCCGCACCATATGAAAGCTTTAGAGGCCAAAATGTCCGACCTCATATTTTGTTAACAGATGTTTGCGGATCGTAACAAACACGTGGTGACGTTTGGGACGAATACGTCGCTTTCATGAGATTTTATCGCATTTACAACAATCATTTGGTGTTTTGTATAAAACTTTATGATGTAGATACATTATAGGTACTTAACTCTTCTTCTTCCTGTCTTTGAATTGCCTAATGATATGGAGTCGGCACAGTAAGTACTTCTAATGACAATATTTACTTCTTCTTTTCGTATAGAGGTGTGGCGCACCTTTTTTGTACGTTGGCGGCAGAGCGGCCCGGTGTGGGCCCCTCTGCCATAGGTTTAATAACTAAACCCCTACGATGTCCCTCGAATCGCAAGTGTCGGGGCCACCGGGAATGCAGCAGTGGACGCACATCGGGAGGAAGGTGTAGCTCACCTAAGCGGCTAAATACTAAACGTTACTCAAAATATAAGGGCCAGTTAAATAATTGAGTAGCTTTTAAATGAATAAATTCAATATTTTTTCTAAATTATTGCTCAAGGCTTTCCAGTAGAAATATTTTACAAAGAGAAATGGTCTGGGTGTCCCTCTATGTATAATATGTATGTATAATAATATGTATTTACAAAAGAAAAATAAATATAAGTATTATATCCGTTGTCTAGTCACCGTAACACAAGCTTAGTCGCTTACCACGGGGCTAGATAGCGTTGTGTGTTGTTTATAGAATTTATTTATTTATTTATTTAAATGTATTACATCAAAAATGCACACACTCGCGCGCACTTGCCTGACAAGCAGCTTTGAACCCGTCCTGAAAATAATATTGCATATAATTTTCAGGTCGCCCTGAGAACTAAGTTGACCTAACGACTGCCAACTGAGATAAGAACCGGGACCGCGTTTAGTAAAGCGCTGTTAATACTATCACACACTTCCCACAGTGACAGAATCTTATATGCTTACTCATACACAATTATTTCAACAATAACAACGTCTAAGTATTTGTTTCAGTACCTACTTACATGCCTCAAGTAAATAACACTATGTACCTATTAGAAAAGTTCATACCTACATAACTGCCATAAACCTGTATAACGCTCTTCTTACCAATCTATAAGCTTTTCAAGATATTCGGTAGGTAGTATGTTTATATCTAGGTAAATTAAAACAATGCATGATTATATTAGGTATCCATACCTTCTACAATTTAGGTAAATATTATTTTATGAGGAAACTAAGGTTTTCTTTTAATTGAATACTTACTAATTAGGTAAATTATGTGTTTTTAGGTACTAACCTAACCAACTGAAAACTAGCTTTAAGTATTATCTATAGCATGCATGTAATAGGCTATTTACTGTTGCTTATATAACCTATAATAAGTAAGATCCTTGTGTACATAACTTAGCAATAAATGTCGAGTTTAATATAAATAAGTAGGTATGTGGTTTTTTTTTGTACACAAACAAAAATGGTAGTTAGGTACACAAAATAGTTTTAGTAGGTACAAACTAATGAGACAACTCGTTCTCCCAAATAACGTACCTACTTACATAATAATAATATACGTTTTTTAATTGTAGACTACGATTTGACATATTTTCCTGAAGAAAGACCCTCAATTACAAAGAACCAAAACGTCAAATTATAGTCTGAAATTAAAAAAAACGTCCTATAGGTGCGTGAATTACCTCCCTACATGTCTCTCCATGATTCCATTATACGCATCCCCTTAGGCCGTCTCAGTTGGAAGTGCATCCATACCCCCCGGGCGCTATTGTATTTACAACCCTCGTGGGAAATGTCTGCACTACACGGGTATTGTGCGAGATCAGGGAATTATGGAAGGTATGTTATTGACTTAGTATACGTGGAATCGATTAGGTATTTACCTACTTTAATAAAATTAAAATTATTAATCCAAAAAGTCCTTAGGTATGGTACCCAAAAGGCTGGCTGCATTGCCTCTTCGGATAGCAATACCTAATCGTTGGCCATGAAGCCGCCAGCCCTTTGGTCACCAGAAGCTAATACTAATAATTTTGAAACATTTTTATAAAAATCCAAAGCCTTTGTTCCCCACGGCCCCAACAACGTCTCGATTGCAGACGGCAGAAATATGTATCCATCGCCAAGATAGTATACTTTTGGTATAGTTATTTTACGTACCTACTTGTTATTATAATAATATTTAGAAGGTTCAATTTCAATATTTTTACCCGACTACGGAAGTAGGAGAGTTATGATTTTGACCGTGATGTCCCTATGTATGTATAGTATGTTTGTTTGACGTTTAAATAATATAAGTTCTATTTTCTGTTATTCTCAAAGGCTATGGCCTTTTTAATTGTATAGATAGGTACATCCTATCTATCTATCTAATTAACGCCGTGTTTTTTATCTCCTATTATCTTCTGTTATTATAAAGTGGAAGAGTTTGTTTGTGGGTTTTTTTGTTTGTTTGAACGCGCTAATCTCAGGAACCGCTGGTCCGATCCAATGAAATTCAACATTATCAAAATGCATTTATAATAACTACCGACCTACGTGATAAATGCCGGATGGACAGCTATGACGGTCAGTGATTTCATGAGATGAATAAAAATATAATAAAGTCTTAATAAACCACGTATTCTCAAATTATTCCCATCATTATTAGGATCAAGATAATAAGGCCAAACGGGTAATCGTAACTTTTATGGTATTAACCTATTTGTATTAATTTTCCTCGAGCTTGCGGTCAGTTGCGGTACTAAAAAATAAAAGTTTATTTTTATGAGAAAAACCGTCTCTACTATGCAGGTCATCTTTCCCTACGAAGTGCTACGAGAATTCGTAGTAAATAACAGCTACAATCAGTACCACGTAGTACTATTATTTATTCTGTGCCACAGTTCAGAGGCCGTTGACTACAATCGCTTTGTCCCTTTCTTTAGGGCCACACTCTTCCGTAAATCGAAATCAAAGCTCGTCGCGAACGGAAAGCGGTGAAGTTCGTACGGATCACGAGCGTAGTGAAGTTTGTCGCGGTTGTGGTGTACGTTCTGAACATAACATTCAAATTACTTGATCGTAATTTCATTTAGATTATTTTTTATTAAAATCTATCTATTCTATAACTACTTCTGATTGTTTTAAGAAATTTAAAAATGAGTTTAAATAATTACGATATTTTTGTATGTTTTCCATAAAAAACTGAACTATTTCAAAGTTTTTTAAATTTGTGTGTGTGAAAGACGGGCAGAACATTTTGATGGCTGCGTATGTGCGGAACGTACCTGCATATGGCGGACGCTCAGTTTGTGTTTATGTCAATACAGAAACTGATTTTTATTATTTTGCGCGGGTGTTAAATAAACAATTAAACTAATAATATGTGTTAGTGGAACCTGTGATTTGTGTGTTAATTTTGTGATAATGTTTTGCACCGCTGGACTTTTGGATAACTTAAAAACACCAGCGTATATCTAGGGGTATGTATTAATTTCATGTTTCTGGTCTAATTTTCCAGTTTCTAGAGTTAGTTAGGGACGGTTTAGGGCTAGATTTTTGTGATTTGTTAGTATACGGTGTAAGGCTTTTGATACAAATGCTAAACTTGATAAAATCCAGTTGAAAAACCCACATATCTTGACCTAAAAGCTTTAGAGTACGTAAATTGATTGGACACTTGCATAGGTTATCGCCAGATGATAACTTTTTGCGAAATTCTCTGGAGTTGACATCGTTCTGCACATAGAACTCCGTTTGCCAAACCACTAAGATGTTATAAATTACTCATAGAACTATTGTGGAACTGTTGAACTTTGAAACTCGGACTTATAGATGATCGCGAGTCCAAAGAATCGTGATATTTTTGCAATAATAGCAGCACTATCACCGCTAAGAAGCCGCAAAGTAAATAAAACAAAACCTATTTGGTTTATCTAAACTCAATGACTGACATTGATAACCCCAAAATAGCTTCTTCCTTATCTTAAATCTACGACTATATAAGTGATAAATTTGATTCACTATCAAAGAACCAAAACAGCTAGGTCTAGAAACATGACTGCACTTTGAGCACTAGAAGCCAAACACTGCATGTCAGTTAGCGACATGCAGTGTATGTTATTTCTTCGTTGAACTATATTTCTAGTAATAAATATAGTTGTCATAATATTTATAACGGACACAATTTTTTCATAATCTTTAAATGAGACCACTATCTCACCAGATAGTAAGTGACGATGACTAGAGCTTAGTACACAATTTTCTTGTAGTTATTATAACGGCTGAATACTAAAATGCTATTTAAATTTTAATGAAGCAGTTCCTAAACTCAAAAATCACATATTAATGTTTAATTTTGACACTCTGGTCAATTGTTCAAGTGGCCTTTTTGAAACATAAAATCTATGATTTTTCAACTGTATTAAAGATTTACAAGAGTTATTGATGTAAAAAGATCTTCTCCGCTTTAACCAATCTTCTCAGTACCATGACATTTAGAAAATAATAACTTACTATGATTAAAAATTGTGCGAGATCAAAAAGCCAATGCTACCATTCATTTAGCAGCTGGAGTGTGTGAACGCAGTGTGTTTACATCGTCGACCGGACATACATATGTTAAAACATTATCTGCTATGAACTTCTGAGTCATCCATCACACATAATCTACAAGACATATGTTACACTGATACAATACTGAAAAAAGTATGATTAAATACTTTTGACTAAAGAAATACTGGCCACAAAAATGAAGACAATGATAATAAATGGTTGACAAAGATGGTTAATTTATTGCATTTGAGATTAGAACTTGTTAATTTTGTTTTTAAAATGATTTATTAGTGTTTGGAATGTAACTGGCTGGTTTTTAAACTTTAAAATGCGTCAAAAAACTACCTACTGGTTTAATTTTCAACTTGAAATTTGTCGAGGTCACATTGTGTCCATTGTTTTTTACCACTGTAACTTTTATACCTTCTAAAAACCTGAGGGCTGATTACAGATAAAGAATACAAGAAAATAATATTTTTCATTTGCTTTATTAAACAAAATAACTAATATTCAAAACATAAAAGCTTGTGTTTCATAAATGTAGGTAATTGTTTACGGACTCAAATAGCCCTCCTCAAATTGGGTAACTCCTTATTAAAAGACACATTCAGTCTATGTCTATGAGATTGAATTAATTGTGATTTGTGAAATACCGTTGTCTGTAAACAGCTGTATCTTGGAATCCTTTTATTTACAACTTCCCATGATTCATCCATGCAAAAATGTGGGGCACAGCTAGTAATCAATACCTACATTATTAATACATTCTGGAAGTGGATCCTATAATCAGTTGCATTGCTTTAATAAAATTATTTTTTCTCAATTAAATGTTTGTAACTTTTTTCATATTTTTATTGTTCTTTCTTAGTGTTATTTTTTGTCAGAAAGACAGGTTTTTTGGCAGGAACGCATTAACGTTGTTTAATTTTGGTGAAAATCAATAAATTTAATTCTGTGAAAGTGGAATGAAAATAAAAATCAGTGATGAACATGGACTTTTCTTGTTACTTCAAAATCTCACATATTCTCATATTCATTTATTTAATTAACATATGGGTTTTACTTTTGGTTATGTAAATTAAAATAGTAGGTAGGTACAGCCAAGTTTCGCCTCAGTGGCATTTGAAAGTAAAGTTTTCCGTAAAACTAGGTCCTACATCATTTTAATTGCTCCTGTTGAAATTAAAGATTATTTCAAACTTTTTAACCATGACCTATATGAATTAATATGATTACCATACCTACAACATTAAAACAAAATAGCTACCAACAACCGAACTAAGAACCTCCTTATTTTGAAGTTGGTTAAGAACATAATATGTAGGTACCTACATAATATAATATTTCTTATGTTTTTTCTGGTTTTAATATCTAAAACTTCATGAAACACGATGGTTTTTCTGGATAAAAAGGTATCATACCGAGTTTCATTGCATTTGGCTCAGCAGTTTTGGCGTGACCCGACACATAGGCAACTTTTATCCCGATTTTCCCGCGGTATCGGTACTTAACGCGGGCGAAACCGCGGGGCTTAGCTACTTTAAATATAAACCTTTTAAAATTAAAGACATTTTTCGGTTTGAATCGCGTGGTTTTATTACTTCCTGAAGAAAGACCTGGAAAGGTCTCGGAGCGTTGTAACAATGCTAAAAGTAATAAAAACCACGCGATTCAAACCGAAAAATGTCTTTAATTTCAATACAACATCGCGAAAACAGAAGAAGAATCTATAAACCTTTTATCTAATAATTTTCATTGCAATTTAGTCGAGGAAAGCTATTCAAAATCCTTACTCCACTAGCTCATCTGTGATCTGAAAGGAAGTTTCCTTGAAAAATGTTTCATTTCTCTATAGGAATTTCCTTGGAATAATTTGACATTCTTCAAGTATCGCAATAAATATCACATTTTTTTGTTTAATCAAGTCCAAAATTTTGAACAAAAAAAAAACAAACATTTTAAGAGGTGTACCAGAATTGACGGCAAATAGGGTAAAACATTTTTTTTAATACGGCAACCCTTGGGCAATCGGATTATTCCATCTTGATACGATAATATTATACCTAATTAGAAACAATGTATGAGAAACGTATCAAAACTAGTTAAGCGTGCCCCTTTGTATGGGTATGTTTGTATAGAGAAAAGAGTAGGTAGACTGTCGTCTACCTACTGTTTTCTCCATACAAACTTTACAAACGTGGTCGACTGTTTCCTCCCTGGATAAAGAAATTAGAAAAAAAAATATTATTAGGTAAACTGTCCTCTTAAGCGTACTAATGACATGATCATCATGAATGACTGACGTTGATGACATTGCAATATAAAAATCACGAATTCTTTTTCTTTCTCATGCCAAGAGATTCTGGTTTATGTACCTATGTTTTAGTCAAGTAAGTTCAAAAATCAAGTTAGGTAACCTACCTAGGAGTGCGTAGGTGTTTGATTTTTTGCATCAAGTTTTCCTATATCTAAATACTACCTACTGATAAAGCAGTTTCCCTTTTCATCTGTCTGTATCTTCGAGATATTCTTCAGAACTACGCAACGGATAATAATACAAGTTCGCTATGATGTACATGTATTATACCTAGATTCCTTTGTATGCTTCAGGCTCTGTAGTAGGCTAGAAATTATTTTTCTCGGACGATTAACTGTAAAATTCATTTGAAACGACAGTTTTAAAATAATATTTAATAAATTTGAATTTTAACAAAGTCCACCAAGACTAAAAAAACGGAAGATAATGGACCGCGATAGTCTGTCCTAAACACATACGAGAGAATCTGCCTAATGAGGAGAATTCACTCTGCAAGCCACTTCGCTGAACACATCTGCTCATAGTCCCAGGACTGATTGCAAGATCATCACAGAAAAAAATAAAATTTGAAGATATTTACTAGGTCATATATTATGTGAAAACACGATTACAGATTTTTTTCTCAATAGAGTAAAATCACAAACTTCCCTCTTAATAAATAGCACTAGTCAGTCAATATTTTACTTAAATACTAATAAAACGTTGTAGATGAAGTGATCTTTAGTTCAATGCAGGTCACCCATGATTTTCAAAATCAATGTTTTGTTATCTTGTAATTACCTACCAATTTTTTGATTTTACTCTGTAAAATTTTGCGTACTAGCATCTTACATCCTTCAGTAACACATCTGAAATTCGCTAGCGCTATCCCTGTCACGCAATTGGGGTTATATGGGCCCTTTTAAAATCTACACTATAAACCCATCCGAACCCAGGGCGAGTCGCCAGCTTCTTATAAATATTCATTATCTTCATTCCTTTTTTTATCCCATAATTCTTGGTTTGGTATAGTTATTTGGGATATTTATTCAAAATACATATCGTTTGGAACCATAAAATAAACTTTTTCGCGTCAGTTAGAGCTAACTTAAAACCTAAGGCGATTAAAGGGTGTTATAGTAAGTAATTTCACGTCCCTATATATATATACTGGTAGCTTTTGGCAACATAGCAAAGTTATTGTGATTATTTCCGCTGCTGCGCTGCTGCTTGCGTATAATAAATAGCCTTAGGTTCTAAATAAACTTGTTTTTTTTCTTCTTCTTTTCGTATAGTAGCTCACCTAGTGTTAGAGTTTTCAAGTCGTTCTAAGGCGTCTAACTTGATCGAACGACTAACTAATTAACAACAACATTTTAGACCAACTGCTCAACGTGCCTTCCGGTGCACGGTAAATCTTATCTTACTGATATTATAAATGCGAAAAAACCTCTGTCTGTCTGTCTGTTACGCTTTCACGCCTAAACCGCTGAACTGATATTGATGAATTTTGGTATAGAGATAACTTGGACCTTGACATAGGCTACTTTTGATCCCGTAAATCCTGCGGGATCGTAACTTACGAGGGTGAAACCGCGGGTGCAGCTTGTCTTATATAAATGTTTAGCCACACTCATTATCGACCACCTATCATAGAAATGACCATCCCAGGCGTTGCTTAACTCCTTCGACTTACGCCTACAAGACCGGCATGTTTAGCTAGGCTATCGCTCTCACATGTTGTAGGTAGTTTACTTGGTAGGAAACTTTCAAGTGATAATACTACAGACATTTTTAGGTTTTATTCGCGTAGTGTTTATTACTTCTTCAGGATTGACAATCAATCGATACCACACGATTAAAATCTAAAAATGTCTTTAATTTCAATACAACAACATCGCGAAAACGGAAGAAAAATCTATGATTATAAATTTATAATATGTTACATTTTCCAACCGCAGGTTCATTGTGGACTGGGGATTCTCCATTCGGCATTCCCATCCAATATTACGAAATAAACAATGTTCCTTTTAACAAAGACAATAAAAAATTCAACAGTCAACCCCTTTTGGTCCTTCAAATAAAGTTTGGAGACGGACGTCTATCGTATACCGGTCCAGACGACGTATAATTATAGATCATCTGGTACCAAATTGTACTAAACTTGACTTAGAAAGGTAGCTGTGTAGCTGTGGCGTCAGTGTTCTCTCAACTTTGGTGGTATGCTGACGTCACGACAATATTTATCCTGAACTAATTTTAATGCTTTCATTAAGTGTAGTAGGTACTAAAAAATAGAAGATTAAACTCTTCTTTCTTAGAAATAAGTGTGCAAAAATGATTGATGGTATTATTATGGTTTTGTTTGATTACTTGACGTGTTTTTTTCTAAGGTTGTACTTAAAAAAATCTATTAATTTTTGTATGTAGCTCAAGGCTATTTGAAAATTAAAAAAAATATATATGAAAATATTGTTTTTAGGTTGTACTTAGTTATATAATATTAAACTACGTCCACTAGTATATTTGTAACGGGATAGCTTCCCTCAATCTGGTGGTTTGAGGCCACGTTAGCTTAGAAAAGCGCCGGGGTTGGTGGTTGGCAGGCCCTGGGCTCGAAGCCCACCAGGGAACTGTGATTTATAACTATTATATGGGTAACTATCCTATTGAATTATTTATATAAGGATTTTTTTTACCTTTTGAGGTACGAAACCTTAAAAATGTATGCATGCAGAGTATGCACCTTAGTCTAAATACTTACTGAAAATAACCTATGTATGTAAGTACCTATATTCCGTGTAAATTATCATCTAAGCCACTCGAACCCTTGACCGTGAAGATAAAATGAACAATCAAAACAACTTTTACAGAGACATTCCCAACAAATTACCAACCTACCCTTGTATATTGTGTTCAAATTGTAACTGCCCTAAACGCTAAATATTTGCCTTCAGGCTGTTGAGAATTGATCAAAGCGAGTCTCCCCTTCAGACTCTCTATGAGTTATGGCCCGCAGTTATAAAAGTAATCTCATAATTAATATTTCCAAAACTCACCGTGAAAGTTAAAATTTTTATATTAATTAGTAAGCACTTATCATATTGTTAATCACCTTTGTTTTTGGGGGTTTTCAACTCATCACGCTTAGCAGATGTTACTTTTTGAACCATCAGTGCCCCTCGGTTTTACCCATGTAACTATTGATCCTGTGGGAAAAATCTTTCTTAGAGGATATTAACAAATATCATAAAGATTCCACAGTCAAAATTTAACGTCTATTGGAGCTGTTTAGGTTGTGCATTGTTCTCATTCTAACACCTAGTTCAGTCAATCAGAATATCATTTTATACGTTAGATAGTGACCAGCGGTTTCACCCACATAAGTCCCGATCACTTGGGAATATCGTATATAATCCAGGATCCCTGGTACATTTTTGCAATTGATTACTATCAAGCTAATTTTCCCTGAGTAGCTTCATTTTGATGAGACGCCCAAGAATTTCCTATACGAAACTCTCGATTGTGGTAGATAACAGAGGTAGTATCTGTACTACAACTTATAATAATAAACCATTTATTTCAGGCAACTAAGGCCCATAGATGCATATGCATACCTTATAGACTAACATACATATTTTATAATAAAGTAACTGTGTTAATAGATATGTTTGTAGCATTTCCATAACACTACACTTTAGTCTTAGTCTATTCTTGACTTATGAGCGTAGGACAGGGATGACATACCACGCAATTTGTAGGACAATATGACTGTTAAATTATATTAATACTAAATTTCTTCGAGACGCTTCGCCTTGAACGGCAAAGCGACTCCATGCATCCTTTGACAGTTCCCAAAAACAAATCTGCGACGTCTTATAATAACTAAACCAAACCCAACGAAAAATGAACTCGAGGATTGCGTTCGGGCGAACAGCTTCGTAAACCAGTTGATTAATTTGATTTGTTACAATTTAACTAAACCTTGTATTAAGTGATCCATCCATTCTAATATTAAAAAGTTGCCGACAACCTCTCGGTTTTACACATTTATTACAGTCTTGAATAATAGGGGCTTCCATTGTGACAGGCTGACAAAGGAGGTTTCATTCGTAAATGAATTTGTAATAAATTGTCATTAAGTAAAAATGTTCTCAGACAATGTTAAAGAGTGTGAAAAATACTGTTATTATGGAAAAAAACCTAAGTACTTACCAGCAGCGAAAGGTAAGGTACCTATTTGTAGAGGTATTTTGTATTGTAGGTGAACATGCTTTACTATAAAGCACAAGCTCGTACTGTACGACAAACGACAACCGCTGACCTATTTCTTGTAAAAAACTCAAGCGAGTTTTAAACATTATTATGAGATCCCATCAAAAACATGCTTGTAAAAAAAGCAAGTCTCGCAACTCAGTTCTTCTACCGTAGAAAGTAGTGAGGTCCAGGTAAATTGCAAGTCGGTTATTTTATTCAGTCCCTACATAAGAGACCTTCTGTCTTAATTACGTAATTACATGTAATGTACATACATGTAATAAAATGTTTAAAAAAAATATTAACTTAGCAATCGCACTAAACAGTCTAATATAATATAATATGTACCTATTACTTGTGAGGCAAATTGTGTAAGTATTCATGCGATTGCCAAGTTAATCAATTTATTTAAAACATACGTCATTCTTTCAATAATATAAAATAACTAGCTGACCCGGCAAACGTTGTTTTGCCTTATAAATTATAGATAGTAGTAGCCGATTCTCAGACCTACTGAATGCGTATGTGGAGTTTGGTGGAGATCGGTTCGTCCGTTTCGGAGGAGTACGGTAACTAACACTGTGACATGGAAATTTTATATATTAGATATAATTAATCTAATATTTGCTACTTAAATTTGAAGGGGGCATTAAAGTTAATTATGATAATACCGTCAGCTAATATATTACTTGGCGATGAGAATCGAGTTATTTGAACAAAACGCGACTTCAAAACAGCGAGTTTGTTACTACTGTTATTAGAAATAATGAGTTCGTATTGTAAATGTGTACTTAAGTCAACCTTTAATAGTCTTATTTATTTACCTGTATAGAGGTTATTATTCAAATTGTCATATGTGTACATTTGTTTAATTTGTTGTAACTGAAAGGTATGTTTTGTATACTTACTTTATTTATTATTCGTGTACACAAAAGTCAATATTTTCGATCGTGCACAGATCGATTTTACTAATTTTGATTTTTACCTTATTTATTACCTAACCTGTTTGCATAAGAGGGGTGTTGGTCTAGTGGTAAATACCTTGACTATCATTCCGAAGATCAGAGGCTGACCGGGCACCAATTTCTTTTCCCTTGCGTAGGTACCTAAAAGTTATGTGCGTTATTATCATCGCTCTTACGGTGAAGGAAAACATCGTGAGGAAAGCCACGGCTTAGTTAGCTCCAGACGTATTGACCCGTTCTTTCCTCTGGGCATGGCTACTAGGCTGAGAGAGTGGTTATAGGTGCTGAGCAAGCCTACTCTACCTAATGATGTTCCGGGCATAAATAGCATGGATAAAAAGTTGCTTGCGCCGTATAAATCATCTAAAATTAGATGAAAACGCCAATATTATTTTAGGCATAACCTAACCAAATCACTAATCTAGGTACAGCATTGCGTGTCCATTAAAACAAAATTTTAGGCTAAACGCTGTCGAAACCGCATAAAAGCTAATGGGTCCAGTACAAATTATTATTATTATTATATAGCTTTCTAATGGTGAAAGAATTTTTGAAATCGGCATAGTATTTTTTTAGTTTATTCGTTACAAACATACAGACACACATACACACAAACATACAAAAACTTGAGAGGTGTCAAGGGACACCCGGATGGAACGAAGTTCCTTTCTATGAAACAAGCGCACGCCGCACGGCTTACAACTATAGCAAAAAGTGTCGTTACAACTTTTGGTCTTAATTTTTTCCGTCTAGCCCCCTTTCGCAACGCGCGATAAGAAACTTCGTTCCAATATTTCCTTTTTTTAATATTAGTGTAGATGTAGATAATAGGCTACACCTAACCTAGAAATATCGGTATAATTTATCAAGCAACACAAATCCGAGGAACGAAAGTGTGAATCACGGAAGTGCGACCGGATCCAAGAAACGGGCGGCATCTAGGACGGTAGGTAGGTACTAGGTCAAGGTACGGAGCACAAAGCCTAGGTTAGCTATAAAAGGCGCTCTGGAAGAGGCGCGGTCACATTCAAACTGCAACTGCTATGTTTATTAAGGTTTTTATTTGTTGTGGTCTGTAGGTACATAGGTAAGATGGATTTCATTTTACTATTTACAATTGTGACCGAATTTATCCTAAATGGCAGCGTCCCGCGGTTTCACCCGCGTAAGTCTCGATCCCGCGGGAATATCAGGATCAAAAGTACTCAGGGTGAATGTAGCTTTCTAATGGTGAAAGAATTTAAATTTGAAATCGGTCTAGTAGTTTTTCAGTTTATGCATAACAAACATTGCACAAAAATACAAATCTTTCCTCTTTATAATATAAGTAAGTATAAAGTATAGATAAGTTGGGATTAGAATAGGGATACATTTAGTAATTTATTATTATTATCTTTAATCTAATAATATTTGACACTATGTAGATACTTATAGTACAATTTTTTAATCGCTGCACCCACCGGGTCGTAAAACGTGGGCATAAAACCCATATTAGCCATGACCCTACGTTCTGACACCGCGAGACTTAGCTATAGTATCCTACTAATACCCTACTTTAAAGGTGAAAGTAACTGTAGAAGTAGGGGGGTGTGGGAGAGTGTTTAAGCAAGCAAGCAGTTTATCCGCCACCGCGCGGGGAGAATCCCTTATACCCCCAGATCCCTTATTCCTTGCCTTATTACGAGGAGGACAAGATTATGTTCTGGATCTCTGAGCCTTATTACATTAAACGTGGTATCGTTGGCAACTGTGCTCGCCAGTTATTTTTAACATCGAACGTAAAACATCTAAATGAGCTTGTTACAATTATTTAATTACGTCCTTCACTGTTGACCTTGGCTCCTTGTGTACGTGTGCTGTTAATTATATACTACTTTGACATTGCTGAATTTTTGTACATATTTATTTTATTTAAGTATCCTACTAATATTATAAAGGTAGGTAAAGATAGGTGCGAAGTTGATATTTTTCTAATATAGGATTTTGTGGCGTCGTGGTTGCCTTGATGATTCTCAGTATGTGTTGATGAATTCAATCTCTCGCCAACCCCGATAAAGATTTTTATTCAAAAATGAAACTATTTTTAACAAACTGTCTATTGCGATTTTGTAACTAAATTACCTATTTCGATACTCGAATGGCTATATCTCAGAAATTTCATGATCTAAAGTACATACTTGGCTACTGTTTTAGAAACCTCATAATGTGAGCTAATTTTGAAAATGGTTGGACACAAAGGTCCAATACTTAGTTATAACATTACATGTGCTCAAAGTTGGGAGACAAAAAAACTTGAAACTGAAATTGATGTTTAGGGACGTCTTGTACTTTATTACGCCCAGCTATCTAATTAATTGAAATGCAATTTAAAAACACCATTATCAGGGAAGATATTCAGAGAAAAAAAAATGACTTAAACTGTGAACGTGATCCCCGAAAAAGGGTTATCCACTCATTAAGGAACACCCTGTATAAGTGTAAAATTATCCGTGTTTTGGCAAAAATCCTAGGAATTTCGAAAAAACACGGACCACTTGCTGCTTTCTTTCTTATTCTAAAATTCTGCTTATCAAATGATCTCAAAACATATCTATGACTTACTAACCGTACCCATAATACGAGACGAGTAGAGTCTGGAGTGACAGTAGGAATGTGTTACGAAATTGTCTTCGGATTAATAACGGCAATGACACGCGAATTCATCGAGTCATTTAACCCTTTTCGTAAAATTGAACGGCGAAAACTAAACTAAACGAGCTTTTGATCGATGAAAAGCTTACGCCAAGATATTTTTTCACGTCAATACGTATATCGGTCGGTATGTATATTGTTAAAGTGCTTGTTTTTGACAATTTCTACCGTTTAGTTATAATAAACTAAGATTAAGTTTATGTAAGGTTTGTCTCAGTCTGTCTGAACTTTGAAACTTTATGTCACGGTAAAAGACAGATACATAAACTTAGTCATCTTCATATAATAATATTATGAAGATGAAAGATTTGTATTGTTGGGTGTGTGTTCGTATGTTTGTTATGATTAAACTCAAAAACTACTGCACCGAAAGAAAGCTAAATTATCGAGGATTAGTATAGGCTACGTTTGATCCTAATATTCCAACGGGATCGGGATTTACGCGGGTGAAACCGCGGGACGCAGCTATCTTTTATAAGTAAATAAAATAAATAAATAAAGTAAGGGGGTAAATAGGAAGTTTAAGAATTCTAGTCTTATTTAAGTACTTTTTATCTTTTTTCTCTAAGGCATCTAAATAACGATGCCTTCGAGATTTGTTCTACTGCTGTTTTCCTTCTTCTAGATGAGCGTGTTACATCTTAGACCATGTATATCATCAGTTACAAACAGGTGAGATGGTGGTCAAACGCAATATTATCATATTATTATTATCAGCCTATGGTATCCCACTGCAGGGCAAAGGCCTCTCTGCTCCCTCTCCATTGCTCGCGATCTTGTGCAATGGATCGTAATATACTTATTAGAAAAAGTTCAACTTTCATTACAATTCTTGGAAATCGTTAACAAAAAAACTCCTGCCAAAGGTACTCAGTACAGACAGATAGGTATTTTAGGAATAATAATAACCTTTCATTGATTGAATGAAAGTGACTTCGTGCGTGAAAATACAGCGAAACAGAAAATCCAAGTCAGTTGAAAATTAGTTTTACGTAGGTACTTGTAGTTCTATAAATCAAGGAATAACGCTCTAAAAACAATTTAAAAGTTAAAGTAAGAAATGGTGCTATTGAATAACGAATTCTTTAGAATCGGAGCCGTGCGTTCGCTGTTACATTTTCTACCTCTAATAAAATGTAACTTTATTCTCTATGTTATAGTGAAACCCATTTCATAGCCACGTTATTCGATAAAAACCGGTCAAGCGCGAGTCGGGACTTGCGCGCCGATGGTTCCGTACAAATATATGTAGAACTGAGTAGGTACGAAAGGTGCCATGTAAATTGTGTAAGCGCCCGATTCAGCAGCATGACGGCGACTGTAACTAATAATTGAAGAACTAAATAGGTAATTTTGTTTTGGTTATGTATATTTGAAATCAGCTGTTTCTTAGAGTTAGAGGTCATAAATGCTACGGATATTTTATTTAGTCTGACCAATGGACTATTTTAATCATTTTTAGTATTTACTTCTAAAAACAGCTGATTTCAAGCGAACATAACCTCAAATTTTCTAAAAGTTAGTTTGAATTTACAAAAGTTTTTCACCTAGACGTCTAGAACAGGTCGGGTACTCATTTCGTAAAATATTGTAGATTAATAGGATTTTGTTGTGCCTACTTATAAGATGTACCTAGTCCGGGAAGAGCACCCGTCCAAAAAGCTCCTGTCCAGCCTAATCCCTATTAGATTTTTTCACCGGTTGTATGTAAGCAATTGTAAATCAAGTTATTTTACCCATACGTCATGTAAAACAAATACATCACTAGCTAATTTTGTTTTGACCCGATTGGAACTCAATTTATAGAAGCAAAGCAATGGATTTCATATTTTGTGGCATGTTTGGGCATAAGCCGTCTCAACACCTAAGCTGCATAGGTCTAAGTTCTTTTCGTGGACAAACATGTAAATATACATGTATTCATGATGAGCAGCTGAAAATATATTGATAGGCGACCAACGCAACCTAGGTTAGGCGTTCAATCAGGTGCCATTCAAAAGGGGCTCTCCTGGGCCCGTTTTGTTCTATTCGGTTACGTAACCCTAAAAATGAGGCCGTTCGACCTCGAAACTACAATCTGAATGTTTGTAAACAATTAGGTGGTCCACCGTTTCCTGCGAGCGTTATTAAATTGATTTTTATGGCTATTCGTTAAAATGGTGATGTGTTTCTGCTGATATTTCGGCTGATAAGTTTTTAATCTGATTTTGGCGTAGTAAAGTTATTCGGTTGACCTCTGACTGAATTGTTAATAAAAAATACAACTGCTTAGGTTTCGCTAGTCCGGGTGAATTTTTTAATCCTCATGATGGCAATACGGTTCATGCATTTTCGACACGATGATGTCAAAATTGTGTCTAAACCTTGGGCAAAAAACTAATCAAGACTGGCGCAAGTGGGGCTACAATAATTGTTATCGAATGCTTAGTAGATTTGGTATAAGAATGTCTGAAACAGGCCACTTTGCATTATTTAATATTTATGGATAATAGACGAATTTGGATATTCAATCTATAAAATGATTTGTCCTGACTGACTGATCAACGGACAGCCTAAATCCGCTGATAGTAGAGTGGTAAAATTTAGAGAGTGTTATTTTTATATGATGGAGGCATACGATCAATAAGAAAGGGTGTTACGAAATTCCCACGGGATAGGACTAACGTGGGTAAAACTGCGGGACCCAACTAGTGTCTAATAAAGCAGGTCTTCGGCCCAACATGCATTTCACCTACTCCACTTAAGGGCCCTATTCTGAAAAACTGAAAATCCATGTCGGGCGCATCGAAAATTGTTGATTATTTCATGACGGAATGTCCTAGAACTTTTTTTTGTGTATTGTAGGATTGTAGGCGACATTGTTTCCGATATTTTAGTGCAGTTTCCATACAAATATGTCGAAACGTATTGAAGCCTATCGACATTTTAGCCAAATCAGACATTTTTTGTCTAAAATTTGGATAGGCTTTGCACCAATAGAAGGTTCTTGTCTTAAAACTACACCAAAATGTAGGAAACAATGTCACCTACAATCTGTGCACAAAAAAAAGTTCTACGACAATCCGTCATGAAATAATCAACAATTTTCGATGAGCCCGACAGGGATTTTCATTTCAAGGTCGTTGGCGTATATACTCCTCTTAACGGATATTAAAATGTGCCGAATTTATTCACTCAATTGCAAAGCTGTTAAGACACAAAATGACAGCATCACTCATCAATTGTATCAATTGGCCATTGCAATGTCATTTGAAAATTTGTTCCAAAAATATCTTATAATTAGACTGTAATTTCGAAGTTTACGTGTTCGAACCCTGATAATACTGTAATGTTTTCGTGTGTATAATACTTACGTACTTAAGTGTTTTATCCGTTGTCTGGCACCTATAGTGCAAATGTGCTTAGTTTGGACCTACATAGAACGTTTATATTTATTTATGTCTAGTTCGGATAATGCCGTCTTTGTAATGCCAATTTAAAAGGCTTTAAAATCGGCATTAGGACACCCTGTGGCATACGGACTATGGGCATGACAGTTAGACAATAAGCCGGCATATGCAAATGTAGCTGTTTTTCAAGTGTGCCAGCTTCAGGCTCGTATATTTTTTAGTACCAGTTTCTAGTAGGTACGGTGGTTCACCACAGATGAGACGAAGGTTATTAACTGGTAGGTCGCCTATCTTATCTTTGGCGTTTAATCACAAAGCCATGTCGTTGACCTCATCTACTTATCTAACAGAACGAACTCCTAAACCACAGGGCGCTTGCAAAGCGATATCACTGTTCAAGTACTTTTTATCAAAGTCTCTTCGCGAAAGGCACAAATATCTGCACGTATTTACTGTGGAAGTACTCCCGAAATAGTAATAGCCTTGAAGAAATTTATCGTATCCGAACATATTTATCTTTCCTTCGGGTAAAGAAGACTATTTGATGTTGTCGGAACTTAGGATTTATTTGCCGATTTTGGCGAAGGTGTCTAAAGGATTCGGCACGATTAGATCTGTAGTGAGAAAGTTAAAAAGGTATTAGCCGTGGATTAGTTGATTTTTTCTTACCTTTTCCTTTTTAAATATTTGGACAAGAAAGTGCTAATGGAGGCGTCCATACAGCCCGGCAAACCGTGACGAATTCCCTTTGTTGCTTTATAGAAGAAAACCCAACTCACGCACCGTCTAGGGGAATGCGAAAATACGTTTCCCTCGTTCAGCCTTTACGTTCTGAATTTGCAAGTACACTGCGTACTTCGTTTAAGAAAGAATGTTCACCTTGTATGCCTTCTATTCATAAGCTGACTTTATTACTGTCTTTATCCTTGAACAAAGCATCTACGCGCTTTTATATATTTGTTAAGCATTTAACGAGGCGTTGTTTAAAATAATCCCGCATAAAGCCAAACAGCTATTCACCCGTATGTGTGAAAATAATGAGATTCAATAAACAAAACCGCGAACAGAGTTACCACGAAAAGTTTATTATAGCGTAGAACTTCGAGATCAAATATTCCAAGTTCTAATTTAAAATTGTGTACAGGCAGACAACAGAAGTGGTATCCACCATAGAGTTTTAAAATAGTTCAAGTTTAAGTTTTAAGGCTTTGAGTTCAAAGTTTCCAAAAGGTATTAAAGTTCCTTTTTTATCACAATTAATCGTCTATCTTTATATTCTTTTTAAGCTATTGCATAGATTTTATCGCGGGCTTTGAGCGCACCCACCGAATCAAGAAATTCCGTAAATCCCAACACCACCCACTCCGCCTACCTTGGCAACATGGTACAAAATAAATAAATAATTATAATTGCATAAGTTGATAAAAAAATCTATGCAATAGCTTTACCGCGGCAGTCCCCGAATGCCATTATTTTAAGTGATTAAGCCTGCACTGGGCTATTATTAAAATATTATAAACGAAAAATATCGAAATCTAAAAAACATAACGCATGGTTGACACTAAGCGGGATTCGAACCACGCATCTTACCGAACGCCGCGCGCCGTGCCTCTAGCTAGACTAAGATTACAAGTCGTTTCTCCTGGATTAAGAAAACATGCGTGTGTTTCCTTTAAAATTGTTCTAATTTTCATATTTCAACATACTTAGGACTCTACGGTGGGTATCTACATTTGTTAGTCGTCTGTACCATTCGATTTTCTCCATGCTTCGAATAATGTACGCAGACGGAATAATGACTCTCATGATAGCGTAACATTCACGACATTCGTAATATGCGTCTTTTGGGCTGGAGGTCGTCCATTTACGCTCGGGAAGAGCTAAACTAAAACTAGGCAAAATATGACATATCTCTATTTATGATTAAACTAGAAACGCCCCGCGGATTCACCCGCGTAAGTCCTGATGTGTGTTATTCTAGGTCTTCAGCTATTGTAAAAACTCAAAAAAATTGGGATTATGAGTTTTATCGCCCTGTAATAATGGAGAAAAAAGCTAGTAGTTGGCGCCTCGCTTGTTTTACTCACTATATATACATACACCCCCTTACTTATAATTTATAAACGATGACTTAAGTTTATGTAAAGTTTGTCTGTGTCTGTCAACTTTGAAACTTCATGTCACAGTAAAAGACACACGTTACATAAAGTAAGCCATCTCATCGTTTACAAAATAAGTCAAGGAGACAGTATTTAGACTTACTCACCAGTTTATAATTTAGCACAAAAAAGTCGGTTGATTTCATTGGGCGGTTTCTGTTCGCAGATATCGGTCACTGAGCTCGCTAAGTGATTCGCGATGTGCTTAAATCGAGCAGAAATTCAGTTTAAACTGTTGTCATTGAACTGGAAACGATACTCGTTGTATTTTCAGTTATCTACTCAGTAGCGATGTAAAATAGCTTAAGTATTTATTAACTGTTGAAAAACGGAGTACATACAACAGAGCATGGAGCAGAGAGTACATACAATAGAGCAGAGAGAGTAGTCCCTAGAGAGAGGCCGTATAGCCCCGGCGTAGAATATGGTTACCCCATCTCTTTCTTGGTGCATAAGGCTGCATTTCTCCACCATAAAAGAAAGTTGTAGGATGCGTTTTGGGTAAGATGCTGTGCACAGAGAGTAGTCCTTATTACCAAGGCGAGTGAGGAACCGGTGGAGTTTTAGTGGGTAAACCTATGGCCGCCTATCACCTTTAGGCCATAGGTAGCCCCACACCCCGCGCCGCTCTCCCCTGAAAGTGGTATGATGGTGCGTAAAGAAGGCTGCATTTCTCCACCATAAAAAAATATAGGATGCGTCAATATTCCCCCTTTATCTACAAAACGGCTTCACCGAATTAGATGTGTTTTTCAGTAGAATGTTTGTGATTAATTTGGGATTGTTCTTATGGTAATTGCTAATTACTCGCCAGTTGTTCGCTGCAATCGACTATTTTTAACCCCCCCCCGATGAACCGATTTCAATGTAGTTCAATGTAGTGACTTTTGTGCGAGTTATCTTAGCTAGGTTTGATCAACATCAACAACTTTTTGTACACATTCCGTTGTTTCCATTTTCTTAGTAGAGTCGTCTCTGGAAATATAGCGAAACCTAAGAAAACCACTTACAATCAATTGATCCAACAAAAACCAAAGTAGGCAGGTGTTTTACGTTTAATAAATTAACCCACTTCGTATATAAAGTTTGCTGTGAACGAAGTTTATTTACTCAGCGCAAGTTAATCGCTTATCCTTGCCACTTCGATGGGAAATTACCAAACAAGTTTATACTTAAACTGGGCTATTTACTCCTAATATGTCTACATTAACTATCTAAGTATAAGTATTTAGTTGTTACATTGATTTTGATCGTAGTATTTTAATGCAAGTGAACTTTTGCGTATGTAAAGTGTAAGTTGTAGCAACATATAGTGTTGCCAGAAAATGTTGTTCAACAAAACTGAAACAAACATCTTCCTACTAGTATTATAAACGCGAAAGTTTGTATTTATGTATGTATGTGACTTTGTTATTCTTTCACGCAAAAACTACTGAACCGATTGCGATTAAACTTGGAATATACATAGCTGGAGACCTAGAATAACACATAGGCTACTTTTTATCCCGATATTCCTGCAGGATCGGAATTTACGTGGATGAAACCGCAGGGCGCAGCTAGTCTCATCTAAAGAATGCTCCCGGTCCCGGTTCCCTTTTTGGAGCCCGGGGTCCGCTAAAACCCCAAATTAGTTGGGTCGGCACAGTTAGTCTTCATTGATCACCTACTGCATTATGACTAGATTTGACAATATTTTTACGACCGGTTGTCCGCCTACCTGATATCAATTCTCCTTTGGCCAAGCATTTTACTCGTCATCTCGCGGGGAGAACTCCTGGTTCGCTAGTCTCCTCCTTAGTTGTTTTTCACGTTTTACGGGAAAAAATGGGGTAACCCTATTCTATGCCGGGGCTACACAGCCACGCTACAACAAACATCTAATAAGTATTAATTGTTTTTAATTCGCCAAGATAACACGATAAGTAGTCTAGCCAGGAAGAAGCTCTTTAGAGTGCGATGAATCATAGCTCCTAAACCGGTCATCTGAGATAACCTTTGCGGTTCTAATAATGGCTACGTTATTATGACGTTAAATAAATATAATCTGAAACAAAAACTATCTTATCCTATGTACTAGGGGTGATGTACTAATACTAAGGGTGATGTACTAATACTAAGAGTGATGTACTAGGTACTAGAGGTGATGTACCAGTGCTAGAGATGATGTCTTAAGACGGGGATAGATGATAATCAACTGTCCTTTTTCGGTTGCATAGAAGTGAGTGGGATAGAATTGTAGCCCCGGCATAGAATAGGGTTACCCATCTCTTCCCGTGGGTGTCGTAACAGGCGACTGAGGGATTAAGGGGGGACTAGCAAAACTTGAGTTCTCCCCGCGCGGTGGCAGATAAACTGCTTGGCCCCTAATATTGCCAAATCTATTTGCAAGAGGGATGGTCAATGATGACTTACCTACGCGCCGACCCCAAATTAATTTGGGGTTTAGCGAACCCCGGGCTCCCGAAAGGGATGCAACCGGGAACATCGCTCGGATGAGAATGGGAAAGGCCTAGTTCAGCAATGGAGTGATAAGGGCTAGGATGATGATGATGAGGTAACTAACGTGAGATCACTAATCTAGCCCTCGCATAATACAGCTACGAATGAGTAATAAAGGTTTGTTTTAAGTAGATATCTGTTGTCGGTGGGGACTTATTTGTTTTGGAACACCCGGTATTGTTTAGTCACGATTGCAGCTGCCGTTTGTCTTTTGTATGGGCTTGCTGTTTGTTTTGTAGAGGTGTATGTCCCAGCTGACCAGCTGAGATTATAACAGTAGAATTATAACAATACTCGCTTAACTTTCTTAATACATTAGAACACAGTATTAGAATGAGAAATCACATCTCAGTCAATCCTGAAGAAGGGACCTGTAAAGGTCTCAAAACGTTGAGCTTTGAGCTAAACACCACACGATTAAAACCGAAAAATGCTTCAATTTCTATTAAGGCCCTATTCTGAAAAACTGAAAATCCATGTCGGGCGCATCGAAAATTGTTGATTATTTCATGACGGAATGTCGTAGAACTTTTTTTTGTGTACAGATTGTAGGCGACATTGTTTCCGATATTTTAGTGCAGTTTTCATACAAATATGTTGAAACGTATTGAAGCCTATCGACATCTTAGCCAAATCAGACATTTTTTGTCTAAAATTTGGATAGGCTTTGCACCAATAGGAGGTTCTTGTCTTAAAACTACACTAAAATGTAGGAAACAATGTCACCTACAATCTGTGCACAAAAAAAAGTTCTACGACATTCCGTCATGAAATAATCAACAATTTTCGATGAGGCCGACAGGGATTTTCAGTTTCAAGGTCGTTGGCGTATATACTCCTCTTAAAGACGATGATATTATTACATTTTCAATTTTTTCTGAATTTTATTTTTATTCTAATTAAAAAATATTAAAAACTAAAACGTAGGGGCATATATATGTAGGGGATCGTAATGAAAACTTGGCTAGAGTTTAGAACTTTAGTTTATTTTGCACCAAAACACCTTATTTGGCTAAAATGTTCACTACACACCCGTTTCTTACTATATTTAACGTCGTAGTACAATTATTCGTCGTGAGCACGTTTTTTCTCATATCACACACGTCGTCGTCCATGCAATAAGTCTCTCTCATCCGCTTCCGGTCACACCCTTTCACCTGTTTCATTCGTTCATCGTTCTAACTTTCTTGTCTCAACACGAGTCTTTTCATCCATTAATCCTGCCATGCACATTCAAATCCCACATATATATATATAGGTTTCATGGCATAAACATATTTGCTCTAATTTCTTTATCCAGGGAGGAAACAGTCGACTACGTTTGTACGGAGAAAGAGTAGGTAGACTGTCCTCTTAAAAGTTGATCTTACTTAAAGTAACAAATTTAATCGAATAACAGCCTCATTGTAAATCAAAGTAGCCTACCTACTTAAAAACTTAATTAAATAAGTAATAACTAATTTGTATGAAAATTAGCCGTAAAGCAATTTCGAAAATAAACTCTTTTAAAACGTATTTGAAATGTTGAGCGTTTAATTGGATCGTTTTCTACGTAATAGCTCTAAAGAAACCCAATAAGGAAATAATTTGAATCTTATTTGAGTAACTACAGTCTAGAGATATTTTAATTGCCGTTGAAACCTCTTTGGCCAGATGGAATTAGGGATTGCGAATCACTACCTACGTTTACATAGTTGCGTTACTTATTTCCTTTTGTTCTACCTTTATAGTGCTTCTGAGAAAAATGGCGAATGAAAGAATTAATAAAGAAGTTAAAATTATTTGATCATAGATAGTCTTGCATGCGTTTGAAATCGTTTGTTCTGACCATCAACACAAGGCTATATTATTATCTTCTTATATATAAAATGTCCATGTCACAATGTTAGTTACCGTACTCCTCCGAAACGGCTTTACCGATTTTAACCAAATTTTATATGTGTATTCAGTAGGTCTTAGAATCGGCTACTATCTATAATTTATAAGGCAAAACAACGTTTGCCGGGTCAGCTAGTATTATCTATTACTATTATAAAGCGGAAGAGTTTGTTTGTTTTTTTGTTTGTTTGTTTGTTTGAACGCGCTAATCTTAGGAACCTCTGGTCCGATTTGAAAAATTCTTTCGGTGTTGGATAGTCCATTTATCGAGGAAGGCTATAGGCTATACTTTTGATCCCGATATTCCCACGGGATCGGGACTTGTGCGGGAGCTGCTAGTCATATATAAAACGACCTTACTTTACGATTATTAATAAGGCTATAAGGGTTGCTTGTTGACTACGAAACCCTAAAAAAAGTAGTAGAAGGCATTAGTTTAGTTTCGCCGGGCTTTTCCGCACTTAGCCTCATGATTGGGCCATTGTACTAGTAGAAGGCATATAAGCAGGTCAAATAAGCATAAACCTAAAGAAGCGGAATACGAATTAATTGAATATCCAATTATGTAAGATAGTCTGTAAAACTTAAAACGCATTTAGTCAGAAAAACAAAGATGGTTCTTCTATGAAAAAATATCTCTTGTCACCTACACGCTACCACCTTGGCGCAACAGTTAATTAACTTTAAATAACATATTACGATATTTAATCCAGCCAATTGGTCTTCTACACCCTAATCTTAGCCGTTCGAAGTTCAACGATTCGGCACTCTCGATAACTCTGTCGAGAATGTATCGGCTTGTCTCCACGCACCTGTGTCACACTGGGTGACAACGAACTCATTACGGCCTAAGTGTTACTAGTACGGCCGAAGAATGTTGCTCTACATCTAAAGATGTTTAATATTTACTAGATATAGATAGATAATAAGATAACACCATATGCAGAGATGGTATTTAGTGTTTAATTAAGTTGTTTTTTTTTACGATGTTACTGTTTGTCTTCCAAAAAAAAACAGTTACATGCTAAATTGTATTTATATTTCTATTATTATCTACACTTATATTATATAGAGGAAAGATTTGTATTTGTGTGTGTGTGTGTCGTATGTTTGTTATGTTTAAACTCAAAAACTACTAGACCGATTTAAAAAATTCTTTCACCATTAGAAAGCTACATTCACCCTGAGTAACATAGGCTACTTCTACTATAAGGCTTGATCCCGATATTCTCGCGGGATCGGGACTTACGCGGGTGAAACCGCGGGGTGCAGCTAGTATGAAATAAAGCACAATATAACACAATTATACTACAAATATTTTTCTTCGCTTATTGCAATGTTGAACTAAAATTAAACTCATTTTAATTTCAAGCAACGCTATTGATTCCGAAATAAAATTTAATTACACCGATACAAATAAAAACTAAGTAGGTAGGTATAATACAATAAAAGATGGGATATTGTTTTGTAAGAAAAAGATCAGATGTTATCTCTATTTTTAATTCTTTGTAAGCGCTGGACTGACACTTGCGACAAAAACTGGGAAATGCGGGCTTTTTTTTCCTAAAGTGGTTTTATTCTGTCACCTATTATTGCTTTAGTTAGCTGATCGCCGTAGGGTCTCTTATTAACGACCTATATTCTCCTAAGTCGAATCGGCGAAACAGACTCGTCTGTGATCCGATATTTAGGTAAGTCAAATCACTAAAGAAGATTTGTTGGAATAGGTTTTACTCCCATCTAAGCGTGCTGCACCTCGTATTTACCTTTCTGTGGAAACATAATCTTTTCTATTTATTTCTTTTCTATATTATTTAGTGAAAATTTCTATAGCTGTCACGGTTTATGAGATACACCTTGGAGACATAGCGTCCCTGCTTGGGTAAGCAGGGTCGCTATTTCACGCTATGTCCTTTCGGTATCAGACAGTGGCCGCTGAGCTGAAGCGTTTTAAATGCTCAGAAGAGCGCCGTCTGTGATTAGTTATAGACAGATCGTGTCCCCAAAGCTAGTGTACAGGCAGATAAACAGTTAAATCTCAGTAAAAGGGTCCCGAACCCTTTTAATATACTGTACTACGTACTCATTTTTACTACTACTAACTTTAACTTTTTAGGTACGGAACCCTAAAAAAGGCCTAATGTTTGTAACAAAAGATGGCAACCGGAACTAACGACCTAACGTGTCGCGCGCAAGACCACAGGGATAAAAGTTGTTACTTATTTCGTGTAAATAAAGTTTTGATTTAACATCAACTACTGGAACTTTATAACAAATTACTTTTGAACTTTGTTGCGAACTTCATGTATTTACTAGCTGTGACCTGCTTTCGAAGCGTGAGCCTCGATCCTGGGAGATAATCGGTACAAATGATACCGCAATTTCGACGTGAGTTGTAGAGTTTTCGTGAATGTGAACAGGGATTCTTCTAGGCAAGCATTATTGACCTCATAATACCTGAGGTTGTAAACAGACGATTGACGTTCAATTCACTCTAGTAGCAAAAAATCTTACACAAGTTTACTTGCGCCTGCGACTTTTTACGTGTAAACGCCCCCGCAAGTTGACTTCTGCAAGTTTTATAATAGCAACTTTCTGCAACTCCTTAAGTCCGCGTTTGAGATAATTGCAGTCAGTTGAAACTAGTTAATTAAATGGTGCAATAAATAGCGTAAGTTTCTTACAAGTGAAGTGGTTACATGCATTCGGTACAGCTCCATGGTTTCTTATATTCTAAGTGCACCCCCATACGATTTATAAAAAGGCTTTAATAAAATAGATAGGCAAATGTTTTCGTACTAAAAGGAGACATCCATTGTCTCCAAAGTAAAGATATTGTGTAACAGAATTGAATGGGCGAGGAACCCACTTGTTTGTTTATTGAACCACGTCATTGAGTTATTTGCAATCCGTGAAGGATAAACCTGTATCTTGGAACATATTTTATAAACTCACTTCAATAAGGGGCAAAGTATATGTATTTGTTAGGAGATTTTTTAATGCTATGAATACGAAATCAATAAATTTTAAGGGCAATTCTTTTTTTCACCTTTTGGACCTACGGATCTTTACCTATTATTGAGGAAAAAAATAGATAACCACAACCAAATTGGGTACCTCCTCCTTTTTTTAAAGTTGGTTAAAAATTAGGTGTAGGTAAGTACTGAATGCAATAAAAAAATGTATTTATATATCAATTGATTTCTTATAGATGTAACTTTCTCGTAAAGGTATCGATATCTTTCAATTCTGTAGGAATTACAGGGAAAATGAAAACCTTTGCAATCAAATGCTTAATTTTACCATTAGAAGAAAGTATTACATTTCTCGGCAGCTTATAAGATAATAATAAAAATATTTCTTATCTTTATTGCTCAAGGCATTTTAGTACAAATATTTAACAAAAAGAAATGCATCCTTTTAAAAAAATCTTCCGTGACCGGATTCGAACCTGTGCCCTCGCTTGCCGGGCGTATGCGCTAACCACTGCACGGGAGAATTTTTGATGATGCATTTCTTCTTGTAAAATATTTCTGTTAAGAATTAGTGAATGAAAGTTTGTAAATAGTTTACCCCTTTAACCAAAATACCCTTTAATCTTCTTCCCCTTTTCGTACAAAGTATTTCAAACACTAGGTATCTAAATTCTAAAAACTCATATTCGTAAAAATTTGCATCTTTAGTTAAGGACTTTGAAGAATCTTTTCTTAGTGTGCTCAGTTGAGTTGGGATACATTAAAACCCTCTACAATTTTTCGTTTTGTGCCCTGTGGCAAAAACGCGCTTTTTGTTTGATTCTAAAGTTTAAAAATAAACACCTGCTTTTCTCCCATTAGCCCCGTAATTTGTCCCACTGTAGGGCAAGAGCTTTCTCTTAGATAGTTAGTCAGTAACCACGGCATTGGCAAATGTCCCATAGCTTAGAGGTGGTGAGTGGTCTGTCCTAGGACATGTCGAGTTTCCTTTTGATGTTTTATTAACATTGCTGGTGCTGGGAAAACCACCTAATAATCTCCCAGGCACTACAGCGCCTTAAATAGCATGAACTAAAAGTTGCTTGCGCTGGATACCTAAGTCATTTAAACTTAGATGGAAAAGGTCGATATTATTATTGTTTACTAACATTGTACTGCAGCAGGCACAGGAGGAGATGGCGGGATGAAC
Source organism: Idaea biselata (assembly GCA_958496205.1). Taxonomy (NCBI): domain Eukaryota; kingdom Metazoa; phylum Arthropoda; class Insecta; order Lepidoptera; family Geometridae; genus Idaea; species Idaea biselata. The sequence goes on from OY292399.1 coordinate 3,223,236, forward strand.
TGGACTCTCACAATAGAGACTGGATCCAACTAGTACTAGACAGGGAATAGTTGAGAGAAGGGCCTATGCCCTGCAGTGGGACAAAATAGGCTAAATACAAAAATAAGCATTGTAACTAAGAAAGGGACATTAGTCCATTCGAACTTTCTGAATAAAAGTCCCTGTAACTTCTACTAGACAATACCGCTCTCCTGTGTTGGAAATAGCCCGTTATTATTAAATTAGAGTTTCAATTTAGTAAAATTGATAGAACATAAACTCCTATATTGTGCTCAACACAAGCGTTGCTTCTCAGTTGCCATGTATAGTTTTAACCCAATTAACGAGAGAGCTTATTAAGCGCTGTTTTCCACTGAGAGGGTACGGAAATTTATAGCAAACGTACTGCGATGGATTGTTGGGATGGATGCTTGAGATTGGTTCTTTGGAACTACTACACCGATTTTTATAGAGGAATTAAATATTGAGAGTTTATTATAGACTAGCTGCGTCCTTCGGTTTTACTCTCGTAAGTCCCCGTCCCATGGGAATATCGGGATCAAAAGTAGCCTATGTTACTCCTCGATAATGTAGCTTTCTTTTGGTGAAAGAATTTTAGAAATCGGTCTAGTAGTTTTTGAGTTTATTCATTACAAACATACAGAGACACGCACACACACAGACACACAAAAATACAAATCTTTCCTCTTTATAATATTAGTATAGATTTCTAACGTCAACGAAAATGTGACAGACACATAACTTAGACAAGTAATTACTTAGAATGAACTATAAATACGAGTGTAAAATACCCCACGTAGGTATAAACAACTTAAACATGATTACCAGGTACCTATATGACAAAAATACCTCAAGTTTCATCGAATGCGTAACTTCGGATGTCCATTATAACCAAGACATGTGCGCAATGCGCCTCGTTTTGTATATCCTGAACGACTCATCGTTTACACATGAAAAAGAACATTGACTAGAATGTTGTCGTTTACACTTCTGTATCTCCAGACTACTTAATCAAGTACTTATTATTTATTTATATGATTACTATTTCACTTTGATGAAAGGGTTCTCTTAAATTGAACTAATTTTTCAATTGTGTTTAGCATTTTAGCATTTTTCAAAACCCCGACGTTTCGAGACCTTAACAGATCTTTTGTGAAAATGAGTTTAGTCTCAATCCAACATTGCGAAAACAAGAAAAATCGGTGAAAGGATTTTTACTTACATTGATAAGTTTTAGTAATTTGTTAAAAATATGTTTATTAGTAAAAATACACTGACTTTTTTAAATTAAAAACTAAATTAAAACTAAAACTGATTAAAATAAAACTAAACTAAAAACTAAACTAAATCTAAATCAGCTAAAAACTTGGTGGAGGGAAAAGTGCCCTTTTTAAATTAAACTTTATCTTAAGGACCCTATTCTGAAAAACTGAAAATCCATGTCGGGCGCATCGAAAATTGTTGATTATTTCATGACGGAATGTCGTAGAACTTTTTTTTTTGTGTACAGATTGTAGGCGACATTGTTTTCAGTTTCAAGGTCGTTGGCGTATATACTCCTCTTAACATAATCACGATTTCAAGTAAATAGAATCTAGGTTACTGTTCTTTACGTGATACCCACCCAATGACCCGACATGCAACCCTAAGGTCGTTAGGTGTTTGGCAGACACTTCAAAACTTTCCAACAATTCTTTCAAATATTCACAATGGAGTGATTTATCGACAGATTTCGCCTTAAAAAACAAAATGTATTCAAAAAGCTATTCAGTAAAAACGTATTCCAAGTATTTGAATAGATTGACTTGAAAGGAGAATGGCCATTTTTGTTTGAGCGCCGTCTGACTAGTGATTTTAATCCGGCGTCATGTTTAATCAAGCTGAATTTCGGACCGACTTCAGTGATTCGGCCGGATTGACAAAAACAGGACAATTGTTGTTTTTCGTTCCAAAATTGAATCCTGATGAGATAATGTAGTAAATGTCTTATACAATATGTAATTTAAAAAAAAGTTTACACTTTTCACGCGTTATTTTTATCTATCTCACGGTCAAAATTACTGAAACCATAATGCAAAGTGCCCATTCTCCTTTACGAAATACCTATTTGGCGAAGAAAATGTGTACCTGTTTAGATATTAGAATCTAAGCGTTTCTCTTTCAATTCTAAAATAGGATTTTGGATCTTCGTATACAAAACGTTTTGAATTTAGCTTACGTAGGTACCGCTCTGATTTATTAGTTCAATTTAGTAAGATTGACTAAGCTACTCGTACCTAGAGTATATAATAAAATTTAGTTTTTTTTAAACCTCTTTCTCTACTGCAATCTGTCACTTGACGACATTCAGCAATATTTTTGAATTTTTTTTTGTTTATTAATATTTGATTGTTCAGGTAGTCATGGGCGGTCATGATCCTATGTGGTCAAGCCGCATAAAAAATAACAAAATTTAGAATAAATTGTTAAAAGAAAGTGAAATGAATATACTTATGTGAATTCTAACTATGGTAGGTATTATTTCTACCATTTGAATCCCCTTCCTAGTCTTATTTAGAACTTCAATAAAAATTCCAACTTACGAAGACACTAATTAATTTCAATTTGCATAATATAGCTTAACTAATAGCCCAACAGCTTAGCAACTGTACGTCGACCTTTAGTTAGAACCTACTCATAAATTTCCTATCTGTCGTCCCATGAAATCCTAGCTACATCAGTGTCAAACAGCCCCTAACGGTAGGTCGCACACACTGTAACATTGTTTACCGCTTGATGGAATTCCAGCGCTCCTGTTAATAAGGTTACCCAAGTTATTATAGAGTTATTGGTGGGCCTGTTGACATTATGAAGTTTGGTTAGATTTTGGACGTATCCCACGACCGTTATTGAGTTTACAATATTCCCGTTGAATAGTGATTGGCTGTGAGAGTATGTTCGATTTAATGTGATGTGACGTTGTTAGCTTCCCGGGTGACGGTACTAAAATACGCAGTATAAGTGTTGAGTGCCGGAATACGGTATTTGATGTTAGGTTCTCGACCGCTGAAATACATTTTTATTGCTATTTATGTTACAATTGTGAAAGCTCGTGTGTTAGTAGAGGGACATGTTACCTACTCTTTACGCAAAATTGATAAAAGTCTGTGTATGGGTGGCATTTACTAGAAACAACAATATTGATTATCTTTTTCTATGAAATCCACAAATACTATAATAATTTAATTACATAGTGGGTATCTATGAAGTTGTAGGCAATTTATTTATAAAAACGTTATTATTAAAATTTCACGAATGGTTGTAATTCAATATTTGAACTAGGTAGGTACTACCTAATTTTATAAAGGAAACAGTTTAGATGAATGTTTGAATGCATGTATGTGTACCTTATGCGGGTAAATAAAACCGTAGAGCGATGCTTGTATTAATAAAGCTATTATCATGAAGCTCCTCCATACAATTTCATCCACTTGTATGCCTAGTTATTCAGTAGTTGTATGTTTTACGCATAATAATGTAGTCTTATAGCCTAACTAATAAAGTAGGTAGTCTTGGAGTGACCTACATAGGAACCAGCCTGGAGAGTACTTTTATCGAAGTAATTGTCAGGAATACCATCGTAACACAATTCATTTGAACCGAAATGTACTGTGACAGAATTATCAATGCGATACGTGAATTATTTACAGGAGTTACTTACCTACACATGTTGTCGAGAATTCCTCCCATTATTGCGCGAAAAAGGATCTACTCTAAATTTTCAGTGTGAATTTTTAAGCTTATAAAATACTAGAAGTGCCCTGCGGTTTCACCCGCGTAAGTCCCGATCCCGTGGAGTTATCGGGATTAAATAATTAAAATTTAAGTTTAAGGATTAAATAATCATTTGTATTTCGCTCTCCATCTCTTAAACTTATATCTATGCAAATTTTCATCCAAATCGGTCAAATCGTCTGACCGTGATGAGGGACAAACAAACAAATATACAAACAAAGCCTCGCTATTCAGCGCGGGAACACCGCCAGCATCTTGGGCACCATGCCTCGGACGGGCGTTGCCGACAACTTCTTTTAGTTTAGTTTTTTAGGGTTCCGTACCCAAAGGGTAATAAAACGGGACCCTATTACTGAGACTTAGTTGTCTGTCCATTTGTCACCAGGCTGTATCTCATAAACCGTGATAGCTAGACAGTTGAAATATGAAAATTAAAACAAAAAATAGCATTGGTTAGCGCACTCGCCCGACACGCGGAGGGCACATGTTCGAATCCAGTCAAGGGCGAATTTTGATGATGCATTTCTCCTTGTAAAATATTTCTAACTTAGACATTCTCATTAAAGCCTCAAAATACCAAAGAAAACAGACCCACAAAAACTAGGCACTTTTCTCACGTTTTATAAAACAGCTATACATGCCAGTGCCATAATTCCTAAATAAACAAGCATACAAGACCATCATAAAATATGGATCAAGTACAACAAACAACCCTATATACTCTAGTTCAGGGGTTCCCAAAGTGAGCGATATGATAATGGGGCCCCGGCAAGAAACCCAGAAAAAAAACGACTTTTAGACACCGACTATTACTAGATAGGTCATTTTCAAAGGTAGATAATAGACCGCGGGCAATCATGTTTTAACAACTATATTTATTAAATAATAATTCCTGTATCAAGCTATAGGGTTTTTAAGTGGTTGACAAAGTGGGGGGGCGCTAAAAATAATTTATACTCAAAGTGGGCAGTAGACAAAATAAGTTTGGGAACCCCTGCTATAGACTCTAGTTCATTCCGCAACATCAATCCTCCAATTTTTACCCTCTCGCCTTTGTGGTGAAATAAGCCGCGGTCTTAGATAGTACGTGACTAAAATACCAGCTAGACTATCGTGATAAAAACATATTCACTAGACTAAAGCCAGACTTGTGAATTTCTTAGCCAAGGTCATTGCCGTCGATATCGAGCGCTTACATTTTGACCAGACGTGATTTAAAACTGTAAGTAGGTAGGTACGTACCTAGAAATTATACTCGTTTTTCGGTTTTTAATCGCGTGGTGTTCGTTCATTACTTTTAGCATTGTTTCAATGCTCAACGGTTCGAGACTTTTACTGGTCTCTTCTTCAGGATTGACTAAGACGTGATTTTTTTCCTTCCCAGTCCTCTCGCGACCAATACCATTGTATCATGGTTAAAACGTCGAGGTAAGAAAATTAAATACCTAGTAAAAATCAAGCGATAAGACCCCGGAAAATATAAAATTATGAGTTCCAATCGTATCAGTTTAAAAAGTTTGTTTTTTTAATTTCTAATAAGTCAACTTTCTAATTTCAACTCTCTTCTCATTTGAGCGATGTTTCCGATTGCATCCCACTCGGGAGCCCGGGGTTCGCTAAACCCCAACTTGTTTTTATTTTATTTGGGGTCGGCGGAGCGGAGTAGGTAATTCGTCATAGACCAAACCTTCTGCAAATAGATTTGGCAATATTTTTCCGGCCGGCTGCCTGCTTACGAACCCTCCTAGGGACCAAGAAGTTTATCCGCCACCACGCGGGGAGAACTTTAGGTTTGCTAGTCTTCCCCAGATCCCTTAGTCGCCTTTTACGACACCCACGGGAAGAGATGGGGCAACCCTATTCTATGCCGGGTCTACACGGCATACTATACTACTAATTTCTGCTCTCTGGTTATAAAACTTACGCAAGTGTATTTTTCCGAACAATTACCGGCTATGACAGCGAACTTGCCAGTAATTATCTTTATTATATTAATTTATATATTTCTCTCTTTTTTCAGACATTTAAATTGCGGTGCAAAATTAACATCGCAATGAAAGCAGATTCAACAACACCCGTAAGTATTTTACTATAGCTCTCTATACACCTATAAAATTGAATTTATAAAAACTAACGAACATAGAAACGCAACTCAAAATTTGAGTTCTACTTACACAACTGCCACCTCTCAAATTCAAAAATTCCCATCCTATTTTTCAATTTAGAAGCTGCTCAATTATTTAAGTACGTCTCAAATTTTAAGTGGCGTTTCTGTATTCGGCTGTAAGTTTTGAAACGTGATACAATCGCAACTGAGTTTTGCCATTTTTAGATAAACGCCATCTATTTGCACAACCTTGTACCACGTAGATCCCGTGGGACTCCAGCAGTGTATCTTCGGTGCACAGGATAACGCATTGGTTCGTAGTTACGTCCATTTCCGCTAGATGGCGGTAACACGTTCGTTTGAAGTGCCATTCAGTCGGTTGACTAGGTGGCGCTCTTGACTTGAAATTTCAGAAGGTTCTGTAGTTTTAGCTGCGTCATTCTGTTACCACCCGTTAGATGGTGCTGTTACAAAGATTTGATTTTGTTTACAAATAGACTGATTCAATAGTGTTGTCATTTACTAAAAGCATTTATAATCAACATGGAAATTGTTAGCAACGATACATCAACAATGTAATTTACATAAAGAAAAATACCTGCAGAATTTAAAGCGTTTAAGTATGACAGTGTTAAAAAAAACCTTAAATAAATTAACGGTCTTGTTAGATTTTATGCTCCGTTGCCATTTAGTAGGTATACAATTTATTATGCGCGTTCGTACTCGTAGTCTTTGTACAACAATGCTTAAGAGCAAAGGATACCTATTCGTTCTCCATACAAACGTAGTCGGGGCTGTTTCCTCCCTGGATAAAAACTTCAGAGCAAATATTTTTGTGTCATAAAACCTTCAGCTGCCATGACCATCCCCCTACGATTTGTTTGTTCATTTTCTAATTAGAATAAATATATGATACATATAATGTTTAGAAAAAATTGAATATGGCAAAAATTAAAACCGCAGGCATGACCATGCTCATGGCTGAAATAATAGGTTTTATGGCATTTATAAACATATTTTCTATAAAGTCTTTTGCCACTAAGGAAACAGTGGACTACGTTTGTAAGGTTTGTATGGAGAAAAGAGTAGGTAGACTTTCCTCTTAAATTATACAGACTGCATCCCGTAACGTTATAGCCACGTGAAAGCTCACTGTTAAAAATCACAATAAAAGACGCTTCGAGTTTAAACATAACTTAATTCTCCGTTTAAACCTAACTTACTTTAAAATTTTCACACATTTTCGCTAATAAATAGTACCCGAGGCACAATATCGTGGAAACAACACATTTTGTCCCAGAGTACCTACGTATATCGCTTTTAATAATATATTTTAAAAGATTACACGTAGTGGCGGCCGATTGCGACATAGTCCATTGTCCTCGCTACTGTATTCAACAAATTTATATGGACCGTTCCGTGGTTCATATTGCTCGGTATCGGTTCATTAATAAACTATATCCCGTTGTCGCACCATACAATACGGAAGCCGCAAACAGTCCGGAATTGTTCGACCGTTAAAATAACTGTTAGATTTTGAATAAGTAGGTATCTACATTTAATTTAAGCCTAGAGTCTGTTGTTTTAATTAAAATTCTCTGAATATACCTAATAGTTGCAGTTTTCTCATGTTCTAGATGAAAATTTCTGGGGCTTGAACAAAATTAAATAAGTAAAAATGCTCTCCAAAATTCTGCGTCTGACAGGATTTGAACCTGCAACCCTTAGAAATCTGTTGTAATGCGTCTTTCCGCTTGCGCCACAGGTGTCTATTTTATCAAGATGAAATTGCATTTGTTCCAGTTTTCGATTACTGGATTCTTTGCAGATATAGGACTTTGTATTTTTCTATTTAAATGCAACATTGACGTAGAATTGCATGGTTACTAATAAAATAACCTTAATCAAATTCAGTTGAAGAGGGACATTATATATATCAGTCACACAAGAAAGACCCGCTACACGTTCAAACCAAAGTTCAGAAGCATTTTATGGTTAACTGCATGTATATTTTTAAGTTGCTATGCTCAAATGGGCATCATGTTGAATCAAACATTTTATCTGTAACACCACTCTGTACACATGATTTGCAATAAATAAACTTGAAACTTGAAGTAGCATCCAATTCCCCTTCTATTTAATTGGTTTTGAATATCTGGGGACTACGTTTTATGTAACCTATCCTTGGATTTTTGAAAAAATCTTGATGTTTCTATGGGTGCCCGGTTCAAAAAACTTTAATACCTTTTAAGTTATGGTTTAAATAAGAAAGTTATATTTTAGTAGTAGGTATGTTTAGCACGGGTTAACAGTAAGTTAATGAAAAAGAGCTGCCAGTTGTGTGAATAAGCTTCGTCGTCGACGTCGTAGTAAATTCGCCTCGGGCGGACTCCCGAGTCGCTCGCTCACGCCTGTTCCGGATATTCACATTACGAATGGCTTTATTAAGACTAAATATTACAATTTCCGAGCAACTATTGCAATGGTTAGAATTGCTAATGCGCCGCCCAAAGAGGCAGCCCAGTGAAAAGATGCGATTGCACCGAAAACCACCCGACTCAGTCGGTTCCCTATTTTATGAGACTCGAAATTGCAGTTTCGCGCGAACTTGCCAACTACAGCTGGATGTTATGCCACCATGGTGATTTAAATACTTCTTCTATCCGTTGTGACTTAAGTTTCGCACGGTTTGCTCCTAAATTGCCGTCGTAGATAATCTCGTACCTTATCTTAGGTTTAATATAGGGACTTATGAAGGAAAACGCTGAAAAAATAACTAAGCCATTTTCAGGCGTAGAAAGATAACTCGTCGGAAAGGGGCTGCGTCTTGCAACCACAAATTACTATGATTTAATATTGCTTAGTTATCTGCGGGTTGGTAATTTGTTAGCGCGCCTCTCGGGGCCCGCGTTGTACGCCATTGTTGCTCCGCCGCCTTTTGTTCATCGCCTTCCACCCGTGATAAGATCTTGAGTTATTATGATTAGGATTCTTTGCCAAGTGACGTGGACTCGCTTATTTCTCCATTATCGTTATAGTTTTTGCGTGATAGGCATGTATATCAAGGCGTTTTTATGGCATTGGGGTATCCTCACAGAAGAATCGGAAGGGATTCTGAAAATCGTTCCATTTCTAAATTGAATCATTTAAATGCTTGTTTAAAAAAACTTAGGTTTGGTGATTGATCGGTATAGTGATGGTGAATATAACTTGATTATAAAATATAAAATAACAATTAAAATTAATGATGATCGACGAATAACCACTTAAAGCAGAGCTACCAAACTGAAACGAGCGTTTAAGTTGGGGTTGTCAGAACCGTAGATTCATTTGCATAATGTGTTCACCCGGTAAACTACTCTATTAATACACTCATACACGCGTATTGAGGTGACCCACTAGATTAATAAACGTCACCGCGCTCGTAAAGTCAATGGAGTTAATATATCAGCCGTCATGTCACGCCATGTCATACTAGACTTTCATTTCATATAGTGCTCTCGAATGAATCGATCTGCGTGTGGCTTTTTCAATTAGTGAACACATTCGATTGTCGTTGTGTTTATTGTGTAATTGCTGGTCAGTTATCCATCTATCTTGGCCAATGTAATGGGTGGCCATCAGGGAAATGAATCGCTTGGCTGTCCGGAGTCCGGCTCAGCGGAATGGGTGCGCACTACAAGTGTTCTCCTCGCGAAATTGCTTTCCGTTTAAATGTCGAAGTATCGAGAACGTCGCTATTGCGTTTTATTGACTATTCTTAAGAGCGAAACCCTATGTAACTTCCGAAATAAATTTTAATCCCTTTGTTTTCAGATCCTTGCAAGTTTTCTACCTGGACCTTCCAAACATCCTGCACCTGTCCTTTACCCTTATCCTAATAAAGCCTTTCCTCATTAAAATGTGTATTATTTTCATACAAGATAAGATTATGATACATTTCTTGTTGTTCCAATAGCCAGTTACTGAGAAGATTTATTGGGCTAATGGATCAGTATTTGGCGTAGTTTAATGGATGTATCGGTAAAGTGCTGTATCAGTGTGAGGAGCGTTGAGTATTGGTCCCTTTCATGTATTGTAACGTTGTACTTGGTTGGGATGGTGCGAAAACCGTAAATATCACACGCTACGCCACAGCGGAGCAGTTAGCAAGGATTGCAGATACTGCAATGGCATGCGGCGTGCGTGCCACACCCCATTCATTAGGCGCCGAGTGCTTCCGAGCATTTATCAATCTACCCGTACAAAGGCAACGCCTCGCCGACCTCCTCTCATAATGTGAACAAACCACTTTTTGGGATGTTAAATGTGCCAAGCGTCTACATTATATGTGTAGGTAGGTACTCCCAGTGCTCTAGAATAATAAAAATGCTGCTTGTAATTTTAGCTCGGTACAAAGATAATATACACTGAATTTCACTGAGCAATTTTCAATAGATACGCTTTAATGGCCGGCCCGGTAATAGCCGTTGAATGATTTTTAAACCGAAATGTTTGGGGAGCTGATAAATCAAAAATATTTCTACATAGTCATAGAAGCGAATATAAAACTGCAACCCCACCGCTGCCGCAGGCCGTAAAACCGAACAAAAAATGTGCACCACATCGGGGTAGCATCAAATCGCCTAAAGCCAATTTTTTTAGATTCGGCGCGCACATCACATTGAATATTCAAAACCGACGTTGGTTTTGATGAAATATGCACATGTTATTGAGATCACAATACCATCAAGATGAACTCGAAACTATGACTCAGATAGTCGGTTCAGTTTCGGTTGCAGATGGTCAGATCGTTCATTACAGTTGGGTATCGTTGTGTTGGGACTTTAACAATTTATCCTTAGCAAAATAAACGTTAACCTCGGGACCCTTCGGCTTTGTTCCAAATTCGTCTATGGCCCGGAACTAAAGTAAAATGATCGGTTTTAACCGGTCAGGAACTGAGTACACCTGCGTCTCTAGTGATCCAGGGCTTACGGCCACTGCGGATAGCTAAGATAGTGATAAAGCGTTGCCCATTAACGTTAGCGGTATTAAAGCATTAGCAAATGTAAACTTCGTTCACAGAAATAAGCTCGTTTCGAATTAGGTTTTGGTCCCTTAAGGATCTCTTGACAGTTTAAGTAACGGAAACAAAGAATCTAAAAATAATAATTGCAAAATTTTAAGACTCCCTCTGCCTTCCGAAATTCTTCGGAGCGAGACATTTATTAAAGTAGAGCATCGTAACGTTAACGTGACCGTAAAAGTAACGTTCTAAACCGTAAATTGAAGTTGTGATGGGACATTTGCTTTCAATGAGTTTGACATCGCGGTGATTTGTATTCTAGATAAAGGATAAGAGGAAAGTCTACCTACTCTTTCTTCATAAAAACGTAGTCGATTGTTTCCTCTCTGGATAAAGACTTTAGAGCAAATATGTTTACGCCATTCTTTTTCTAATTAGAATAGAAACAAATTATAGAAAAATTAGAATATGAAAAAAATCAAAATCAACTAATGTCTTTATCCAGGGAAGAAACAATCGACTCGACTACGTTTGTAAACTTTGTATAGAAAAAAGAGTAGGAAGACTTTCCTCTTAATTCAACTGAAATGTTACACGAAGACATGACAAGATGGATAAAATATAATAAGACAAAATAATATCACAGATGGATATGTATAAAACATCTTTGATCAGCGAAGTGTGTAACTTATGTATGTGGTATCTAAAAACTTACGCCGAAAAATATCGATGTTATCGGAGTAATGTTGAATGGCTTTCACCTATTGTGCCTTATTTAGCTGGTTCACGATTGAATTAAGTTGCTAAACATATGAAAGGTCATTCGAAGTAATCTTTTAACTCATTCAAGATTGTATAGGTTATAGAGAAGTGTGAAAGAAATGGATGGCATGTATGAGACAGGATATACCAATACATTTATTTATCCAAAAAAGAAAATTACAAGTTAATACAAACAAGGCAAAAATGTATAACTTAACACAAGAGGAAATTAGTACAAAATGAAGTACATGCCGGTAGTACAAGTACAAAGAAAAAGAGGCGAATAAAATAAAAAGTAAAGAGAAAGATATTCTTCTCATCTAAAGTCAGTCACCGTCGATTTAAACACACCAAACGGGCTGAAATTAAATCCCAGTAAATCAATTTAAGGTACGTTAACAATGCATTAAGTATTTGTGCTGGTCGTGGCTCGCAATGTGTGCACCTCCGAATTACCTCCATTCCACGACCACGAACGGAGGGTAATGTGCCACCGATTTAATTACCATTTATCCAAGTTAATTGCGCTGCGCATCTACTTGCGTTTAGTTAAAAAAAATACCCGTAATTATATTGTTTTCGTTTAGTTGCACACCGTACACAAAGCTTAAAAGTGAAGCGCTATTATAAATGGCTTAGCTGGTCAAATATTCGCGATTGTAACATGTTTCAGCCCCCCCTGACAGGTATAAATTCTGCACAGAAAGATATGTACATTTTTAATTTGACGCAGAGAGCCCGTCACAATCACAATCAACGTTGGTTCGGCAATTATTTCAGTGGCCCATTTACAACGGTATCTGTCTATGCAGCCCGTCGAATGTATCGAAGATATGAGGGTTACCTCATTTTATATTCCGTGGCCACCCCTTCCGTAATGGAATAACGCTGTGAAGTGACCGAGACGCGATGTACGATCGATCTGACACCTCCTATATATTTTATTTCCGTAAATTGTACGAAATGATGACCTGTGACCCTTGTCAGTCCACCAGAATGTGTCAGATGGAAGGTATGCAAGGGTAAAATCAACGTCATGCTTAAAATCTGTTTATATTGCGGAATCGTTGTAACGTTGTAACATATAGGAATTTATAGCAGGTTCCTACAGCTTTGGAATATATCGAATTCTTCATGGCGCTATAAAAGCCAAATAGCATCGTCAATATTGATAAATGTTGCTTCTGAATGTGACGTTTTGATGCCGAACATTATTGTTTTTTTTACAATATCGATTTAAAGATTCTGATTCACTAACCTCTATTATATGGAGGTTAGTGCACTGAATTTTGTGCCTATTTGATCTGCACCATGTTGCGCTGTTTTCTATTGAAAGTTATGGTAACCGTCCACGGAACTATTAGTTCAACAGCGCAATGTGGCGCTAATCATATCGGCACAAAGATCTAATGTCATTTTGTATGGCATAGCAATTCCAGCGTACTTGTATAGATAAAGTTCAGTGTTCTGATTGCTCTTGTGCACAATTTTCAAAGAGTTTTACTAGATCTCATTACAGAAGTTAAATATTTAAAAGAGAAATCTGCAGCGTAAATATGCACAGTGTAAGACTTGCCTTTGATGTAACAAATGTACTTGAACGATCCACAAGGGAATACCTGATCTTGCGTTGGATATGCATTGCAATTTTCTCGAAAAGAAAACGTCGATATCGTATAAAATATAATGTATCATAAAATATACACTTACTCGAAGGACTAGGTTACGATGCATTGACGTTACGAAGTAAATTAGATTCTTTTACAATATAAAGAGACCAATATGAATAATATGTCAGGTTAAGTTAAGTTAAGTTTCGCTGGGTCTTTTTCGCACTTTGCCTCACTATCGAGCGACTGTATGTGATTTCTTAGAGGGATTAAGCAGTAAGACGCCACGGGATCCTACTCGGTATTGGCGAATATCCCATGCCTTCGGACCGTGGTGAGTCCTAGGGCATGTCGGTGTCCTCGGTGACGATGTTTTACTTCCTTTAATACGCCAGGTACATTCATACGAAACACTTATAATCTTGGCTAAGTGGTCCAATGCTGGTTCCCGACTCTGCTTTTCGTATAGGTTGGAGGTAGGTATATATCTTTCATTTTTCAAAGTTAATTTTTGACACTGGCATGCACTGGGATTACAATAATTTTATTATCGCACAATGAGTTACTCCTTACTACAAATGCTAATTTTCATACCTATGATAATATTAAAAAGATTAATCGCCAAACTATCAAATCACAAAAATATACTAGAGCCTGTAGGTCAACAGAATTCCTAATTAAAAGCTACGATTCAATATTTCCTTCAAAACATTTTTCCTAACAAAACTCAAATAGAACACACAATAAAAGCTGAAAACAAAAGCCAATTTACAATCATAAACACTAGGTTTAGCGAATCGTCGGTATTTTTCAGTTTCACAGCTTGTTTAACGCAGATTACTGAACAACTAACAGTTAGTGCTTGGTTTCATGATATCGAGCGCATAGTTGGTATGCTATCTACCTCCACGGCGTTGTTAAAGATGATAATCAAATGTAATACGTTAATGGATAGTTTTTGTTTGATGATGATGGACACGCAACATTATTTTACTAAGAATTTGTGTATGTATAGGTAAGTTTCGTTTTTTTTGTAGTATTTTAAGTTAATGCTAGTTTAAGAGACTAGAACAGTTTAGTAATTTATTAGCGGTAAGAGGAAGACGGAGAAAAGTTGTAATAAACCATTACATATTTTTTATGAACTTATCATTAAAAATATGTAATGTTCATACGAAAAATTTATTATTTGTATGAACTGACAATTTGAGAGTAAAATAAATGAAAAACTCATTTTACCAAAGATCCTGATGAAGAGTAAAGGTCTCAAAACGTTGAGCACTGAAGCAATGCTTAAAGCAATAAACACCACGCGATTAAAACCGAAAAAATGAGTTTCATTTCAATCGCGAAAACAGAAGAAAAATCTAGTAAAATAAATGTCAAAAAAGTTGTGAAAAAGTAAAACAATAATAGTTAACACTTTATAAACCTTGAATAGAAACTCACACTCAAAAACTCTATTTATTCATTTTTCATCAAAACGTTCGTTCGTGTGATACCGGCGATTTAGTTTGAATAATATTTCAATATTGTTTCGTAGGAATGCATTTGATAAATGACGACAGTAATGCTATTTCAATTAATGTTATGTTATTGTTGTTACATTTTCGTGAACATAAAAAATGCATTATTCAAATATGACATAATGGGTAGGCGCATATTAGATACGTAGGGTTGAGTTTGAACTAATGTTGATGCGAGATTTGTAAATATTCAGTTTTATTTGATTTTGAAAACTTGAAACCGCGGGGTTTACGTGATCAAAAGTTTCCTATGTCCTTCTCCCGGTTCTAAGCTACTTCCCCACCAATTTTCACCAAATCGGTTCAGCCGTTCTTGAGTTATAAATGGTATAACTAACACGCCTTTCTTTTATACATGTAGATGTACACCTACGTACATGTCCATGATAAGCTCAGTAAAGTAAGTAACTGGTATAAATTCTGCGAAAACCTAAATGAAATATTACAGATAATTATTCGTGAAACATACAAAACCAAACCTCCACTAAATAATTAAGTAACAATGTTTAACGTGCGTGAACATAAAAAATTGATATTGTCTCGCATAAGAATTATGCTTAGTCTGTGGACCACCGAGTCGTCGAATAAATAATGTCTGGCGTGCAAGGTTCCCCTCTCTACTCTTATTTTATACTTATCGAGACACAATTTTTATCTCCGTATAAAACGCTATAATGCAGGATGCTTTTAAAATTATATTATGCAGTGGCAGACAGCTAAGAGGGCTTTAACTGTGCATTTTAAATGTGCGCTTATGAACGGAAACTTGCACGAGTTGCTCTATTGTTTCCATTTATTCAACATTAATCACTCGCTCGCTTCACACGTTCATTGAATAGTTTTAAAAACATCCTTTCGCTTGTAGGAAATTTAAACCATCCATTTATAGTTAGTAGCATATCGAGGTGCACCAGAATATTCAGGGTTCTATATGCTATTCGTGTGTGAAAAAATAAATTGAAATCAATAGTGTTAACACGTCCCGCTTTCCGGGATTGCTGTGAAATAGGTCGTTTTGTAAAAATGCCGAGGGGTGGCTTAAAGGGTTTTTTACTCGGTTCGCTAATGGACGCGAGACTTTACTTGCCGCTTGGTTCCGTTGTACGCTTGTTTACTATTAATTGCGCCTTTTGTCGCTACCAGCTGTTGTCTCGGGTGCGGTTTCGATGCGCCGACTATACCGCTTTTATGGCGCTTTACTGCGCGCCGCACGGAATTGAGACGGTCCCGTTCCCTTATTTGCATTACATCGCTTCTTTTTGCCGAATACAGTTGCTTGTTAACAACTGGAAAATTGCAGGACGGTAAACCTGAACCGCTGAAAGCACGGTTTTATTTGGAACAAGTCGTTAAAGGGATCGATTACAGTCTTAGATGAAAATAAAAATAGTAAATACGGTATATTCTAACATTGCGTATTGGAAAAATGAGCTAGAAACACCTACATGCAATTGCATAAAATTATTAGGTATATTTAAAAACATTTGTCTTTAAGAATGATAATTGATTGTATTAGGCGTTACTTTTCGGAACTCCATAACTACTCTGTAAAAGAATAATATTTAGTTAAAGAATAATATTTAGTTTGACTCTTGTTCCAGCTGTCGGCAAGTCAACAGTGTCGTGCGAGCGGCGTCTTTACTAATTTTTTGTCGCCCTCACAGTTCGGACAGTGTCTACGTTCCTGATGATGGCTTTTTAAAGCCGAAACGCGTCGAAGCATGGTTAATGATTAGTGTCACTAACACTAACACTAAAGCATATTTCTGCCGCATGCAAAGAGCGGTGGGAGGGTGGTGCTCTTTGCAAGCTGCACACTGCACGCTGTGTTACTTATAACACTAGTCAGGTGTCGGGACTAAAAACTAAATATTATTCTTTTACAGAGTATTTAAGAATGATTCAGGCATTTGTAAATAAGCAAAAAGGCATTCTTATGGATTTCAAAAAGATAATCGCTGTGTGACAGCACGTGCTCACGCGGCAACGGTTCGACATACGACTGAGGCTAGTGCGTCAGCTAGACGCAGTTTTATCGCCTCATTTTCCGAGAACAGGATACGTATCTGCTGTTTTTTGTTTTCATCTAAGATTACAGTACATAGTTTTATCTATGGGCAACATATAAACTGGCGTGTTGGCACATAAACTTCATTGGGAATAATGATTTAATCTGGAGTTATTCGACGCATACCGCAAAAGAGGAACGGCTTGCATTTAGCGCTGAAGTGTATCCGCCCACTGTTCAGTGTTTTTTAAATATTTTTTTTATTATAGTTGCACCGTGAAATTTTATTTATCGCTGTCGAGCCCCGGCTGCGTCGTTGACTCGCAAGTTTTTAATTAAATTATTTACTTAATAATTGTTAGTTCCATAGAACGGAGAGCAGATATGTTTTACTCTTTGTTGGGCACTCCGTGATTACATTTCTGTGAAATCCAATGAAACTTTAATTATGAAACGTGAAAAAGCCGAATAGATAACTTCCTCCTTTTTTAGAAGTCTTTTAAAAACACAGCATATCTCTGACCTCCATTACTGGACAGGACATAGCGCACTGAATTTTGTGCCTATTTGATCTGCGCCATGTTGCGCTGTTTTCTATTTAAATTAATGGTGACGGCCCATGGAACTATTAGTTCCATTGACGGTCTTTCAAAAGAAAACGCGCGACAACAGCGCAACATGGCGCAAATCAAATCGGCACAAGGATCTAATGACATTTTGTATGGTATAGCAGTTCCAGCGTACTTGTATATATAGAGTTCAGTGCAGCAGATATAAATCGAGGTTTGACACATTTTGCAAATTATGTCCGAAGCCGCATACTTCGGGGCGGGCGTATCAGCCCGATTTCAAACATCGCCGCGTATCAGAATAAATTAAAAATAATAAGCATTACAAAAGAACTCTCAAACCTACCAAGGTAGTAATTACAATGCAAATTAAATTACTAGGAGCAACGTTATCTGCAAATATTCCGATATTGTATCGCATCTTCGCCAAAAACTTTTCAATACAGACCTGCTTTTATCGGCAGTAAATAATGAAGTTAAATAACTTTACGGCATCGATTAATAAAACAAACTTCTTGTAATTCAACAGGCTTTAATAAGTTCAACATAAAATTATGTGGCAGCACCACTCGGGGGACAACCGGAGTGCCTGAATAAATATTGTTTCGTAGCCTAAGGATTCGTTGAAGTAACTGCTCTCCCAAGAGATTGCCTACTATCGACTTGAGTTTCTAACGCGTAGTTACCAGCGCAGTGTAAAGACATATTTTATGTTCAACTAATAATACTAACTTATAGGATCGTTGAGTATTTCGCTGCGTGCGCGACTTTTGGAGTTCTTGTTATTCACGTTTTTTATGATTTCTTACCTGAAGCGGGAAAAAGGGGACCCTTATGCGAGTCCCCTTAAATATTCTATAAGGGTTGTCTTTATCCTGTTAAAGTACAGAACCATATAAAACATAAAGTAACAACTATAGAATCACGACAGAAATGAGGTGACTCTTGCGAGATCCTTTGGGAACAGGGGGAAAAATATTCCAAAAACTCTATGAATTAACGCGATTAAAAGATATGGATTGCTCTATCAATTATTTAGGCCTAACGGCCGAAAACAGAAACGCAACTCAAAATTCGAGTTCTACTTAAACAACTAAGCACCTTTCAAATTCAAAATTCCCATACTATTTTTAAATTTCGAAGCTTCTCAATTATTTAAGTATACGCCTCAAAATTTAAGTGGCGTTTCTGTATTCGGCTGTTCAATAAACCAAGCGATTTAAAGAACCAAAAAAATATTAATTGAAATCTTGTGGTATTTGATGACCTAGGTGATTTGCCAGCAGGTGATTTAGGACACAAAAGTGACTCAATATGACTACAATATGACCACAATACAATATGATCGCTAGGTGATATCACCCAGGTGATCATAGTAGAACAAACAGCTGGGGTCTCCCGAGTGATCGTTTGACGTTTGTGTGACTCATATTGGCTACATTATATGGTTCTCGCGTACCTAAATATCTCAGTAGAATAAGGGACTAATTGTTTTCAAAATTTACGCCGGCAGGGCAGAACGTCAAGGGGAATAAAATACATGCACGCACGCCCACTTTATTTCCAAATATATTACTCTTAGAAGTTAATTGATTGAAAATTTAACAATAATGTTCGAAGTTCGCAACCTGTGCCCTAAAATTTAACAACGTGTTCCCTAAAATTTCACGTTAATTTTAAAATTACCTTCGTTTCGAAACTCGTTCTGAAGTTTATTTAACGTTTACTTAATTTCAACTTTCAGACGCGGCTGTACGAGTTAACTTTGCATGAGGTATAAAAATGGAATTATGAATGCTACCTATTGAACATTTTGTAAAGTATTAACGAATAATGTTGTTTTCGAATTTCGAAATCGTTTCAAGATCGTTAAAAATATAGCCGAATTAATTCTGTTTTTCATTGCTTAGCAACGTACATTATTAAAAAAAATACTTAGTTTGCGCCTATTATAATGAAAACGGGCCGCGGGTTCACGATGGATGCAGGCCACTTATGACCGAAGCATCTGGAAATCTATGAGGGAGGCTTATGTCCAGCAGTGGACTTCTTACAGCTGAAATGATGATGATGATAATGAAAACTAAAAAAAAATACAAACAAAAAAAAACATAAACATAAATACATAACATAACACAACGGGACTAAAAACTAAACACTAATTTATAAAATACTTCCTACGGGGCGGCGCGGGCGTCCAGCGGGTTCAGCCGCGTAAGTCCCGATCCCGAGGAAATATCGGTTAATCCTCGATAGCTTTCTATTTTTGAAATCAGTCCAGTAGTTTCGAATCCTTTTCGTTACAAACAAATAAATCTTTACTATTTCTAATATTAGTATAGATTTAGTAAGAATCTACCTACTATTACTACTATTTTGCATCCACAATTTTAAAATTCCTCCATTAAATGTACTCAAATGTTTGTTAGGTTATAGTACCATAGCTGGATATAGTTATAATGGAGTAGAGCAACCCTTAACATTGTAGGCCCACTAAATCAATCTACACGCGAAATTCAACCAGAATCAAGGCGTGCGTGTTTCAACTTAACAAATCGAAATTATAATTACAACTAGGCATTCGTTTAACCTGACTTATATTATAAAAGCTATTTTTTTTGTCAAAAGACATATTTTATTAACAAAGCTTTTATAGATTTAAAACTTAATCTATAGTAAGTAATAGGCAGTTGTCGGCACCGCCCTCTCGCGGCATGGTGTCCAAAACGCTGGCAGCGTTCCTGCTCTGGATAGCTAGGCGAATACGCTGGGACAAGAAACCGCCAGCCCAATTTTTCAGCAGCAATGTTTTTTGAGTATGATGTCAGTCGACATTTTACCTAACTTTGAGATATAGAAGATATTTGGCAGGGTCCCAAGTCTCCTCTCAGAATCGTGTCTCAATAGAGTGTCGATAGAAGAGTCCCAAGTTGTCAAAACTGATAAGAAGCGATTTGGTTAAATACAAAGAAGATCGATAACGATACTGGCAACACCACTAGCAAAAGCTAGCGAACACTAAAATATTGTTGCTAAATTAAATATCTACTTCATGAAACAGTTTTCGAACCGTTGTTGTTGCAATATCAAACAGTAAAATGTGGTTTGTGTACCGACTGTTAATTTTGTATCAACTTGAATAGGTACTAACCTATTCATTTGACTTTCATTGTTAATGAGATTTGGATTACTGTTTTTTTACTGAAGACTAAGTGGTAAATCCGTATTAGGTATTCGTTGTTTACGAAATAAACAATCCAATCTACTGAAGAAAATAAGCTTGTGTGCGTCCTTTGAATACTTCTTCTTCCTGTCGATGGCACTGCCTAGTGCTTAGTTTGGGGGTAGATTTAGCTGTGTGTAACGTTGTGAAATATTTATTTAATTTTCAAACTTACACGATTTCCGTCAATAATTATAAGACACGGGTTATAGATAATAAATTTTTTTGAGTCTTCTCGGTACCACGGCCGCTGTGACCCGTTTGCCGAAACTTCGAGATTATTAATAAACAATGGTTTTATCTATAACGCTATCTAGACCCGTGTCTAATAATAATAATTTATTTATTTATATTTATTCTTTATCTTTCTTATAGCCGAATACAGAAACGCCACTTAAAAATTGAGGCGTACCTAAATAATTGAGGAGCTTCTAAATTTAAAAATAGTATGGGACTTTTTGAATTTGACAGGTGCTTAGTTGTTTAAGTACAACTCAAATTTTGAGTTGCGTTTCTGTATTCGGTCGTTAGACTCTTGTTACCTACGAAGACTTAAATCTTTCCTAAACAAACAACACTAGAACTCCTTTTCCACAATTTGCAGATATTAAAACAATATGTAAACGGTAAGCTGCAGATGAAATTGCAACCCAAGTTTCTTAACTTGTTCTATCGTACATAACATGTAATGGAAACATGTTATTTTATTACAAACTCACACTGTCTGAGCAGAGGGAACGTAAATCATGCGATGTCTCATCTTATTCACGTTACTTAGAAATACTTTGCTGCATGTAATGTAGTTACTACTGAAAGACTACTTTAAAATATTGCGTTTTTTGAAAAAGTTGACGAAGTATGGATTATGGACGTAAGAAGGTTCTTTGCCTGTAGGGTTCCGTACACAAATGGTGAAAACAGGACCAAAATTCAAAATATGTATATTCATTTGGATATCTTTTACATAATACTTTGAATCGTCGGTAATCTAATGTGTCTTCGGAACGTGACCTCCAATGAGAAGAAGACACAAGAAACTCATGGGGATTTTTTTTTGCAGTGTCATGTGATTCACATTGTCGCTTATTTATGCGACAATTACTACCTTTATATAGGTACTTTAGTTATATTTTAGAACTCAAACGCACAGAATACTTAAATAGAAAATATAAAATAACACATCAAGTTTTCCAATAGAGAACGACTGTTTTTAATTACTTTAATCTATTCAATACACTTCAGTAAAACAATATAGATCATTCAAATTATATTCCTGTTGTATTTAATTATTTGCCGGTTTTGCTACTTCGATCATTAATTAAATCATAGCCTATATTAATTTCAATTGTGTTCCAATGAGCCGGAGTTTCAATTGTGAGAATTCAATGGGGAGTTGTCGAGTATTCGAGAAATACAATATCTTAGTTTGCTACGGAGCGGAGCTGGAGGGTTCACCAAACGCGTCGAGGTGACTGGTGGCTTCTAAGCGGGGAACTTATTACTTATTTAATGATGGGAATAGTTTAAGAACTAGCTGGCGTGTATGATATTTCGGTTTTAAAAAAGTAGTGCTTTTTTAAAAAAGCACTAGCTGCGCTCCGCGGTTTTGCCTGCGTAGATCCCGATCCCGCGGGTTAATCCAAAATCCCTTTCTTAGTGGATACCTATACACCACAAAGAACATAGTTTCCAAATTTCATGTATCTAGGACCAGCGGTTTGGGCTCTGCGTTGATTTATACCGCTGAACATTATTATTAGACACGGGTCTACGGAGGGTCGGGTCTTCTCGGGACCATGGCCGGTATAACCCGTTTGCCGAAACGTCGAGGTAATTAATAACAATGATTATCTATAACGCGATCTAGACCAGTTTCTAATAATAATAATGGATGGAAATCGTGTAAGGTCAACCAGGGGAAATGCGACCAATGGGGGAAATGCGACTAATTCATTTTACCGGACTTACAATTGTTCTATTGATAAAATCGCTATCTAGTCACGATATTAGAAGATATTTCTCCTATCACGATTGGCGATTTTTTCAATATAACAATTGTAAGTCCGGTAAAATGAATTAGTCGCATTTCCCCCATTGGTCGCATTTCCCCTGGTTGACCTTAAGTTTAAAAAGTGTATTACCGCTGATAGTAGAAAGCTAAAATTTGGAGAGTGTGTTCTTTATATGACGTAGGCATCCGATAAGAAAGGGTTTCTCGAAATTCCTACAGGATCGGGTCTTACACGGGTAAAACCGCGGGACTTAGTTGGTATTTTCATAAAAATCTGTGACGTGTATTCAAACACTCGACTGCAATGAAGATGATTGCAGGTTCGGTAAATTTTAATGAACTACCAAGCAATATTTGTTTCTGTACCAAGTGGATCGTACCTACTCATGAAAGAAAAATAATAGTAAACACTTTCATATCTTTATTATAACATTGGTTGCAGCTGGATGCAATTTCGTGCAATGTTCTTTATTTTTCTATATAATGTAGTTAGAAGTATGGCTCTTATAGTGTTAGAATTTTCAGGTCGCCCTATGGCCTCTAACTTGATCTAACCACTGCTATCCAGTAATCACTATCATGCCATTATATTTCGTGCAATACCTCATCATCATCCGAGCGATGTTCCTGGTTGCTCCCTCTCGAGAGTCCGGGTTCCGCTTACCTTTCCATTTAGACTTGGCTATTTTTGACTTTTACGGGAGCGACTCCCGCCCCAGCCCTAAAGGGAAAGTCTGCGCCAGAGCCTCGTCCGTTCTTCAGCAGGTGCACTAAGCTGGCAGGTGAGGCTGGCATGTGCCCAACGATCTTAGTGGGCTCTATACACACCCCTGGGCCCCATACACCCCATAT
Organism: Idaea biselata; assembly: GCA_958496205.1. NCBI lineage: Eukaryota > Metazoa > Arthropoda > Insecta > Lepidoptera > Geometridae > Idaea > Idaea biselata. The sequence continues at coordinate 3,246,686 of OY292399.1, forward strand.
TTCGCGCAATACCTTCTTTGTATTTAAATTTAAATTCCTTTTTACCTAAGTAAAAAGCTAATCAACAACATCATTGGAGTTTTCTTCGTAATATAGAGTTATAGTATTCATAGTTAACGTTCTTTCAGTTTACGGCCAATAAAAACGCTTTTATGACTTAGTCGAAGCAACTGGTAGCTAGCTACAGAGTTAACTTCTTGGATCTTTCTACTGATATTTGAAGTAAATTGTCGTGTGAACATTAAATAAAGAATACCTACTGATGTTGTGAATGAGGATGTCTGTCTGTTTGTACTGTAACCACAATAGATAGACTTGTTTATTATGAATAAAATATACCTGCTTAAAAGAGCGAGATCTACAATTATCTCATGAAGAAGAATATGATGAAAATTGTTAATAAGCATAACATATTATAGGTAGGTTAGGTTAGGTTACAAAGAGACAAAATGTAATAAAAAAACACAAGGAAACAACACAAATATTTTACAACTGATCACTTAAACTAAGCCTTATGTCAGGAATCGTTCTGTTCTGAAACTCCGAAAGTCCTCATCCGATCTTCACCAAATTCTTCTTCTTCTTTATGGGACCTGAGAGGTGTTTCCTTTCAAACTAAAAACAAGAATTTTCTAAATCGGTCCAGGCGTCTTCGAGTAATCGGGGAACATACATAAAAAAACATAGAAAAAAAAACCTGTCAAATTGAGAATCTTCTTTATTTTTGAAGTCGGTTAAAGAAAAGCATTGACTTACTTATGCCAAACTTGAGTTGACTCAAGCCACGGGTTAACACTAGCAAAATATTAAGTAACGTTTATACCAAGGCACATTTGTACCAAATAACTGTAGAAAAGACAATTAACGCAGAAAACTTTTGTAGGAAACTTCCAATTAATTAATGTTGAAAGCTACGAGTGTTGTTTGACACGCGACGTTGTCTTTAACTGCTTTTGACGAATTAAGTACTTTGTTCGACTGTGGTTAATTGAAGATTATTAGATTAACCTCTCGTATAAGTATCCTATTTAATACACGTTGTTTCTGAAACTTTTACGTGAGCAATTAATTCTGGCGAGAAGTTGTTGGATGTTGACAAAGTGGGAAACGTTACTTCGGTGCTTTATTCATCCCACTGCTGATGAAGGGATAGGTTTTTTTGCTTTTTCTTCAGTATCTATTTGTGAGGTAGTTTTAAATAGTGGTGTAACAAGTACGAGTTTTCGTGTTAATCGAATAGTGGGCATTTCGTATTCGGCGAATGTCACCTACAATATATACTTATCTATATTAAATATTATTCGCCTAAATTTTTTTTTATTTCGAATTCTTAAAAAACTGAAAAACTTTTTCACTAATTCATTATGCGTTGTTTTTCTTAATATTACCGGAGTTTGACAGTAGAGTGTTTGCAAGGTAACTTACACAGCCATATTTTTGTACGAGTTCGTTTTCGCCGAATTGTGTGACACTCTTATTCTGAAAGTACCTTCTATTTGTTGCATCACTAGTATCTATGTAGTCTGCACGCCATATGTTTGTCTGTCTGTTGAAAGTACTTAGTTTTATTTAAGGGTACTCAAAGATAGCACTTTTAAACCCTACTACGCCTTCGCATACCACGCATAGCGTATAGCTTTATATCTTTATCACACTAATACTATAAATCTTTATATATTTGTTTGTTTGTTCTCTCTTCACGGTCAAACGGCTCGACCGATTTGGATGAAAATTTGCACAGGGATAGTTTAAGTAATGGGGAGTAACCCAGGGTTACTCCCCTTACTTACTTTTGATCCCGATAATCCCGCAGGATCGGGATTAACGTGGGTAAACCGCTTCGTGCATCTAGTAGGTACATATCTATAAAACCTTACTCCGAACGAATAGGTAGTAATATTGTGTATGTAGAATGTAGGTAAGTAGGTATACCTACTTAAGTTTTATTGCTTATCGATTCCTCTACACTTGTAAAGCAAAAAGCGCTTAAAGCGTTTAAAGCTCGTTGATATTGTACGTAATACAATCCTCACGTATTTTCATTAAAGCACACGCGTGCGATGTCTTCTGGAACTAATCTTAACATGTTTTATCTGGAAGGAGGTAAGAGGTATCAATTTCACGTTTTACGGGAGGATCTAGTTACTTGCTTCAAAATATTTAGGTAAGCTCAGTTTGAAACATTCGCGACGCGGATTGGTTTTGACGACCTCTGTGGCGCGTTTGGGAAGGCCCGACTGCAATGCAGAAGGTTGCGGGTTCGATCTCCGTCCGCCGGGTGCAGATATTTATGCCGAAATATAAATATTAGCTTCTAGTATGGGTGTCTCTCTATGTATAAAATATATGTATTTCGTATCAGGACCAGGAAAACCACAGAAAAATCTAGAAATATATACCAACCTAGTCAACTATATCTGCTAAATATGCTATATAGGCACTGAACTCTATTATACAAGTACGCTGGAATTTGCTATACCATACAAAATTACATTAGATCTTTGTGCCTATTTGATCTGCGCCATGTTGCGCTGTTTTCTATTGAAAGTGATAGTCACCATCAGTATGGTGCTGATCAAACAGGCACAAAATTCAGTGCGCGATCTCCTGTCCAGCGTGTATTATGGAGGTCAGTGTACAGTCTTAAATTCGTTTTTCTGTAATATGTTTTTTGACCAGTTACATTCATAACCTTCCCGCATCCTCATCTGTGTCTTTGAGCTCATTGGCCTAGCTGTACCTGCCGAACTTGAACGATCGTGCACGTTAAGCAACGCTTGGCGCGGTCATTACTTGGATGGGTGACCGGAAATTTCTATGGCAAATAATCATTTTCTCGAGCTCTTCCGTGCTTCGGAAGGCACGTTAAGCAGTTGGTCCCGGTTGTTATCTCTAATAGCAGTTGTTAGGTCAAGTTAGAGGCCTTAGGGCGACCTGAAAACTCTAACACTAGGTGAGGCACACCGATTACTCGCTTTAGGACAGATTCGCTTTATGACAGATTCGCTTTACGGCAGAATCGCTGGGTATGACGCAAATCGTCCCATTCGCAACTCGTCATTTTCGCAACTTGTCCCATTCTCAACTCGTCCCGTTCTCGCCTCGTCCCATTCGCAACTCGTCCTGTCGCGTCTCGTCCCATCGCAACTCGTCCTATCCTCTATTTTTTTTCGCAACTGGTCCCATTTGCTACTTGTACCGTTTGTTGCTCGGATTGGGTATATAACTAACTGAATAATGAATAATTATAAATAAAACCCGGCCAAGTGCGAAACTCGCGCACGAAGGGTTCCGTACCACTATCACAATTGGGTTTCGGTACCCAATTGTGATACCCTAAAATCGTTTACCATTTTTAAAATTTGATAGGAAAATGTGACATAATTTAGCTTCGATTCTTACTTCCATCATACGACCACACTAAAAAAAAATAAAAAAAAACTGGCACAAAGACAATCTGAAACTCTTTGGTAAGTGAAGGCAGACTGGTATTTGACAGATAGGGCAGCCATTTTGAATTTCATGACCTACTCGATTCGATGTTTTTGAAACACGTTTGTAGTATGGGAGCCCCTCTTTAATATTTGTTTTTAGTATTTGTTGTTGTAGCGGCAACCGAAATACATCTTCTGTGAAAATTTCAACCGTCTAGCTATTACGGTTCATGAGATACAGCCTGGTGACAGACGGACGGACGGACAGACGGACAGACGGACAGACGGACAGACGGACAGACGGACAGACAGACAGCGAAGTCTCAGTAATAGGGTCCCGTTTTTACCTTTAGGTACGGAACCCTAAAAACTGCTGCAAATCATTTATTTTCTCAAAAAAATATAGTAATAGCAGTGAAAAGCATTGACTTTAATCTAAATTATACTAAATTTTCCATAACTTCACAAAATTATTTTTAAAAATATAACAAAATTCTGAATACGGACCCGTGCTTACACAAGATTTTATAAAAAAATAATATTCAAATTCTTTTATTCATAAAAAAGTATTAAGCCGTTTAATGTTACTTTTGGTTTAGTCCTATTCTTTTAAAAATATATATAAATCTAAATTACTATAATAATATCATAATTACACAAACACGTCTAATCAAAAATCAATAAGTGGTTCCACTAACATTTACAAAAAAAAAAGAATATTCAAATTCTTTTATTCATAACAAAAGTAATGAACCTGAACTGGTGAATCACCCCCTGGGCTATAGCAAGCATTATTATCCTGGTAATCGTTATCGGGATCAGGAATTGTAAAAAATGGGACGAGCTGCGAATAGGACGAGTTGCGACCGGACGAGTTGCGTATGGGACGATCTGCGAATGGGACGAGCTGCGAACGGGACGAGTTGAGAATGGGACGAGCTGCGAATGGGGCGAGCTGCGTATGTGTGACGAGTTGCGAATGGGACGATTTGCGTCATACCCGAATCGCTTTATGACAGATTCGCTTTACGGCAGAAATTGTACAGTTAAGTACACTAAAATAGTGCCTAAGAACACCACTACGACAAGAAGAAAAAGCTCTGTATCTTCAACAAAGTTAAACTAAAACAACTGTCAGTTGCATGCAATGTTTAGATGTTCCGTTCATTCCTTCAATCATAATTCCATAACAAATCTATCAATCTATCGCTCCTCCGCTAAAAGTAGATAAAGTCCGCGAATCTCATCAATTTATTCGACCGTCAGTCATCCCCTTATAATCATTTTTGATTGGCCCCTCAAACGTAGGGTTCTAGAATCGAAATTGGATTGAGATAATCTCGATAGGTCGAACAGTGAGCCCATTAATCTCCGGATCGGCACCAATGTTTTATTGGATACGGAATTCTGTTTAGTTTAATGACTACATTAAATAAGTGTAAATTGAGTTTTGTAGGCTGTACGATCGTAAATGGATTTGGAGATAATGGTATTATGTATAGGAAGGTACGTTGTTAGGCTTGATATTTCTGTTTTAAAGCTTTTTTAAATAACCTAGATATTATACTTTGACAAACAATGGAAATGAAGCCTGCGATTGGTTGATAGAAATATTAAAATGAAAAAAAAATCTACTAAAATAGTCACAACCGAATTGAGAACCTCCAGCTTTTTTGAAGTCGGTTAAAAAGCATCTACATATACTGCTTCTTCTTATCTTCGTATAGTGATGTGGCTCAATTGGTGTTAGAGTTTTCAGGTCGCCCTAAGGCCTCAAAGCCTCTAACTTGACCTAACGACTGCTATCTGAGATAACAATCGAAACCAACTGCTAAACGTGCCTTCCGAAGCTCGGAGGAGCTCAAGCTATACCTACAACTACCATTAACTAACTGACTGTTGCTACTAATCTACTTGTATAGATTTACTTAGTTAGATGTATGTACTCATCAACAACAAACGTGGGTATCCAGTTAGCCGAAAGATTCGTTTGAACCGAGCGCCGAGCGTGGAATAAGCATATTATACACACATTGATATAGGTATATCTATAAATATCATATGTGTGACTATTATTGTGTATCTAAATTTTAACTCCATGCGTAAGTGTCTGGTTAGCACAGCGCAGCGGTCTTGTTGCATTAATTTTAATTTAAAAAGCAATGTACCTTGCAAGCAAAATTAGACCTTACGGTGTATACGCGCTTTCGTTGTTGATAGTACAATAACATTTAAACGCTAACATATTCAAACAAAGACAAAGCATATCCGAATCCAGGTCCGCAAAACAATTTAATATCAGCACCTAGCCAAACTGTTTTCACACTTCGATTATTCCTGTTTCACTGTTGGTGAAACTTGTGTACTGTTTCGTATTTTTTATTGAATAAAAATATATCCGATTGTATAAATGTGAATTTTGCAACGAGACAGGGCAAAATGACTGCAATGTCGGTATTGAAGTGTCCATTATCGTGATGAGAAGCTGCATTCATGTTACAACATAAAAATATGCATGCTGTGTTGGTGTAGTGTAGTTATGTGAGTAGGGGTAGTTTACAGGGGTGTACGCAGGGGAGAAATTTGCCGGGACATTTATTTTTTGAACGACAATACTGGTGTTGACTACTTACTCTCTTTTGATTCAATTTTATGGGTTGTTGGCTTGTTAAATATTTTGTTAAAGTATTTCTTACGAAATGAACATTTTGCTAGAAAATATTGTCTTTGCGAAAAATGTTAATATTATAGACTATGATTATACACATCTTTCTGACTAAGGAGGAATACTTTTAATATAAATAAAAAAGTTCAAATTTTCAAAAGTCGTAATACCAAAAGTTATTCGTCAGACTGGTAAACAAAACCATCATTCGAATGACAGCCGAATACTGTTTTTTTATAACCCAGCCCATACATCCAGCGATTTGAATAGTTGCTGGATGTATATCGTTCGTCGTACTATCGTTCGTGTCGAATGCTGTTTTTTCTTCATTAACTCAGTATTTTACAAAGGGCAAATTATTCATAAAAGCAATCTGTATTTAAGTATAAAAAAATAAGTGTCCAATAAAAAGTTAACACCAACGAATAAAATCATCACTTTAAAAAAACACACTTCAAAGTTTTTAAATTCTGTAGTGGTTATTTTATTCGACAAATATCGTTTATCTGTAAATTGTAAAATCAGTCCCAATGCGCATTAGTGCCGAGTATTGTCTTTTAAGGAAAACTTGCGGCGAGGCTTGAATTCGCGTCTTTGGGTAGCCTCGCCGCAAGTGAAAATTTTTCAATGCGTGTATTTTTCTTTAAATTTTTTTAGATAAATTAGCCTTGAGCTATAAACAAAAATAAAGAAATATTTAACAATACTTAACAAAGAGTGTGCATCAGTGTCCTGTTCATCAACCCTTGATCCGTCTGCGAAAACCAACCCTCTCCAAACTTTTGTGTTTCTATTTTATATATACTTATGACATGTTTCTGCGGATAATTGACTTAGGCTGGGTTTCTATAATTCAACATTAGATTCGTTTTAGTTACGGACCGTTTGTCGGAGGTACCTACATAGTTAGCTGTGTAGCCCCGGCTAGCATTAGGACTACCCTATCCTATCTTATCATAACACTAGCAAAGTCTCGCGTTTTCATCATTTCAGCTCCCTACATCAGTCAGTCAGTCAGGACAAAGCATTTTATAAATATAGATTATGCGACGTTTGTTTAATATTCGCCTTGTAAAAAATGCCCATTAACCTCTGGTACCTAACTAAAACGAATAGTATATTATGGATTAAAAACACAGCATTAACTATTGGTATACCTACTTCTGTAACTTCCCGCAAATAAATACTTACTACATAGATACATAACATCATGTTGTTTTTTTTCCGCTGATAGGTACCTAACTAAAACGAATAGTATTAAGATATGAATCAGAAACCCAGCATTAACTGTAGGTATACTTCCGTAACTTCCCGCAAGTAGATACTATATAGATACAAAACATCATGATGTTTTTATACCGTCCCATACTACACTTAGTGCTCGTGTATTTGGTTCGTTTAGACACTTGTTCCGGTAGTATGAATCCGCTCTGTTTGGTTGGCTCGTTCTGGACCGTACGTTGCAATTACGTGACATTGACTATGTTGAACTATGATGAGTGTGGACTTTAGTTCTGTTTTAAAGTGATTGCCGACTATTCTGATTGGAATTTGTGCTCTGCTGTGGTTCTGCAGGCCTACCGCGCAAGTTTATATATCGACGTTGATCAAGAAATCGGCACCGCGCAAAGGAACAATTTGCGCGCGAGATTTTTAACAATTAACAGCCGTAGCTTGAAGCCGCTGCATCTATTGTGTAAAGTGTTAAATGTTAATGCTAATATGATACGTTGACGTGCGGTCAACGTATGATATGACACATATGATATGCTAATATTAGCATCATCGCGAAAAGAGTAGTAAAATCTACTAATATGCCTTATGTTTTACTACGAATATGGGAGGAAGCATATTCGTTAACTTAACCGTGTCACGTGGGTTCCCTTGTGGCGCAGGGGATAGCGCGCTCGACCGGTAAGCGATAAGCACGGGTAATTTTCGATGATGCATTTCTCTTTGTAAAAATATTTGTAGTAAAATCTACTATAACTCTCGGCAAACATCTAAAAAATCGACTTTGTGCATCCCCCATTTTTCGCGGATTCACAAAGTCGATTTTTCATAGAAGTCGCATGTAAAATGTACTGCGCGAACTTTCCCCTTCCACGTCAAAATTTTCCAACTTGTTTGCCGGGGACCGTATACTTACCCTTTAAAGTTTAACCTAACACGTGCTTATACCAAGGTAACCTTCGAATGAACAGTAATTTCCGTTCGCAAGGAGACAGAATAGAAGGTAATTATTGTAGTTGCCAGTAAAAAAGAATTGCCATACAAACGTTCGAGTGACACGCGAACTCTGTTACCTTCGGTCAATTGCTACTTCTAACTTTGTGTAATGTACGGCTCGAAGTTACATTCAGCTCTAGGAAAACATGTTTACGAATTAATTTGAGTTACAAATAGGTACTTTTTATTAGTAACTAGCTGGGTTTACCCGTGTTTGTCTCGCTCGATCCCGTGGGATATCGAAAACTTCTTTTTATTGGATGCCTATATCGGATGCTCTTTTTCGCAGTCTCGTCCCGCAGAAATTTAAGCTCTCTAGTGTTTTGATTAGTTAGTCAGTCAAGGTAAAACATTTTATAATAATAATTGGCCTTTTCATCTATTTTTAGATGATTTATACAGCGCAAGCAACTTTTTAATCAATGCTATTTTTGGCGCTGTATTGCCCGGGACATTTTTAGGTGAAGTAGGCTTGCCCAGCACCTGTACCACCCTCCCAGCCTAGTCAGCCATGCCCAGAGGAAAGAACAGGTCAATACGTCTGGGGCTAACTAAGCCGTGGGTTTCCTCACGGTGTTTTCCTTCACCGTAAGAGCGATGTTTTAACGCACATAACTTTTTCTTAAAGAAAAGACATTGGTGCGTGGTCAGCCAGGATTCGAACCCATGACCTTCAGAATCAAAAGTCGAGGTATCTACCACTAGACCAACACCGCTTATAAAACATTTTATAGATATAGATTTTGGGCCGTTCAAGTATTCACCTAAGCATTTTTTTTTGGAAATATATACCCCCCCTGCCTCTCGTCAGCAAAGGTAACCAAATCTCTTGCACTTCCTTTCCTTACGTAATAATCGTTTTTCAAAGTGTTCAGATTTTCCGTATCTATTATTTTCGGAAATTCTTGAATATGCGTTTTACTATCGAGCATAGCCATCGCAAAGCGTTTTTAAACGATAATCGACTAAATTATGTACAAAGCCTAAAAAAATGCGACCCTCCAGACCTACCATACCCCTGAAAATAAACATACGACGACTCCACTGCTTACTGCTTCCATGCACGAGCGACATAATACACCATCCGAAGTGACATCTAATCGAAACGATCTTATCACATCACACACAGAGATAAGCAAACAAACTTCACTAATTAATACTGTCGAATTACTGCGCACAAATACCTTTAGTTAATTAGTTGGAATACACATGTGTTACATAGTAATACAATGATACATATGTATCAGTGATTTATTGATATTAATGTTGATAACAGTAAGATTATCTCGTTGGCTGTTGAATGAACGTTCTCTTACAATGAGTGAAATGTTCGGGATGTTGATTTAAGATAATTGTTATTGATTGTAGGTACAGTAGACAATTTATGAGTACCTAGCAATTACCTATTTGAAATATTTATATTTCTTAGGGTTAAAAGTTAAATCCCCAAAGTTTGCAAACATGGTGTTTTTGCACGAATTGTATCAAAATTATGTCTAACTCAGCCTGGTAATAATAGGGCTTAGTTAGTATTTATAATCGACAACAATAAGCCCTACTTTAAAGTTCAAAATTACTGTTTTCATTAACAATCAATTTCAAACCTAAAATGCTTTGCTTGCCCGACTACGTACCCACAGTCTTTACAAAAAGAATAATTAATTGATTTGCTAAACGTAAGAAAAATTATACGATTTAAAATTTACATAGTTGTTTTCACTACAAATATTATTAAATAACGGGGTATTTACCACCCGTATTAACGGATCTCTATATTTCGCTAGTAATTTCAACTGGCGCCCTGGCTGTCTCCTGAACAAGCCAGTTGAAATCACTGGCGAAATATCGAGCTCCGTTAAATAACAAATTTAAACATGAATACCCCGTTACTTAACAATATTTGTAATAAGAAAATTTTTTCACTAAAACTTTTTAAAACTAAAAAGAACTAGTTAGCTACCTACCTACCTATACCATTGTCTATCTAGACGCGAGCGAAGCACAAAGGCACATCATAACTTATGCAGAGAATGGCCGTCAGAGATGGGACTATGACATTCGCCTGGAGATAACACTGTTTACACTCTCTCAGATGATAACGCACGTCTCTCGCCAGTCTGCCTTGTTTGCACTGACCTCCATGGTACAAGTCGCTGGACAGGTCATAGCGCACTGAATTTTGTGCCTTTTTGATCTGTGCCATGTTGCGCTGTTGTCGCGCATTTTCTATTGAAAGTGATGGCGACCGTCCACGGAACTATTAGTTTCATGGACGGCCACCATAACTTTCAATAGAAAACGCGTGACAACAGCGCAACATGGCGCTAATCAAATCGGCACAAAGATTTAGCTAATGTCATTTTGTATGGTACCTATACCAATTCCAGTGTACTTGTATTTGTTTCATTTCAGTGCTTGTTTGGTACAAGGTCTCCTTATACGGGGTGAAATGTAATACTAATATTGAGGGGATCTAAGATGTGGCCAGGAAGATAGTGTATCTCTGGTAAATAATAGAGTGGAGAACAAAAGTAAATGAATAAATATTACACGACGCTGCACACAGCGCAATCTAGCCCCAAACTAAGCACTAGGCTTGTATTATGGGTACTAGACAACGGATATACTAAATATTAAACTAAAGTAATCTTGTGCGTTGCGAGCTTGGAGCTATCTTATTAATTTTGTCGTAGGATTCGAATGCAAACGCTGTAGCCGGAAACGGTTGGGGGTTTAACATCACCACTAATTTTAATTATTAAATTTAGTTTGTATTTAGTTTGTTTTATTTATTTATCATCAGTATTCTAGAATTCTTTTCTTGACAAATATACCTATTGTAATGATTGGTTAAATTAAGTTTACGGGTCCCTTCTTCAGGATTTGCTATTAATCCTGCAGAAAAGACCTGTAAAGGTCTCGAAACGTTGAGCGTTGAAACAATGCTAAAAGTAATAAACACCACGCGATTAAAACCGAAAAATGTCTTTAATTTCAAGTTAATTGTCTTTATTTTTTTCAAAGACATTACCAGCAAATTTGTATAGTTTAGAGCTAGATGCAGTTATACGCAACTAGAACCTAAAAAAAAACCTTTTAAACCATCCACTCTCTCTAACATTAGATAACAAGTGAAAAAGTGATGAACATCAAAGCATTACGCAAACGAAACGTCAAATAAATAAATATAAAGTGGCGTACAGCGGTTGATTTGAAAGTCGCAAGGAAGTTAGTTAATTATGCAAATTGTGGCGTGTACCCTGAAATATGGGGCGAATCCAGCCCCAGATAAACCCAGCGCTGACTTATGGAACCGACACACTTGGGAATGTTCACAATTCTATTCTAATGGAAAACGTCCCGTTATACTGTCTCGATTTATTTTCCAAAATCTATTTTAATTAGGTACGATTTTTTTCATAAACCGTTGTAAAGAAGTGGCAGAAATGTCTTGGGGGAAATAGGTTCTATTTTGAAATACCTAGGTTATTATTATTAGACACGGGTCTAGATCGCGTTATAGATAATCATTGTTATTATTAAACTTTCGACGTTTCGGCAAACGGGTTATACCGGCCGTTGTCCCGAGAAAACATCCTAATAAAAAAAATGGACGGAAATCGTGTAAGTTTTTAAAAAGTGTGATACCTAGGTTGGTCAGATGACCTTTTTAAACTTTAAACTTTTTAAATTAATGCGATTTGTTAACATACCTAGTAACATTTTACCAGGTCTTAATCGTGAATTACTTTTTATTCTCTTAATTCGACATTTCAATCATGTTACAATGCACTTGATCTCCTCGCGACCATTTAAGACCAGGTAAATGCAACAATGTTTTTTAACTCTAAACTTTTAAATTCACGCGATTTGTTATCATACCTAGTTACAGTTTACCGGGTCTTAATCGCATATTATTTTTTATTCTCTTGCCTCGACTATTCAACCATGTTACAGTGGTCTTGGTCTCCTTTGGACCATTTAAGACATGCTAAAAATCTCATGTTTTATGTTACCTATATCGTATTCTTAGAATTTTGTAATAGCTAATATTCTACTTCAAGTCCCTAAGCCTGCACTGGGCTTCCATAGAAAAATATTTTAAAGAAACAATACCTCTGCAAAAACACAACGCACGATAGACGCAGGGCTGGATTCGAACCCGTATCTTACTCAATCCGGGAGCACGACTCGACCAATTAGTCTACCGGCGTTCGCAAGTATTGCTATTACAACTAAGGCATGTTTTTTCTTTTTGAAGCTGTTGGGTTGGATGCCCAATAAATAAATAAAAGTAACAATGTTTTTAACTCTGTCCTCGGACATAAATGTACCTACAGTTTATAAATTAGGAGAATAATTACCTAAATCCTCGCGTCCACTATGTCTATTTACTATTAAATTAGGTTAATGTGACGCTCTTGTTTGAGATTCACGAAACAAATTTGCTATTCTGCTCAGGTAATTATGGAACACTTAACCTAATGGCTGGATGGAGTATTGACCATATGTTATAGAAGTTAGGGATTGTATCTATTTCGTGAACATTTGCTTATAATTAATGAGGGCCTCTGACACTGCAATGCAAGCTACACACATCAACACCGTCTAGGGATATTCAGAATTTCTCAATTTACTCAAAAATTGTGTTTACTAACAAACAACATGTATATATTTTTGTAAAGCCTACTTATCAGACTATGATTTAGAATACAACAAAATATTGTTTTATGCTTAAATATTTTTTTATTTTAAAAAACGCAAAAAGTGAAATAATGTTAAATTTAAGATAAAATGTCTATCTAAGGAAAAAAATAAAGTTAAACGAAATGATTAGGTTTTTTTATTTGAAGTTAAAATTAGTAGTCAGTGAAACCACCCATGACGTTAATCACGGCCCTGCAACGGTTTTTTATGCTTTGAATCAGGTTGTCAATATCTTGCTGCGGAATATTGTCCCAGGTCCTGCTAAGATGCAAAAAAAGTTGCTCTTCAGTCGCAACATTTGGAGGCAAATTCCTCAAAGCCCTTCTTTGAAGCATATCCCACGCGTGCTCTATGGGGTTTAGGTCTGGTGACTGCGCGGGCCAGTCTAAGACCGACACGTTGTGCTCCTCTAGCCAGTTGGTCACCACTCGCGCAGTGTGCGGACGGGCGTTGTCGTGCATGAGCGTGAAAACTTGGCCCATTTGCAGTCGATGGGGATAGATTATTGGTGCTAGCACCTGATTACGGTATTTTTCGGCAGTCATAGTGTTTCTGATCCAAACGAGGTCTGTTCTTCCACCAATACGAATTCCCGCCCAAACCATAATTGTTCCGCCATGGTATGGATGGACCTCCTGACGGTGTTGCAGACGGTTGTCACGACCAGAAGCTCGCCATACGCGTACTCTACGTGAAACAGGATGAAATCCGAATCGGGACTCATCGGTAAACAACACTACCGACCACTCGATATCTTCCCAAGGCAAATGTTCTCTAGCCCACTGTAATCTTCGTCCACGATTTCCTCTGCGTAGTGCTAGAGTACGAAGCGGCCTGCGAGAATGAAGGTTAGCCTCGTGCAGTCTTCTCCTCACAGTTTGGTCACTGACAAGCACCTGGTGGTCTGACTGGAGCGTTTGAACCAACTGCATGGCCGTAACATTTGGTTGTCTTCTCGCGGCCACTTGCAAAAATCGGTCTTGTCTTTGGGTAGTTATCCGCTTTCCGCCTGGATGCCTTTCAGCCACTTCACCAGTAGCACGATAACGTGACCACAATCTTGATATCACGTTTTGTCTTGTTCCAATCTCCTTGGCAATACTCCGTTGAGTAGCCCCAGCTTGGAGCATTCCTACTGCCCTTAACATTTCGTTTCTTGTTAAATGACGCCGCTGCATGATGCACACAGTTGTATTAAATTGTAATTAATCAAAAAAAATATTAAAACTTCAATTTGTTTAAACAAAATGCTTAAAACTGCGTTAAGTAAATTTAAACCTTCGAACTCGCTACAATAAATTGCCGCGCTAATCTTATGTTTTTAATTAATTTTTTAAAATTCAAATTTGGAATTATACAATAAGGCCTACACAATAAGGTTCCATTAAAATATTTTTAAATCGGCCAGTATTTTTTAAGTTTAAGAACTTTATATAAAATATCCCTAGACGATGTTGATGTGTGTATTTCATAATAAATTAATCATTTTTTTCATTTTAATAAAGTAAAAAGTAAAGTAAAAGTTAAAATCTCTAGATAATTATAGTTTGCAATAGACCAATTGAGGACCGCACATGTGGCCTGTGGCATGTAGGCAGTCAGTATTGGCGAAAATCAAGAATATATTTCTGTTTGGGTACTTACAAACTTACCTGTTATTTAAATTGAAACATGAATAAGGCTGAACGCATTTGCCGATTTTTGGAACTCGAAAAAGGCTGCGTTTCAGTTTTGTACCGAAGTACGGACATTGTATTGTTAGCGAAAATTTTGCAATGTCCGAAATTTATACCGCACTCTATATAGATTTCAAAAGTGTTTATTTTCATTGTAAACAGTTATAGGTACAATCGCTCCAAAAAGAGTCTGACTTTATCCGTAACTGACATGAAATCCGTAACAGCTTTAGGTCTCTAATTCGTACTTGATAATGTAGCTTTCTATTGGTGAAAGAATTTTTGAAATCGGTCCAGTAATTTCACAGCCTATTCGTTCCAAACAAATCGTTCCTCTTTATGATATTAGTAAAGATAGGCAGCGTACACAGACTAAGTACTTTAAAAATAAAGAAACCGCTCCAAAGAGTCTGACTTTATCCGTAACTGACATGAAATCCGTAACAGCTTTAGGCACAACGAATGTCTCTAATCCGTACTTGGTCGAGGTACAAATACGCAATAAATCGACAAACTTTTAGCAAGCTATTTCCTACGGTTTACGGGTACAAGATTCATGATGCCGTGAGCTCGGCAGGGGAAACGTTTTTAAATTGTTCTGCTTTTAAACTCTACGATGAGGTCAGTTTAAAGTGGGAATTAATTTACCGGACTTACAAATTGTTATATTGATAAAATCGCCATCTAGTCACGATATAGGTCGATATTTCTTCTATCATAATTGGCGATCTTATCAATATAACTAAATATTGTAAGTCCGGTAAATTGATGCTCGACACACTTTCCTCAAAGCCGCACTAAACACCACGCGATAAAAACTAAAAAATGAGATTCTTTTTTAAAAAACCAAAAAAAAAAAAAGCAATAAAATGGTGTTAATTACGAGTGTCTTTTAGAAGATTATTTCGTGCGAGAAAACTTATAAATGTTGATAATAAAAACGTTGGTGTAACAAAGCTATAGCCATTAAATTACAATATTCTGGTTTTAATCCTGAGTAGGAGCAATCCAGGGAATGCTACGAAGCCATCTTGGAATGATTAATGCGGGCTCACCCATCCGTGATACCGTTTATTCATATTTCGAAACTCCTGTTTGCATCCGGGCTCGCATAAAAAATGTGTTCACTTTTCGCTCTCCTGTTTAAAAATTCTACTACTCCATGTTTTAGACTTGCTTTTGACAAAGAAATGGGTTGAAGTTAGCCATTTACTTGAGTAGGTAGGAGTTAGCCAGGAAAATTCTATGCAAAGTTGTACTCGTAAATGTTTAAGCCGATAGAACCACGGGAATTTTAAATACTTCCAAAAAAAAATAATCCTCTTTAAAAAAAAACTTTGTAAAAAAATAAAGAAAACTACTTTAGTTATTCTTAGAAAGTATTTGGCGTAACAAACCTTGACCCCAAAACAAAATCATAAGAATATATTGTGAAAAAGAAATCTGCAAACACGCTGGCCCTCCAGATTTTAATAATAGAGCAGGTAGTAAGTAGGCATAACGAGGCCTTCAAACGCACTCACCTTAATGGCGCTATGCTCCAGGGAACGGCCGATTTAAAAGACCACATCCCCCAGTCTGGATTTGAAAATTGTATAACGGTTGTGGTGAAATCCTGTGGACCCACAAATTGGAATCCAGCCAATGATAGTTGAATAATAGAATGGAGAAGTAACGTTTGAAATTTTGTTTACGTTCGGCTTGGATGTGGCTCTGAATAAACTGGTATCGCAGAAATAGGCAAATTTTTGTTTGCTTTCAGCTAATATAATAAGGTCGTTTGTTTGAGGTACGGAACCTTTGTTCCTCGAATGAATATTTGTCTCTTGTACAATGTTTGAGTTGTTACAACTTCTGTAGCAGGTAGGTACTTGCATATTTTATTGTACTTATCCCTGTCTAGCAGTGGCGTTTTGTCCGTTCAAGCCGATTCTTACTAAGATTACTTTTCGTACCTGGGCTGATAGGCTTTCTAACATGCCGAGTTATTTTAGCCGGTACAGTCAGTAATCTGAGATAAAGAAGTAGTTAACCTTTGTTCCTCGAATGAATATTTGTCTCTTGTAAAATGTTTGAGTTGATACAACTTCTGTAGCAGGTACCTACATATTTTATTGTACTTATCCCTGTCTAGCAGTGGCGTTTTGTCCCTTCAAGCCGATTCTCATCAAGATACTTTTCATACCTGGGTTGAAAAGTATTCTAACTCGGGCGCATAACCGAGTTTTTTATTATAGTTAGTAATGCAAGAGCGAGATGTATTTACGATATTTTAAGCAAGAGCGGAACAGACAAATGTCGAATTAATGTCAAATTTTAGTCTGGGTTTTGTTAAAACAAGGCGTTCTTAGGGTTACATTTCTCTGAGTAGGTACAGTAGCGAAAATGCGAATCATTCCCGTTAGGTATCGATAGGCAGAGAGACTTGACGGTTTACGTAGAGTCGCACCACGACGAGCCTCGCTTGCGCCTACGGGTGATTTTCTACCTACCTACTACCTACGCTAGACATTTAGTTAGCGTAGGTATTTTGGAAAGTAGACATTTACGTGTAGGTTGGATTTTATTTATATAAATATCTTGATGCTTTCTTAATTAATTAGTAAATTTGCGTAAAGTTTAAACTTTATTTTCAATTAATTATGAAAACCTGGGGGTGTTTTAAAACATTGAACCTCATAGAAAACGAAAACATCTAATATACTGAACATTTATATTTTACTAGCTGTGTCCCGCGGTATCACCAGCGTAAATCCCGATCCCGTAGAAATTTCGAAAAACCCTTTCTTATCAGATGCCTACATCCTATAAAGGAAAATCTAAATCTCTCTAAATGTCAGCTCTCTACTATCAGCGGTTTAGGTTGTGCGTTGATCCATCAGTCAGTAAGGACAAAGCATTTTATAGATAGGTTAGGTTAGTAATATTTTCATTTCTAAAGATAATATAATTTATATTGAGAATCTTACCCACTATTTAATTAAAATTAGTTGAGATAATATTGAAAAGTAACGTTTGTACTTACTTAGGTATATTAAATTAACTTTGAAACTTATCTAGAAGGTAATCTCAGAAATTGTCTAGAAATTTCAGTCTAATTAAAAAACTATTTATAAAACTTGTAATTATTAATCTTAGCAACTCATTTCAGACTTTTTACGTCTATTAAATTATGTTAGGTATTATATTATAAATTATTACTTTTCCAATTAACTGCGTGACTTGAATTATGTCTAAAATAATAGTCCCTATGCGAATTCTTAAAAAGTTATTAAAAATGTTCTAGTCTACCGCTATCCCCTTGTCTTAAAATTACTTATTAATTTTTAATCTTTAGGGCGGAAAGTTGACGTAAAAATTAGATGGATAAACTAAGAGAAAATCCATGATGAAAAAATTATATATTCATAAATATTTTGTGGAAGGAAAGTTTATAGCCCGTTCCAATTTTGTTTTTGTGTTTTTTTTTGACAATTTTATGGTTTTTCTTTTGTTTAATTAGTGGGAAATGGTTTCTTTTTATCAATTTTAATAGACAACTTTAAATAATTGCAAGTTTGACATAAATATTGGAGTAGGAGGGGTTAAGCATGAAACCCTTACTTTGCGGAGTTTCTACTTAACTTAAAAAAAAAAGTTGTTTCTGGACTTTTCTTCTGTTTTCGCGATGTTGGATTAAAATTAAACTCATTCGGTTTTAATCCGTAACTACGCCCCGTGGTTTTACCGTAAGTCCCGATCCCGCGGGAATATCGGGAAAAAAGTAGCCTAAGGTCTCCAGCTATCTACACACCGAGTTTCTTGGTAATCGGTTCAGCGGTTTTTACGTGATTGAGTAACAAACACACACAAATACATACTAACAATCTTTCAGCATTATAATATTAGTAGGATAGCACATTGTTTCAATGCTTAACGTTCCGAGACCTTTACAGGTCTCTTCATCAGGATTGGCATGTAAAGGTCTCGAAACGTTAAGCATTGAAATACTGTAGAAGTAATAAACACCACGCGATTAAAACCGAAACATGAGTTTAATTTCAATTTCTTTTAAACAGGGCAACGAACCAATTTTATTAACTTTTAAAATACACGATTCATGATCTGATAATTAAAAAGAAAATGACGAAATTAATTCCTAATAGCATCGTTAATCAATCCATGTCGAGCAGATCCTTACTTATGTTTTAGAAATGATTAAAAATCTTCCAATTAAAAAGGTCCTCGGGATATTTTTACTTGACCTTTGCATGATAAATAGGTAAATTACGGCTTTCAAATAAAACTAGCAGTGTCGTGCGGTTTTACCCGCTAAAGTCCAGATCCCGTGGTGATTTCGGAAATCTAGTGGATACCTACACATCACAAAGAAAACACCCCCTGTCTCTAAGACCAGTGGTTTAGGTTGCGCGTTGGTAATAATTCAGAAGTTTGCGGGTTCGATTCCCGCCGGGGCAAGTATTTTTGCTTAAAAATTAATAGTTTCTGGTCCGGGTGTTTTCTACATAGGTATCATATGTATCTATTTACAAAAAAAAAAGTATAATATGTATAGTATATCCGTCGTCTAGTACCCATAGTACAAGCCTAGTGCTTAGTTTAGGGCTAGATTGCGCTGTGTGAAACGTCGTGCAATATTTATTTTTTATTTATTTTTTAGTCCGTCAGGGCTTTGAATTTTAAATCTATAGACGGTTGACAAGCTATCGGGCGATAGCAAAGTCTCCAGTCTATCTTGTCGCTTAAACTGGGTGCGAACGTACGAATAATTTATTGCTGTTTGTTCCGGAAAAAATTTGGAAACATTTTACTAAATTACATCCTGCAAACATTGATACACCACCAAAAAACAACAAATATGTTTACGTAATATTTCAAAGTTAAAATATATAACGGACAAATATTGCTTGGTAAAAAGATTCATTTTTGAATCTTTACTTTTATTATGTAAAGAATTACATAAGCCCTCTTACGTATAAACGATGATTATCAGATGGTTAGTTTACTTTTTAGGGTTCCGTACCCCAAGGGTAAAAACGGGACCCTATTACTGAGACTCCGCTGTCCGTCCGTCCGTCCATAGACTGGCGCCAGTGTAAAAATAATTTATAACGTTCGCGTTGCGTTGGTTGGTTGGTCCGATAGACCACATGAAAATTGGTACACATACTGTAGGAAGCGGGATAATCCTAATCCTATTTCCTGTAAGACATACGGGCGAAGTCGCAGACAGAAGCTAGTCCTTTATAAAAATAGGCCATGTTCCCAAAAATCCAACATTTTAGTTTTACGACAAATATTTTCATAATTAGGATCTGCGACCTTTTTTTACAAAACGTAGATAGACGTATATATGTTTAAAAGCATGTTAATTAAAAATAAGCATCGAAATACCTTAATAGCCTCGGCTGGTACCTCCATCGACCCTTGATGGACTTAATTAATTTTTGACACGAATTTGTTTTATGAAGACCCTCCATCCGACCCTGTTTTACAATTGATTTGCTTTTCTGATATCCTATCAAGTGAAATAAATGTTAGGAAAAGTGCACAGGTACCTAGACCTTAAGGGGAAAGTCTACCTACTCATTTCTCCATACAAACTTTACAAACGTAATCGACTGTTTCCTCCCTGGATAAAGATATTAGAGAAAATATGTTTATGCTATAAATCCTATATCAGCCATGACCATGTCCCTACGTTTTGATTTTAACATATTTTAATTTTTCTCAATGTTATTGCTATTCTAATTAGAAAAAAAATCAGAACGTAGGGGCATCATGGTCATGGCAGATATAGGTTTTATGGCATAAACATATTTGCTCTAATGTCTTTATCCAGGGAGGAAATACGACTACATTTGTATAAAGTAATAGTAGTTAGACTTTCCTCTTAAATTTGTCATATTAGAGAAAATATGTTTATGCTATAAATCCTATATCAGCCATGACCATGTCCCTACGTTTTGATTTTAACATATTTTAATTTTTCTCAATGTTATTGCTATTCTAATTAGAAAAAAAATCAGAACGTAGGGGCATCATGGTCATGGCAGATATAGGTTTTATGGCATAAACATATTTGCTCTAATGTCTTTATCCAGGGAGGAAATACGACTACATTTGTATAAAGTAATAGTAGTTAGACTTTCCTCTTAAATTTGTCATTCTTCGTTTTGAGTTTGCTCTTTTTGTTTTTTACATATCAAAGGGGTAGACTTTCCTCTTAATGTTTTTTTTATCTATCAAAGGATTCTATGTTACCCGTACCATTAGAACAAGGTTCCGGTCTGTCTAGACGATATTTTTCTGTATCACAACTACATTTTGCCCACTGAAATGAAACTATACAAGTACGCTGGAATTGCTATACCATACAAAATTACATTACATCTTTGTGCTGATTTCATTAGCGCCAAGTTGCGCTGTTGTCCCGCGTTTTCTATCGAAAGTGATAGTGTCCGTCCATGGAACTAATAGTTCCGGAGACGGTCACCATCACTTTCAATAGAAAACGCGCGACAACAGTGCAACATTTTTTTTATATTACTATGTGTTTGTAGCTGTGGATGTCCTTAAATAAATTAATAAACATGGCACAGAGCAAATAGGCACAAAATTCAGTGCGCTATGTCCTGTCCAGTTGTAATGGAGGTCAGTGATTTTGCCGAATAGAAATAATGTTTTCCTTCTTAAAACAAAGGGTGAAGGGTCGACTGAATTCGATGTTTAAATAAATGATGTCGTCAAAGAAAATATAAGAAAAAGGCAAACATTTTAAAGTAATGAACCGAAAATATAGGACGAAAGGAAACCCCTTTTATGATAAGTAAAACTGGTCATCAAAAGACTATTTTATCTATCTACGTAGGTACTTAGAAGTTTGATTTACTACTACGATACTACTATATGTAGGTAAGTAGGTATACTACTAGTTTCAACATATTACTCTATCGTATTAGCTAGACCCAAGAAGTGCTGGCTTGACGTCGTAAGATCGGATATGCGTGCTAATGGCCTCACTACGCGGGATGCCTAAGATCGTGCGAAGTGGAGACGTAAAAGTAGGAAAGGGGTCCTCTGGCTCTCGAGAGGGATGCAACCGGGAACATCGCTCGGATGATGATGATGATGACTCTATCGTATTATCTCGGCACCTTAATGCAAATGCATTTACCCCTCCCAAAACACCCTTCAACGCCGAGCACACCCTATCGTTTGACTTGTCTCATATAGGTACCAACGATGCACATTATGGCATAATTGTATACCATTATGGTATATGTCATATGCCACATATGGCATATTATGACATACCCACCTTGCATGTGGCATCGTCCAGGCAGGTGCTGAAATTTTTAAACCGAATAAGTAGTAATTGCATAGTAAGGTATTCGTAGATTAATAAAAGTACCTACCTACTTGATTATTTTTTCAACTTTGAATTAAAGTTTCTCATTACCTCGCACTTTTTATCCATATTATGAAGAACATAAATCCATATGAAGAAGGTACCTTAAGTTTTTTTTAATGATAGCTGAAAGCGTTTGAGCACTGTCTGCCTAGTTAGACGACAAGTGCTACTGTCTAAGATATAGCACGCTCACTACAATGAAATGCGCCAAAACTCTCAAGTTTTAATAATTCGAAGAAAAAAAAACGATTAACTTGTGGCGGACACCCACAGAATCAACTAGATGGCGTTACTAGTATGAAATCCTGAATCGCTCTATCAACTTTCTTTCCGAGATAAGCTCATATACAACTCCCGATGAGACAACGTCGGGCCGCGGCCTACCGGGCAAAAACCACCCGCCCGGTGGAAGATCTTCCCTTTGGAGGTACACAACATCTCGTACCCCCAAAAACTTTTTAGAGTAAAAAAAGAGATATTCATCACAAATATTGTTGGAGAAAAGTTAAGTAGTACCTACCTATTTATTCTTGTTGAAAATATTTTTAAGGTCCGGAAATTACAAAGATAGGTACTTAACTTACCTAGACATCGACTTAGTTGCTACCTATCTGAAATCCGAACTGCGAAATCGTTTATTTGTAAGTCGTTTATTCAACAAACTTGAACATAAACCGGGTTCCTACTTGTATATTGTACAGGACAAGGCTAAGGAGTAGACTAAAGACTTTAAAATCCATTTCACCCGCGTAAGTCCCGATCCCGTGGGAATATCGGGATCAAAAGTAGCATATGTTACTCTTCGGTAATGTACCTTTCTTTTGGTGAAATAATTTTGGATATGGGTCCAGTAGTTTATGAGTTTATTTATTACAAACATACAGACACACACACATAAAAATACAAATCTTTCCTCGTTATAATATTAGTGTAGATTGAACGAAGTAATAAACTTTTTAAATTCACACGATTTGTTAACATAGGTCTTGGTAACGTATTTGGTGATTGTGTTCTTTGTGGTATGTAGGTATCCACTAATACAGTGTTTTTTTTTGGAAAATCCCGCAGAATCTGAACTAACGCGAGTGAAACCGCGGGACTCTGCTAGTTTTCTCTACATGGAACTCTAGATATGTGTTATTTAGTACCTGCGTCTCTATTCCAACAACGCCTTTGCCAGCCGGCCAAATGCTTTGCTGTAGGTACCTAGTTGAAGTAAAAAAACATTGGACTAATTGTTTCAAGTCATACTCCCGGTTTGAGTAAGATGCTGGTTCGAATCCAGCCCTGCGTCTATCATGCGTTGTGTTTTTGCAGAAGTATTGTTTCTTTAAAATATTTCTAAGAAAGCCCAGTGCAGGCCTAAGAGGATAGTCTCCATTCTCTTTCTCCATACAAACGTAGTTTACATTTTCCTCCCTGGATAAAGACATTAGAGCAAATATGTTTATGCCATAAAACCTATATCTGTCACGACAATGCATCTACCATTTTTTATTTTCTAATTAAAATAATAAAAAAAAAAAAAAAAAAAAAAAAAAAAAAAAAAAAAAAGGTAGATGCATAGATTGCATAGTCATGACAGATATAAGTTTTATGGCATAAACATATTTGCACTAATGTCTTTATCCAGGGAGGAAAATGTAAACTACGTTTGTATGGAGAAAGAGAAAGGAGACTATCCTCTTAAGCACTCAAAATAGAATATTAAAAAAAAACATGTTGGCTTACAAAAGAAGCCCTCGCTATCGGGCGATAAAAAGTCAGTAGTATATCTGAACCGTAACCCAGAGTTGGCAGAAGAACAACAGACGGGTCCTGACCGACAAAAACTTTATTACGAGTGGGCGGCACCAAATGTCAGCGGTTGCGGTTGACGCGCCCGCAAAACATCTCGACCCCGTATTTACCCTCGCCGTGTAGACGCGCCCTTACCACTTGAATGGTTGAACAGTTTATTACTTAATATGATATAGCTTCTGGATTTTTAAGCTGTTTAAGAGGAATTACAACGCCTACGACCTTGAAACTGTAAATCCCTGTCGGGCTCATCGAAAATTGTTGATTATTTCATGACGGAATGTCGTAGAACTTTTTTTTGTGTACAGATTGTAGGTGACATTGTTTCCTACAACAACAATAATCAACAATTTTCGATACGCCCGACATGGATTTTCAGTTTTTCAGTATAGGGCCCTTAAGCTTACGCTTGGAAATTAAGAATAAAATAATGCCTATACGAAGTAAGATGACCAGTTTAGGAAAAGTATGTTTCACTTCAGTCTGTCTAGAACGAAAAGTAGCACAGGAATTTAAGTTTTAAGAACGTCGAACGTTAGCTTTAAAATAAAAACACAATTAGCCTTATTAATAAACGTGGACTGTGGTTGGAGTGCTTTTCCCACTTGTTTCTGTCTGTCAACTTGAAAGTTCAAGCATGGAAAAAGACAAAGCATGTTCACTACTCCGACCTCACTCTAAATTCAAATCATTTAATCAGGAATATAGGTCATTTTATCAATATATACAAAAGATGTTGGGTGTAGTTCGCCAGCAATATTCTACCTACAAGGTGTCTGATTTGGTTGTCCTAAATTAAATAATAAAATAATCCTCACCTTGACACAGTATATTTAAATTATATTAATATTTATTGACAAGATTATATGCGTTTACTACTACTCCACCGCCTTAGCAACCCGATCTGGATCTTGGCCCCAGTTGTGTTCTATTTTCCATTTGGTTAGCCCAGAGGGTGAGGCGAAAGACTTCCACCAAGAAACCCCCTTCTAGTCGCCTTTTACGACGGGCAGGATACCGTAGAATATTCTTTTAGACCCGGGCTACAGAGCCTTAATAAAAGTCCCAAAGCCTTACCATACCATCGCCAGGCTAAAGTTCAGTTTTTTTTCGTCACAAAAACTGGACAGTAGCTTTTCATTGAGACAATAACCGAACCCTTTAATAATTAATCATGTGTTTTGATTAATGAACTGTATGAAACACTCGTTGGACTAAACGTTTTGTTTTTTTTTGGATTTATACCTTAAACCAACGATAAAAAAAATGGAATGGCAGTTACGCGTCATTGATTTTCCTTGTATGTTAACAATTATCTTGATAATTTTTTGATGTTTCTGGCCTTTTTTTTGAGTATTGGTACAAATTAGATACCTAATAGTAGTATTTACTGTTATTTTTGGTAGACTATTAATTATATAGGTAGGTACTTATTGATTTTGAAAGTTTGTATCGTTTTTGATAACTTCTAAATCATAAAAGACTAGTTCTATCTAGATATATTTTTTAAGGAAAAATACGCATTCATAAATGTTCACTTGCCGCAAGGCTTGAACTCGCGTCTTTGGGTCTGTACCCCAACGTCTATTCCAACTAGACCACGGAAGTGTAGTTGGAATGGACGTAAAGCGCCGCAAGTGAACATTTCTGAATGCGTATTTTTCCTTGAAAAAAATCTAGCTAAAACAGCCTTGAGCAAAAAATCACAAATTAAGAAATATTTAGACTAGTTCTAGTTTAATTTAAGACTAGTTTACTTAAGAGGTCCTATGCCTTCTAAATTAAATCCCTTTTCGGAAAACTAAGCTCTTACACTTTTGTATTTCTGTAACAAACTCAACACTAATATATTTCGAAATTATTTCTAGAGTCAACGAGTTATTTTAGTATCTAGGTACTTACTTACTAACTTACCGAAACGGCAACGCGAACTCTAATTTACTGAGTGATTGATGTTCACAGGCAAGACAAAATGCACCACAAACTATTCCTTCGCATTGTCGTCTACGTAACTAAGTAAAACTAATCTTTGGGTCCCAAGTCTGACCTCACAATCGTGGCTCAATGGATTGTCGATGGAATAGAATAAAAAAACATTTGTTGACAGCAGAAACACGGCACACAAAAGAAAAACAAAACTATAAAATTAAAGAGATAAAAAATAACAATAACTAAAATAAAAACAAAAGTCCAAGGAGCCATACGCCTGTAACCAACGAGGATCTGTCTCGGCATATGTTGTGACTCCAGAAGAAACCACAACACCGCATTTGACCACCTTTGTCTACCAAATGTATCAAATACACGTCAAATATTAAAATTTTCTATTCTATCGACACTCTATTGAGACATGATTGTGAGAGCGAACTTGGGACCCTATACATGTTACTTTGTCGACTTAAAAGGCACAGTAAAGTTCAAAAGTGGTTCCCCACTGTGAAGTTCTAAAACTAGGCTGAGCTGGTTCTTCTAAACGTAGGCACGTTTAGCAGTCGGTCTCGGTTGTTATCTCTGATAGTAATAGTTAGGTCAAGTTAGAGGCCTTAGGGCGACCTGAAAACTCTAACACGATGTGAGCTACACCAC
The DNA here is from genome assembly GCA_958496205.1 of Idaea biselata. Classification (NCBI taxonomy): domain Eukaryota; kingdom Metazoa; phylum Arthropoda; class Insecta; order Lepidoptera; family Geometridae; genus Idaea; species Idaea biselata. The sequence continues at coordinate 3,273,197 of OY292399.1, forward strand.
TACACACTTAGAAATTGGTAATATCATAATGTTTTGATTTGAAGAATGTAGTGTTCTGCTTGAGACGTAGGACAGGAAAAGAAACTTAAAAGTTCGTTGGCACTTCAGTTGATATTAAACAATCTGATAAATCGAAAAACTTTTAACGCTGAAACTTAAAGAAATTAAAATACAATACATATTTACTTACAATAAAAATAAATCAAATAAACAATAAAAAAATACAGGCTACCTTACCTACCTTAACTAATTAATATACTAAAACCCACAAGGAGTCCTAGCTTAGCTTCAAGTTCTAGTTACCGAGATAGCAACAAACAAACAAACAATAGTTACGGGTCCATCGTGCTTGTTAATATCGTTAAGACCGTGAGGAGAGCGTCAATATGACGGTAATTCAATGTTGTACGTGGATGTGGTGACAAAGACAAACACTAGTATGTATCTATAACATGGTCACAATATATACCTGGCCCGCAGCTGTACCCGCACGTGTAGTTTTAAAAATACCAACGTCATTATTCTAAAAAAAGTTTTCTGTGGTCAATTTTTTTGCTGTGAAACATCTATAGGCGAGGGTAAACCTAAAAGTTCGTGTGGCGATAAAGGCCGTGGCGACGCCTCGCCACGCTATAGGTATATATGATGGGGTAAGTACTATATACGTAGCGAGTCGATGTTTCACATCTGCCAGACGTCCCGTGACGACTCACATATTTTTTTTAAATTATTCTACGGTACCTATTTATGTGGACGCCATATGCACACTAGGCCGGGCCACTGTTGTATGGAAAAATTTTTTTTGTTTTTTTTTTATTTGTAATAGTGCTTAAAATATGCTATGTGATCAGAAACGATGGTTTATAAAGTTTCAAACCATTTGGACATTATCTTTTGCCTCCGGATCCACTTTGAATTTTCGAAAAAATCTTGAAATCGACGCTTCTTACAACATAAGTTTTTTTTTGTAAGTAGGTAAATATTGAAAAAATATTTATACAAATCACCCATAATAGACTCTTTTTCATAAAAAATAACAGTTTGGGAGAAAAAAATACTATAATTAAAATAATTCATAGGCCTCTCATTCCGGTCGAAAATTCTTCTTACCTTCAAAATTGTTGTATAAGTTTATGCAATTCTATCTGTGCTTTAATGCAACTCTGGATGGCTGGTTTTGTAGTCAGGGTTGCTGCAGTTAGTTACTAATTTTACTGCCCTTTCAACTTCCCGAGTGTGACAAAGTAAACCAAAGAAATATACTCGGTTTTCTTCTCTTTGAGCGATTTAACATTCAACATTTTCGTAAAGAACTTCTTTTAAATTTACAGGCTTATGAATTTGGGTTTACCAATTACGATATGGAATTAATAAAATAATGCATCTATGTTAATATCTGGTCCCAAAATAAGTATCAATTCCGTGTTTGAATAGAAAAAGTTGAATAACTAAGACGGTTAAAATACGTTTAAAACTTTAAGAAGATTTTCATAGTCTGAGAGCATTGTTGTAGGATTTTCCAGATATGTGATAGCTCCTTTTTTCAATAATGATATCAATATTGGCAAATAATTTGGAATGAAGTGAATTCTAAAGATTATTTCCCATTTCCTTCATCTTCACAAATAGGGTGGGATTATAAGCAAACCCCTCTAGTCTAGAGCGTACACTTTTACAACGTAGGTACGTTGTTGAAATTATTAGACTATCTGAAGGTCCGGTTTTGAAAGTAAAAGCCCAATGATTTGATCAGCTCGCTTATGGCATTCAAAATTAAATATTTTCCATGTAAGGCACTGCAAGTATCAACTTATAGTAAACAAAAGTTAGGCAGAATCTCGAAAACGTTCTAATTGTTGTTTTGGTATTTTTTTATTGAGATTTTAAGTGATAAACTTCAAAAATTGGTATTAATCTACGATAGGGTAAGTCGTGTAACACATTTGTAAAGTTTAACAACGATTTTAACAATAACGATGTCAGCTGCTTCTGCAAAAGTTGGTATTTTTGAATTATTTTTATATTGGAACGTATGCCTCATCAACTCCTTAAATTATTATTAAAGAATCATAGCTTAGTAGTGAATTATAATCAAAATCATTTATATCACGAAATACGGAACCATTTTATATAGGTACTAGAGTTAAAATCTATGAAAAAAAATTACAATTACACGACTTCTGTTTTAGTTAGCCGCAGTACAAAAATACTCACGTTTTCAGTGTAAGTTCAAAAGTTATTTTTACCTACCAATATTATTTTTATTTTGTAATTTTGAAGTGTATTGATCAGTTATCTTAAATATTAGCTTAACCTAGGCTTTATTCGGTGTCACACAATGCATTTAAAGTGTCCTAATACCCATTTCATAAGTATTCAATTTTTCTCAAAATAACAAAACTTTGAGGTCAATCCGGAGGCAGATGCACTTGAGCTATCGCAATAATATTTTGCATAAGTGGTATTAGCCCATAGTAGACAAATAATTTCGCTATTATAATTCAAAAATCGAAAAAAACGTTTTTTTGACCCGGCCTAATGCACACACAGCCATGAGTTAGACCTAGTTACATTTTACCTATTAATCGTGCATTATAATAATTTGTTCTCTTACCTCGTCGTTCTTTAACTTTAGTTTCCCTTACGCATACCTCGATGTTTCAACCATGTTAAAGTGGAGACTGAATTTTTATAATCTTATTACTTTTTTATAAATATTTTACCTTTCTAGGGGTAATTTCTGTTTTACCACTTGCGTTGGGAACTGCTGCTATGATTGAAGAAGGTACTAGTGATGTCCGCGTATCGATAAACCTTATCGAGTTCTCATGAATTCGTCACACAAGTCGTTGCGGGACAGTGGTGCGGTGTTAGATGTCCGGGAAGTCCGGATATTCCCAATTTTACCACCTGCATTCGGAACTGCTGCTTTAATTTAAGAAATGAAAATGAAAATGTGTTTATTAGCTGCATCATTAATCTTAACCTAGGTTCATATAACAAACTAATAAATCTAAAAATCTAGTTTAAGATACAATTAATGCAGATAGAATTAAAACTAAAATAATGTTTCTAGCGATCCCCACACTAGGTATATCGTGGGGATCTGAGAACCAGTTTACCACGTTCGTACCAGAAGGTACTAGTGATGTCCGCGTGTCGATAAACCTTATCGAGTCCTCATGAGCTCGTCACACAAGTCGTTGCGGGGTACGGTGGTGCGGTGTTAGATGTCCGGGAAGTCCGGATATTCCCAATTTCCGTGTTCCAAGCCGTCACCTCGCCGGATTTATGTCACAGCTGCGGCTGGATGGATAACATCCGTAGATGTAAAATATTCATTTAAGTATACTACAATAGTGAGTGGATATTCCAAACCTTGGAATTTTTCATGATTACCTTATCTATTTTTAAATTCTTAATATTTTTTTATAAATAAATTACCTTTTTAGGGGTAATTTCTGTTTTACCACCTGCGTTGGGACCTGCTGCTATATTTAAGAAGTTACTAGTGATGTCATCGTATCGATAAACCTTACCGAGTTCTCATGAGTTCGTTACACAAGTCGTTGCGGGGAACAGTGGTGCGGTGTTAGATGTCCGGGAAGTCCGGATATTCCCAATTTCCGTGTTCCAAGCCGTCACCTCGCCGGATTTATGTCACAGCTGCGGGTGGATGGATAACATCCGTATATGTTAAATATTCATTTAAGTATACTACAATAGTGAATGGATGTTCCAAACCTTGGAATTATCATGAATACTGTATTTTTTAATTCTTAATATTTTTTTTATAAATATTTTACCTTTTTAGGGGTAATTTTTTTTTTTTTTACGTGTACGCTTTATACGTGTGAAGAATTTACATACATTCCGTTTCAAGTCTATAATACCAGCTGTCAATCACATATTCTTGTTATACTATAGTATAACAGAACTTTACCTTTAAATTAATTACCTACATGCTTTCGTCAAATCTAGGATTTTCGAGTAACTTCCACATAAATCGAATTCAGATCTGCCCGGATCAATGCACAGCTAAAACCGCCGATGGTTGAGAACTGAAATTTACAGAGTGTGTTCTTAATATGATGTAGGCATCCAATGGAGTTTTTGAAAATTCCCGCGAGATCGCAACTTATGCGGGCGGGCAACAGGTAGTAGTATTATAAAAACGGCTTTACTTTCTTAAATTAGCCATCCCATTTATTCTCTATTTTATTAAATATTTTTTACCTCTATGTTGACATCGCGACCTGTTGGCTTCGGAGTTGGGAATATTTGCCAGTATTTGTGCACTTGGAATGAAGATGTTGCACTACGAGCTTGAGAGATGAAATTGGGAAATGTACTAGAATGGAACATTGGGTGAATTATTGAGGATAACTATTTTGATGGCAAGTACTCAGCTACGAGAACCTACATGCTTCGATAAAATTGATGGAATCAAAATTGAATCTGTTTGTTATATTTGCTTTACAAAGAATGTTATTGAGTCTCTTTTTTACCCCACTGCCGTAGGAGGGTTATGTTTTGAGAGAGTATATGTTTTTTGTATATGGATATGTATTCGTTTTCTTTTAATTTTTGTTTAACAGTCTGTAGCCTGAACGGCTCTGTGACTTTTAGCATATTAGGTGTCATTAGATTCGTAATGACAACGCGAGTGTTTAGCAATATGAAAATTAATTGAAATCATATCATTCAGTATGTACGTATATCCAGATTTGAAGGTAACCCACTGTGAATCGGCTTATCAGAACAAATACACAGGTGGGTATGATAAATCCCGGCTAAAGTATTGATCAACTACGAGCACCTACATATTATGTTACAGATCCATATTATACATATGCAGTTACAGAAAGCGTTTGATTTGACTCCTAAAGTTAATATTAAAACAAATCGAAAGCAAAAAAAAACAATAAACCACACACCACCCAGCAAAGATTGATGACAAAGGGCGTAAAAATCGGTGACATTCTCCACATTTCAGCGTCCCCGTCACAACGAACAGCGGAAATCTTTCATATAAAATCCAAATGTATGGCATTTCATGAAATTATGACAGGAGGCGTGCTAAAATATGACTGCTCAGGTGTCATATTAATTACATGTGTACGGGAGATATTATTTCGTTGGGGACGCGTTGTGCCTAAGGATTTATGTCATCGGCCCTGCAGGGTCACACGGCTCCCCGTCTATCAACACGGCGTGAAACGTCAGGATGTGCTGAAAATCCTTCCTACTTATATTATGGACGTGAAAGTTTGCGAGTATGTAAATATGTTTGGCGCTCTTTCAGGCAAAAACAAATTAACCGATTTCGAAAATAGTAAGCTACATTATTGAGGAGTACTTTTGATCCCGATATTTCCACGGGATCGGGACTGACACGGGTCAGTCGCAGTATATTACAAATGCGAAAGTTTGCAAGTATGTAAATATTTCTGGCGCTCTTTCACGCAAAAACAACTGAACCGATTTTCAAAATTCTCTCATCGGTAGAAAGCTAGATTATAGAGGAGTAACATAGGCTACTTTTGATCCCAATATTCCCATGGGATCGGGACTTACGTGGGTGAGACCACGGGAAGCAGCTAGTCATTTAATTATTTAATCTTACTGCACCTGCGGTTTCACTAGGGAATGCAATCCCGATCTCGCGGGATCCCGACCTCGCGGGATCCCGTGTTATTTTTCGGGATCAATCCCGAAGCATCATATGACGGGATCCCGTTCGGGATTGACGGGATTGGGCGGCAATGGTCAGCGATACTACACACGTCGGAAAGGGCATTATTAGCAGCTGCGTACATTGCAACGGACATTAGATGCCGGTTGGCAGTTAACACTTTGTTTTCTAACAAGTTACTTTCAAAATCACCCGTAACTACTTTATATTTCATTGAGCTATACCTACTTTTGTTTTGATTATGCTGATGTTAGTAAAATTGTTAATTATTTAGTTAGTAATATAGGCTTTTGTTTGCTTCTAATAATATTTTGTTTTAATTAATCTCACTATCACAATATTTATTATTCAAAGTATTCTGTCATGTAATTTTTTAGGTTTCCGTACCCAAAGGGTAAAAACGGGACCCTATTACTGAGACTTCGCTGTCTGTCCGTCTGTCCGTCCGTCTGTCACCAGGCTGTATCTCATGAACCGTAATAGCTAGCTAGACGGTGAAATTTTCACAGACGATGTATTTTGGTAGCCGCTAAAACAACAAATACTAAAAACAAAATAAAACAAATATTTAAGAGGGGCTCCCATACAACTAACGTGTGTCAAAAACAACAAGGGATTTTATTACAATGTGAGGTCGCTTCTGATTGGCCGGAGTCAAATCGAGTAGTGCATGGAATTCAAAATGGCTGCCCTGTCTTTCAAATATACCAGTCTGCCTGCACTTACCAAAGAGTTTCTTATAATTTTCATATTTTTTTATGGCAAGTTTTATTAAATTATTTTTTTGAGAAATGGTCGTATGATGGGAGTAAGAATCGAAGCTAAATATTTTACATTATCCTATAAAATTAAAAAATTGGTTGTTGTAAGCTATTTTAGGATTAAGTACCCAATTGTGATAGTGGTACGGGAACCCTTTGTGCGCGAGTGTCGCACTTGGGTGGGTTTTTTTAAAGCACTCGGGATCCCGAAAATTTCGTAAATTGAGATTTCTAATCCCGCGGGATCCCGAATTTACGATCCCGAGTCGGGATTGCATTCCCTAGGTTTCACTCATTTAAGTTCCGATCGCGTAGAAATACCAGGATAAAGGCACAGGTAGCCTATGTGTTATTCCAGATCTTAAGCTATCTACATACCGAGTTTCATCGTAATAGGTTTAGCTGTGTTTGCGTGAAGGAGCAAAAACATACAGACACACAAACTCTCACCTTTTTATTATTCGTTAGGATTTAGGGTTAACATAACATCACGTTTTTGTTGAAAAGACGCAGATTTCTATTGATAAGTAGGTCGTACCTACATAGGTACCAGCTTAGAAGGCTTGGGATTTTATGAATAGAAAAATATCCGTACGTTACTAGGTGGATACAACTGGGAATATGTCTTGTCATATACTCGTACATGCGAAGGTAATTTAGGATCAAATCTATACTAATGCTGTAAAGCTGAAGAGTTTGTTTGTTTGTTTGTTTAAAGTGTTTCCTGCACTTGGATGACTGATTATTTCGGAGAAATGCTTTTCAAACATTTGCACCCGACAGGATTTGAACCTGCAACCCTGACTCCGTGTTAGAGTATACCTGTTTGTTAATTTAAAACGCGTGTAAACGTTTTGGTTGTCAGGTATTAAACAAATGCCATTATCTCCGAACAATCTCGTTATGCGACTCGAAACGTTAAACAAATTCAAATGCGACAGAATATATTTCAATTCTTCAAATCTTGACTTAACTTATTAAGATTTTTATGATTCGTTTTTCTTTCAGACCGCTTCAATGATATGATTAAACGTAAACATTTGAGAGAAATGAAGGAATAATATTTAGGAAACTTCTTCTTTTCAAATGTAAGGGAAATTATAAGATTTGAAGCCTACTTTACTAAGTAGATTTTATTAAAAAATGTCTTTGACAATGTAATCTAATTTAAAATATCTTGGGACGTTTACCTACGTACAAGATTAGTTAGTTATGTTCCTATATAGGTACATACCTTCGTCTATATTATCTACTAATTATATAATGATATACCTACATTGTCCCGCGGTTGTACCCGCTCAAGTCCGAAACACGCGGGATTTTTTGAAAACCTTTTCATAGTGGATATCTCTAAAGAACACACCCTCGATATTTCATGTCTCTAAAACCAGCGGTTTCGACTGTAGGTTGAAAAAGTATAGTTCAGTCAGTCAGTCATACATAAGACTATGAATATCATAGGGCTGGATAGTAGGTATTAATAATGATTGCGATGTAGATAGCTACCTAGCGATGTAGATCTACATAGCGATATATGTAGATAGATGGTAGTTATCTACATCATCAGATTATAGCAAATCATTCTTGTTAACTAAGATATTTATCAGGAAAACCTTAGGAAATGCTTCATATTACACGGCGAGAAATGTAGTGTAAAAGTGGCCACAGAAAAGTCCCGTTGATTCAAAATGCAAAACTTCAGAACTCTCATACGATATGATATGCATATCATACGAGAGTTGACTTTATAAGCATTCGTTTTAAAATTATAATTTACGATTGAGTCTAGAATTTGTGTGGAATTGCTGCTGTATTTGTAGGAAACTTTTGGAAAACGGCTAGAGAAAATAAATATTTTTAGTATAACCTAATATAAAAAAATATACAACATTTGGGAATATTAACAGTATTTTTTGCTTCTTCTTCTTTTCGTATAGTGGTGTGACTATACGAAAAGAAGTCCTGTTTTTAGAGTTTTCAGGTCGCCCTAAAGGCCTCTAACTTAGCCCAACGACTGCTATCTGAGATAATAACCAAGACCACGTGCCTATTATTGTTGTCTACCTATCTTCTAGGAAAGCATGCTTAATTTTAGACAATTACTACGTATGTATCTTAAGCTACGTAGGTATCGAACAAAGCAGCTCGGCCATACAAACGTGCGTAGGTCAGTGTAAGTTAGAAACTCAAATAAATCATCTGAAACACTTAATACATATAGGTACTTTAAAAAAGGTACTGTCGCCTACATAAAATCGTTATCCTCCCAGTGATCTACTAAGTAGGTGGACCTTTCAGACCTGGCCTCGAGCTATTTGTCCCTTCCCAAGATAAGCTACGTATCCATTGTCGATGCGTCGGGTCGCCTAAACCTGAAATGTAAATATGTATATTTGATTTACAATATTATGAAGCCGATATTTTGTACAGTTTTTATTTGGAAAAATATGTTTTGAATAGAGTTCTTTTGTTGTTCATTTTCTTGAAATATAATATTAAGTATACATTCTACGTGTAGGTAGAGACGTATCTAGTAAATAATTTAAAATTCAACGTAGCATGCAATTAAGTAAAATTGATAATGCTATTGAGTAGAAATTTAACTAACAAAGGTTCAAAGGTCTAAGTACTAAGTAGGTAGGTACTTAACTGCTGTAAAAAAACGTGCTTTTACTCAACTGCGACAGGGTTATGTTTTTCCACGTGTATGTATGTAGGTATGTATTTAGCGACTTTTTTGACTGATTTTAAAACAGGAGGACGTTCAGGTTCGTTGTACGTTTTTAACAGATTTATCTAACTCGTTTAATTTCCACATAACTGGACAATCGGCATATGATTTAAAATATAAAAACACGTAAAAACCATATGACGAAATAAACCAAAATGATCACATATCATATGTATACGTACAACATCCATAGCTCATAGAGACTTATCCACATAATTGAACAAAACGCAATCCATCAAAGCGACGATAAATTAAAACAGTCTATTAATGTTATGAGCTAAACGCAATAACGTCTAACGACGACGCGCCGTTTGATATCCGATGGCCCTGGTAATTGATTACGTCATTAAATTTAGTTTCAGATAAATTGGAGATAGACAGGGCTTCGACCCTGTCTCCTACATCTGCTACCCTATCTTTGATAAAAAGGGACATTCTTTTAAAGCAGTTTTATGTTCTTTTAGTAGAAGGTACTTGCTGTTTTTGGCATTATTTAAGAGCATTGTTTTAATGTTGTAGAAAGGGCATGGGATAAACTCGTAAGAAGTCGTATAATCTAAAAGAGATGAGCGCACCTATTTAACTTTGTTTTTCGATTTGGTATCGGCTCGGTATGTAGGTATTGAAAAATACTTGCGAATCAGAGTCGATAAATAAATGAAACATTACTGATATTATATATTTGGTGCAATACCGAATCGAAATTGTGAGTAGATGCGGAGAGCATCATCATTTCTTCGTGATAACAAGACTCAGTAGGCAGACTGACAAATGCGATAATGTTGTACAGCCTTCCACAGCTCAGGTTTAGCTCAGCTTCTGTTTCAGTTTCATTTTTCTCCTTATAAATATGTAAAATCTACCGGGAAGCTTTGATATTAAGATGTGGAGTAGTAAATGTCGCACTATTGATCGTGTTAGTTTGTCGAAGTAATTTTAATATCATCAAAGCATTCCATGATTTAAGTTTAAGATGATAGTCTCCATTCTCTTTCTCCATACAAACGTAGTTTACATTTTCCTCCCTGGATAGAGCAAATATGTTTATGCCATAAAACCTATATCTGTCATGACTATGCATCTTTTTATTTTTTCATTTTATTTTTTTTTTATTTTTTATTATTATTTTAATTAGAAAATAAAAATAAATAAAAAGGTAGATGCATCGTCATGACATACATATATAGGTTTTAAGGCATAAACATATTTGCTCTAATGTCTTTTTCCAGGGAGGAAAATTTAAACTACGTTTGTATGGAGAAAGAGAATGGAGACTATCCTCTTAACAATTTAGCTTTTCTATTGTTAACCTAATTCTGCGCCTTGCTTGTTCTTTCTACTATGCCTTTACTATTTCATTAAAAAAATGAAGGTGTAGGTATTCTGTACTGGGTAGGTCGGAAAGGTAAATGTTCCAAAACTTCTGCCCTAAAATCGGGTTTCTTCAACAAACTCATTGATCTGTATGATCGCCCGTATTTGACTCGCAAGCCAAATACATTCCTTTACACCGAAACAAATAAGTGCTTACCTCCCGAAAATACACAAAAAAAACCAACAATTTACTAAAGAAATAAAACGAGAACGATACTTCACAATAAATATTAATTTACCTTTTAAAATTACAGGAACATTATCGTTGTTGTATAATTTTACGGCCCTTAAACGCAAACGGTTGTGTACGGTTGGCAAATGAAAAATTATCTGATTTATTGTCGGTACCTAAATTTTTTAGCGAGCAGTTAGGTAGGTACTGAGTGATAACGCACGACTGGCCACGGAACGAGAAAGATTTGGAGGAGACACTATTATTTATTCTGTCGTTTCGACATACCGTTCTGCCTTTAATTTAGTAAATGGTGCACAGAACAGGCTTAATGGATGTTTTGTGCATTGCAGGTCGTGTTGGTAGAACGCGGGTTTCCACGTTTCCGTTTATTGCATATTTGGATTGTTATGCGTTGTGGTAAACGTTTGCATATGCCGGTCTATAATGTTCTTGGGCACAACTGCTGAACTCTAAAGCGTTCTAAGTGTTTAACTTCGTAGAACCTATTAAACTGGTCTATATTAGTCAATTTCCTCCGATAAATTTGTGAAGGACTTCATGGCACCTGGGGTGTCAAAATGAAGCAGAAACGCAAGTTCGAGCCTCATCGCGAGTGAATTTTTGAAGATGCATCTTTCCTGGAAAATATTTCTATATAGTAGTAGATATGCCTAGGGCCTAAAAATAAGAAATATTTATAATGTGATGTTTAACTGTGGTCAAAATTTATCTGCAAAGGAGCCATGTTTGTAAAGGAAATCAAAATTAGTCTTGATTATAGTAGTTCATAGATGATGTATATAACGCAGAGCCAATATTTGCTCAATGCTAATTGGTGATTCCATAACAGTGGTAGTTCATGCGGAGCTACTATTTATCGGATGAATAAATCTTCTAATAGAATACAGGAGAAGATAAATAGGTATATATAGCAAACACGCACGTAATGAAGTTGTAACTAAATGAACCGATCCGAAAGTTTGGAACAGTAGCAGTAGGTAATTAGTATCACCCATTCACGAAGGCACCGATAAATTCCGTGTAATAGGAACACCCATTCATAATTTAAACGCAAACTCATCACCTCAAATCCTCGACGGGCGTAAAGTACCTAAAGTTAACAACCATTGCGCGCTCGCAGAACAAAACAACCGGCAGTGTGCGCAGTAAGCGAGCAAGTTACACGTACCAAAATCACTTTGTGTTTACACAGCCCTCATCGAGTTATTTCGGATTAGGGCTGGGGGCGAACAAGATTATCCGTTATTGAAATTGTCCGATGTTTACGGAAGTGCGTTCATCGATGCAACAGATAGACGCGGTGTACTGAGATTAGAGATTGAAATATTTATGACCTACGCGACCCTGATTGTCAGTACCTCGATGCTAATCTCGATTGAACAACCAGGCTTTGAATTTTTGCACCGTATTATCCATTTTTTTTTCAATACAAATTATGGTGATTGAACGATCTGTTTATCCAAAATAGTCGTATCGACGTAGAACTTAACGCAAATGATAAATGATCACAGCATTCATAGTCGTGTCGGATACACTCGATTGGCATCAGTAATCAACGTTAGTAACCGAAATGTACGTAATCGAAATTCATATCGATAATCGTATCGGCAACACCCCTATTCGGTTGAATAAATGGCACATTTGCTTCAGACCGGGTGCCTTCAATGCCTTCAAACAGCGAATGAATTTAGCGTAACGTCGTGAGCCTTTATGAACAGTTAGGAAATACTCTAGTTTGCGTTCAATTACCCCATATTCGGGGCATGAAGTGCAGTGAAATTGCCTGTGCAATCTGAGATTTATAATTCGAATGACCCAAACCTACACAAAGCTACCGACAACGGATCGTTTTAAAACATTTTGCATAAAATATAACTACTGCAGATTTACTCCTGGTTGCTACCATTTCGATCTATACGTTCTGTAGCGGTATGATCAGACAGCACTTAAGGGTGCTAAATGTTTCTTATCGTCAATGCTGAGGAGCTCATTCGCCTATCTGTACCTGGCGCTCTTAAACGGTCGTGCGGGTAAACAACGCTTGGCACGCTCATTACTTGGATGGGAGACCAATAATTCGTGTCTCAAAAATCATTTTCTCGAGCTACTCCGTGCTTCGGTAGGCTTGTTAATAAGTTGGGCCCGGTTATTATCACTGATAGCAGTCGTTAGGTCAAGTTAGAGCCCTTAGAGCCCGACCTGAAAACTTTAATATCAGGAGAGCCACATTACTATACGATAAGAAGGAGATCATCAAAGCTGATCTTAATACTTTTATAACCAGTCAATATATTTATTACCTAATTAAGACAGCAAGAAGTAGGAGTAGGTAGTCGTACGTATTTCAGTAAGTAGGGAGGTAATGTTTCACTGTATCTATGAACGATCATTTACCATATTATTTAAATTCAAGTGATCGCCTCTAGAATTCAATTTGATCCATCGGAACATTAGTAATGTGTACTTTATTAATGGCGAGGAAACGCTCGAGAGAAGCACGTAGATACTTGGTCCTAAATCATTTGATCTGAGTTTTATTTGCTCTTGTTTCCCGTTTTTTTATTATGTGAAAGCGAGGGGTGAAACGTAAACTGGGATCAGTAAATTGTTTACCAATTTTGTTAATGTTTTGTATAAAATATTGCAGACTTCCGTTATATGTGTTTAATTTGTGTATGTTTTAATGGCGAGGGATTTGTTGGCTGTTTTCAAATTATGTTTAATTGTCTGGTCATGGAAATATGAGATTTTATTAAATTAACTTCTACTTCGCAGAATAAAACTGTTCGTCCCAGTAGATATTAAAAATGTACAAATATATTAGGTAGGTAGGTATATGTTTAGACTAGGAGTTTTTCTTTGTCCCACGTAAAAAAATTCATTGTACATTATTCGAAGTAAAACTAACAGAGCTATAAAAAGACTACGAGGCAAAAATCTAATCTCAAAAGATTTTTCCAAGAAAATATAATGAAAATCAAAATCACAAGTGTGCCTACATCTCGAATAATAACTTCTATTTTATCCATACACTGAAAATTACTATCACGTAGCATTTGAATTGGTCTTCGTCTATTACAGCCGAATTCGTCTACAATCGATTCTGTGTTTCATACGATTTAGAATCGATTACATAATCGAGTAAACTTGCGCTATTCGTAAGCATCGAGGGCGTATTTTGGCGTTCGCGAGGCGCGATGTAAATTTGTTCGTAGAGTTTGTGACTGTTGTTTATTAAATTACCGTTCGTCGGCCGAAGAGGATTTGGTTGTCACGCCTCTGAAACAGTTGAGTATAAGTCATAAACTGAAGAGTCTCATACTTTCGTGCCCCACCATCTTCTTCTTTCTTATTTTCGTATAGTGGTGTGGCTTACCTGGTGCTAGAGTTTTCAGGTCGCCCCTAGGCTTTTCAGCTAGTCGTAAGCCGCTTGCGTTTAATCGCAGTGCGCACTAAGCCTTATTGTCTTAATTTTATTGTTGTGCCACCATTCTCACTTACTTTTCCTATTGAAGTTTGTGACTTGTACCATACCTCTGAAGAAACTTATGTCTCGACTTGTTTTGCAGATACTTTTTATTATATTTTTTTTGTCTCGTGTTCTATTGCGATTATGGAATAAAGAGCTTTTTTATTATTTCATTCTTTACTGCTTACAAACTTTGTGTGGAGATTGCAAAAAAATAGGTGTTCAAAATGTTTAATTATTTGCCTTATTAAAAACAATGTTTATGTACTTATTAATGTCAAATAAGAGTAAAATAACACCATATTAGTTTATTTTACTCAACGTTTTGTTGTAAGCGTGCCTTAGTTTCTGAACAGGTTTCATAAACGAGAAGCTATTGACGCCAAGCAAAATCTGTAATCTGAGTTTTTAAGTCTTCACGCTGTAGTCGATAATAGTTCAACAAAATATTTACTTCCCTCACGAACCATAGATGACAGTACCATTAAAAAAATCTCAATAAAATGTCCACTCAAATGTCCCTGTAAAACGCAATAAAGCTCAAACCGTGACTCTTTTGTCTCTAAAAGGAAGACAAATAAAACAACGTTTCTGTCGACCGCTTCAGTAATCTGATGCGGAGAATGCAAGTCGGGAATATCCTTTTATCACCGCTCTAAAATCATACTGATCTTAGAGCGGTGTTGATCTAGTGGTAGATCTATATGGGCCTCCACAACGCCCCAGCTACTACACCCATAAAGCGTGTAGAAGCTGTGGTGTGTTGCGTCATCGATTTGAGCTACTTGCCTCTACAACACCCCAGGTACTAAACGCATAAAGCTAATAGAAGCTGTCGTGTTTAGCGCCATGGAATTGTTGCCGGAGGAACTACAGCGACGGGCCTCTACAACGCCCCAGCTAATACACGCATGAGCATGTAGAAGCTGTCGTGTGTAGCACCATCGATTTAAGGCCAGAGTATCTGGGTTATATAATTATATAACTCAGATACAGCGACGAGCTTCTACAACGCCCCAGCTAGTACACCCATGAAACGTGTAGAAGCTGTTGTGTGTTGCGCCATCGATTTGATGCCGGAGTATCTGAGTTATTTATATAGCCCAGATACAGCGAAGGGCATCTACAACGCCCTACTATACATAATATGCCGAATCTCGTCGCTTGTCTGGGTTACATAATAACCCAGATATGTCAGAAGCGACGAGCTTCTACAACGCCCCAGCTTTTATACGCATGAAACGTGTAGATTGTAGAAGCTGTCGTGTATATCGCAATCGATTTGGTGCTGAACTATCTGGGTATGCATTCTTGTAATCGGACTACTGTAAGTGTTACAGATACTATAGGCCACTTCTTGTTGGAAACTATTCCTGGGTTATTCGATTAGGTACGCGGCGGGTCAGTTCTCTTTGTCATACAAAAAGGGATACTATTGTTCCTAATGTAACAAGTTGATGTGTTTTACAAACTATTTTATTGAATCTCTTTGCCTTTTCTTTCTGAAAGAGTTTTTATTAAGAACTACATTTAGGTACCTACCTAGTTACGTAGATCAATACGTACGATAAAATTGATAAATAACTTTTGCTTAGTACCTATAGGTTTTGTGTATATCACGCGTGTGCAATCTAGTCCCAATGTTATGGTGACCTAACAATGGATATAATACGGGTTTATATATTTTTCGCGCAAGTCCGATCCCGTTAAAAGTATCGGGATAAAACGGGACTCATGTAACTGCCAAAGATGCAATCTTCATTTTAAATTAAACCTAAATCGGTTCAGTAGTTTCGGTGATTACCTCCAACATATATACGTATTACCAACGTTACCTCTTATAATAATGTAAAAAGAAAGATGGACAGAAATGGCGTAAGTTTAAAAGTATTATTTTAACTGTTAACAACTTCAACTCACAAGTATGGTTATTTATGTACCTACACATAGACACAGTCATAGATTAGGTATACGGAAACATACCCGAGCCTTATCACCTACGATCTATGACCGCCATCGACTTAGTATTTACATAGAAATGTGGCCAATCATGTGATAAACAGAGTGAAATGACCCGCGGTGCATTATGGTAATGTTGCCATAAAGTTAAGTAGGGCTGTGTAACGATTGTTGAACAATTTTGTAAATAAATAGCGTTTTGTTGTTTTATAGTATAGCTTATGGTTTTAAATTTTTAGTTTAATCGGATAATACTATGTTGTTATATGTAGAAAGTAGGAAGAGGAAAGGAGGACTGGTTCTCCATACAAAGTAGTCGACTGTTTCCTCTCTAGATAAAGACATTAAAGCAAATATGTTTTTGCCATTAAACCTATATCTGCCATGATCATGCCCTACTTTTTGGTTTTTTTTATTTTCTAACTAGAATAGAAATAAAATTTAATGGTCATGGCTGATATACGTTCTAAGATATAAACATATTTTCTCTGATGTCTATATCTGGGAAGGAAACAGTCGACTACGTTTGTAAAGTTTGGATGGAGAAAAGACTAGGTAGCCTACCCTTTAAGGTAGCCCTTAAAACGGTTAAAATAGTGACATATAGGAATCAAAGGGTTACTTTACGTTTTCTAAACATTGAAGCTGTAGGTAGGTGACATAGCCGAAGACAAGTTTCTGTTCAAGACGAAGCGACTTGATGTATCCTTTGACCATTTCTTAAAAACCAATTCCAAAGAAAACACGAGAAAAGAACCCTGGTACTGCATAAGTTAGCACCATACTTTTAATCAACTTATTCGACAATAGTAACCCTTGCTCAGTTCTAATTGCCCGTTCATATAGTCAATTCTAATTGGGCAATGAGCTATTGATATTAAGCGTAATGACTTAGAAGTTATGTCCCGGTTCGATTCCCGAGCGGGGTGCGGGTTAATGACCTGTAACAGTGTCTATTAATCTTGCTTAGTTGGATATGTAATATATATTTTCAATTCAGCTTAAACAATATCAAGGTCCCGTAGGATAGATTTATTGAAAACTCAGATAGACGTGATTTATGATTTGTATTTGAGTTAGGTATCTAGTCTTTACCTTTGTGACTTTTGTCTGATATCAACAAATCAGTCGCAGAATCGTATGACAATAAAATAATGGAAAATCACTGACTCATTCAACTCGAAATCTCAGAAACTACAAAAGCTAGAGCTTAAAATTTGGCATGGAGGTGCCTTTTAGGACGTAGATGCTCACTAAGACGTGATTTTGCAAAATATAACACGTAAGATGGTTAAAATGGGGGTGAAAGTTTTTATGGAAATGTAAAACAGCTACAAGCTTAGAAACTTAAAATTTGGCTAATAGATTTCTTAGGAGTCTTTGTTAAACATTTGTATGGTCTATTTGTTCAGCTTACAAGCTCAGAAGCTTGAGCAGGTAAAACCGTGGGGCCCAACTAGTGTAGGTATGTCCAACCTGTGTCAAGCAGACCCCAGAAATACCCTTTCAAATTGGTCTGCGATAAAAATTGAATATTCGTGAAATGACGTGGGCACTCAAAACGCATTAGCTGTCCGGATGATCCTCTCAGGGTAGGATACGGCGCGTCCGATAAATTGCATGCTCGATGATCGATGGGCGGGCAAGCGTGAGTTGCGCCACGATTAGATGTGATATTGAATTACTTATACAACCTTTGATGTACTTGGTATTTTAATTGTGAACAGAACTTTTGATGTAGGATGTAATCAGGTGAATATTTTACTCGCCATTTTGTTGATATTGTTGTTATCATCATCACGACATCGTCGAGATAAAACAATGGTATATTGTTATATCTCACATAGTCTTTTCGTATCTGTTCCATTTCTCTGAGTTGTACCAAAAAATAATCCCAAATTCTTTTCAAACATCGGTTTTACAAATCACTAGACGTTACAAAATGAACTGCAAGCACAGGATTACACTCGAAGTTACTTGAACAAAAGCACGCCACGCATCGAGGTTAGAAGGACCCAAATAACTTGTGACGTCTAGCTGGAAGGGGTGACGTTTAAACTTAGCCGGGGATGTTTACAACACCCCACTCGAGGCCACTTACCGAGAGGCACATAAAACTTGAGAGTTAGAACTCCTGGATGTGACTGCAACTGGCCAAGGTACATAAACAAGCTGGTTCGATGCCGATACGAAAATCGATATGGTATTTATACAGCTGGAATAATTAGTCGAGTTGAACTGTTACAATTTCTACGTTAATGAAATAGCATGAAATCGTGACATTGTTTTAAATTGAGCACTCAGGTATTGTTGGGACGTACTCAAAATTAAAAGATGTCAGATATTTTAAAGTTTGACGTAAAATATTTATCTCAGAACAAAGAACAACTGAAAATATAGACCATGAATACAAAGGTTGTGATAGGGAGACAGGTCAGTAAAATAATGCTTTTCTTATAGACTTATGTACTGGTTTGCAAAATGACACCGTGTGTCCCAAGGTATTCTAAATGCCAACGCCATTACAACAGCCGTATTTTTTTCGTTTATTTTATCACATCTAGCGAATTCTAACTCCGTCCTTAAAACCCTAAGCAGATAATTCAAGCTAGTTGGTGCGGAGTCGCCACCTGGGATCCCGTAATTACCTCAGTCCTCACATCCTGGACGCCGACTGTACTCAGTTTTACTACACATCAAATTAGCACTAATCAAGGATTACTTCGTCTGACGTTTTGTTTGTCTTGTATCAACAATCTTGGGATGAGTTAGGTACTATTTTTTCCCCAGATTTTTATATTACCTTTATGGTAAATCAGTTTTCTTTTTTTTGTATGTAATCTCATATTAGCTCAGCTACTTAAAGTATTTATAATTGGATATTTTTGGTCTTTGCAGTTTTATTTACATTTCGCTGCCTTTGCCCTGATTTTATATTCCATTGAAAACTACAAGGTACCAGTACTCTTACAAAGTTTCTTTCATAATGAATTTTGAAAATAATAATTGAACGAAACCCTAAATACTTACCAAGTTGCAGTACCTAGTTAGTGTTTCGTTCTCTCCGTTAAAATATTGGATTGGTTTCGTAGTACTTTAGTTTTATTTTCCTTTTTGCCTTTTATTCTTGCACAGCTGCAGATAACGTTTCACTTTCTTGATTGTTGTTCTCCTCTTTAGGTAAGCTTGTATTATGGTTAGTAATTTGTATTTAAATTTTCATCTCTTGCCGCTATATTACCTATAAATTGTATTTTTTTCTTTAATAAAAGCAAGGTTTTTTCCAATGCCTTTCAGTATAAATTACGGTAATCATTTTTGGTTGTCTGGGTTTATTGATTGCTAAAGACACTGACGAGTTGACGATCCCACTGAGAATAAAAACTCCAAATAAAAACCACCCCTTTTTAAAGAAGGTTGTAAAAATATCTCCCTAACCAATGCCTCACCAAGTTCGTGAAGTAATTCAATGCACCGTTTGTATTTTGTATCCGAGACACCTAAGGCGGTGGGATTGTTTAAAATTCCGTAGACATTGTCGAGTAGGAAATTCAATTTGGACGATGTATACCCGGGTAGGACTAGGTTTAATTTAAACAAAACTGGTAAAGTTGGTAGCTTAACGAGGCCTCTTGAGGCCGTTCTTATTCACGTTCCTGCGTTATCTATTCTCTGTGCTTGATTATATGGAAGATTCTGTTTCTGATATTGTATAGTGATGTGTTGAAGTTGGCGGGTTTTGAGAATTCAATTGTATTGGGATCCTTTTACGAAGGTTTTGAATGGAGGGTTGGTGAATGGGGCAAGTTCCAATCTATTGAAATTAACTGCTGTTTGAATGTTTTTAAGTATTGTGTTGCATATTAATTTAATCATATTTTTTCAGTTTTCTTAATCTTAACTACTAAGTCCTTTAGTCATTATATCATTGACAATAAACAAAAAATGCGACATTCGGCACTAGAATCACGTTACTGTACTGCCTTGACAAATTGCATCAGAGCCATGAACAATGAATAATGGGAAAGGATTCAATGCAACTGCCTTTGTGTATGCCATTTTTAATTGTGGCCATAGATTGTTTGTATTGTACTGACCATTGTCAGATTTTAGACCGTGTTTTGGGTTCTTCTCTTCATTTTTGTTTTCAAAACAACTCAATTTATACTGTCTCTGTACAGTCAGTAAACTGTACAATATATCTTCAATCAATTTTATTGCCTACTTTGAAAAAAATCTGATGATAATACACCTATAATGTTTAGAAGTTTCTCAGAATCGTCATCTTGTAAATTTGATTTTACCTTTTTCTGACTTTTACCAATAAACGTCTTTTCAACAGGAAAGGTATCGTGTACGAATTTAAAAACGATATATAAATTAGAAATACCATGTTATTCGCTAAAGCAATAATGGAAAACATAAATCTAAGAGACAAATTGGTGTCCAGACAGGACTGTGGGCTGAAGACGACGACGTTTCTGCTTTCATGCCTCTTGACAACGCTTTAGTTGCGTACGAAAACAAATCATTTTCGTCCTCCCGAGGCTTTATCTTTCCAAGCTAAGATCTATTTTCGCTTAAACCGATCTCAAATCTATCGTTGTCAGAGCAGCATCGTACAAGCATATCCATGCGGCTTTCGATTTCTTACTGCATTGAAATACGGTTGCAAATTGCATGTGACAGATGCGGTTGGGGCGGACTGCTCCGAGTTAATTCCGTACCGGTCACGTCTCGTTGCGAACGGACAGACGGACGAGCGCAGAAAATGTCCTTCGCATCAGTTTGATTCCGTAGATTTTTCTGTTCCACTGGTATTTTTCAAAAGTCGAGACAAAGTTGCCCTTTTTCGGCAACTTTATTGGCACGGGTTATTTATATTCACCAACCCAGTTATAAATTCACCAACCCGCAGCGTTATAACGTCTCTAATCTCCATATTTTGGTGCAGCATATGTTTGCAATGCTTTTAATATACGCCCTTATTCGGATCATACATTTTCAGCTGAACTTCAATTACTCACAAATAGCTTAAGTGACGTGAAAAAGAACAACTAATTGAATCAAGATGATTTTAAACAAACAATTTGAATTATGAAATTTTGGATTTGAATATAGATGCTTCTAAAAACCACAACGATAAACAACATTGAGCAACAATATTTTCTTAGTTTAGACTCTTTTAGAAATCGTGTATAAACAATTATCTTTTAGAAACCAATCAAGTTATACTCAAAGGCGTTTGCCCTACGACTACAATTAGAAAGATCATCAAATGGAATGAACGTGAAAAACATCGTTTATTTTGATCTATGCTACGTACAAGCGCTGAGGCGTACAACTACTAGGTAAACTATAGCTACATACTGCGAAAAATGCCTCGGATGTTTTGTCAAAGCTCCATTTTTTTGCATCAATGTCAAAGTTACTAATTGGAATGCGGAAAAAAATACTTTGTGGTGCTTCGTTCTATTTCACATGTAGTTTTCTCTTTCACCCATTCTATATTTCTTAGTAAAAACCTCAAAACGGAACTACAAAACTTTATTTCGTAAAAGCAGTTCGTTGGTAAAATCACCTTCGTTTTATTTAAATAAAGTAACCCTGTCTGACAATGAAAATTCCACCAAATGTCGTTAAGTAAACCCTAAGTTGGAATTAGTAGACGTCTTAAAAATATTTAAGAAGTATTAGAGCCACAGAATGCGGGTTGACGCGAGTACAACAATGGAGGAACTTTGAACTACCCGCGAATTCGGTCGTTCCGCCGAAGTTTGTCAAGAACCAAATTAGTGGGCGACGAAGAAATGGGGCTTTCTGCATTCAATCTGTCCTCCCTTACTGTTGGGTGTCGCAAAACTGGATACCTACAAACTCTAATAGAGGTCTATTTTGTTATTTCGTTTTACCTTTTAGGTGACCTTCAGAATTTAAAGAAGAAAATTTTGGTTGGAATCCTTTGAATTTTTGCTTGGGTATTTGAATGTAAAGAGTCTTTCATTCTCTATTATAAGCATTATTTTAAAATATTACATTGAGATTTGGCGGAAACGAGCGAACAATATGCCGTGCTGCAGTTTTTTCATGAAACTTAGTGTAAGTACCTACACTAAGTGAAATTGTATAGATCATGGGGTTTAGCACGAGTATAGTTAGAAGGTAGGTAGGTTCTGATATTTTCTTTTAAAATATCGAATAGAAATATAGAAATCGGCAAATATAGGTATCATCTCTACGAAAATTTAAGAATTTCAATATTAATACCAAAAAATCTAGCCTGTGTGTTAGCTAGATTTGTTTTGGCACATTGACAGCAGCACCTGGTAATATTTTCACTAAACACGTTTAAACATAAACAACTGAAACGTGTTTAAGATGCAAGCCGCACCTAATAACCTAAGTGAACTAGTTTTCCTGCAGGTATACTGCAATCTTCTCACCTATGTGTCACGGGTAGGTATTCCTTAATTTCTGCATGTTTATCTTGTGCTTCGTAGGTGGTATTAGATTAAGAAGATTAATATCCTCTCGTGCTGTGTTGTTGTAACTTAAACGTGTTGTGAGAAGGTAGTTGCAATAGTCGAATCATTTTAATTTTTGTACAATGCCGGGTTTCCACTGCGAGCGGAGCGTAGTTAATAAAAACCGGGCAAGTGCGACACTCGCGCACGAAGGGTTCCGTACCACTATCACAATTGGGTACCGAACCCTAAAATCGTTTACCACTTTTAAAATTTGATAGGAAAATGTGACACATTTAGCTTCGATTCGGACTTCCATCATAGTACGACCACACCACAAAAAAAAATGAAAAAAAAAACTTTGGCACAAAGACAATCTAAAACTCTTTGGTAAGTGAAGGCAGACCGGTATTTGACAGATAGGGCAGCCATTTTGAATTTCATGACCTACTCGATTCGATGTTTTTGAAACACGTTTGTTGTATGGGAGCCCCTCTTAAATATTTGTTTTAATTTGTTTTTAATTTGTATTTGTTGTTGTAGCGGCAACTGAAATACATCTTCTGTGAAAATTTCAACCGTCTAGCTATTACGGTTCATGAGATACAGCCTGGTGACAGACGGACGGACGGACAGACGGACAGACAGACAGACAGACAGACAGACAGCGAAGTCTCAGTAATAGGGTCCCGTTTTTACCTTTAGGTACGGAACCCTAAAAATGAGTCAGTTCAACATACAATGGTTGTTTTCATAGTCATACAAATCTGTCGAGCTATGGAAGCAATCGTTGGATGTTAAACTGACACATTTTGAACTGCGCTCCGCTCGCAGTGGAAAGCCGGCATAATAACAGTTATAGATAGATCATGTTTCCAAGTTCGAGCCCAGTCTCTGCACTTTACACATTCGCACTTCACGAACACAGGGTCTAAATGCGTTAAAATTAACTTATTTTAACATTTTATAATTGGCCTACGTTTCGAGATCTTTACAGATTTCTTCCTCAGGAGTAGACCGTCGGCCCTCGAGGAACCCCTGCTATCTACCCCTGAGGCAGAGGTATCTGTAAAGATCTGTAAATCCTTTACGAAAATAAACTCGCGGTTACTGTGTTCTGTATCATGCGTGCTTATTAATTTTCCCAAACAAACTTTCCCGTTTCAACACAACTTCTAGAAATATCTAGAATGTTATTTTTAAGTCAGATAGGTAGATGTTGCAACGAGATAGTGCAGACCAACTATGCAACTAATAACAGGGGTATTTACGAGTTGCGCCAAGCAACGGTCGGTAATTACAACTTATTATGATTTGTGGCCTGTCTTAACTCCCCCATTATAAGGTACGGCTTACACTGCCCGTTGAAATATGGGGATTTTATTGTTGATAGTTTTAATTGAACGCTGCTGCGAGCGTTGTATTGTTATTGTTCAAAGTTTGGGATGTGATTATCTTGTGGATTAAGGTGTTTTATTGAATCAACGAGTTTGCGTAGGTATATTTGGCGTATGCAGCCAACTATTATGTATGGGTTTTACCTGCTGAAATCCCGATTCTGTGGGAATTTCAAAAAACCCTTTCTTATTGGATGCTTCCATCATATACCTAAAGAACATACTCTCCAAATTTCAGCTCTCTACTAACAGCGGTTTAGACTGTGCGTTGATCAATCAGTCAGGGCAAAGCATTTTATAGATATATAATATGTTATGTACCTGGGTATTTACAAATAAAATGGTATGTAGTAAATCTAGTTGTTTCTATTTGCTTTCTGGCTAGATTGAGCTGTGTCTAACATCCTTCAATATTTACTATTTACTTACCAACCGTAATATTATACCTATGTTTACTGCTAAGACTAACATAGTCTACCTTACACATAATATAGCACATGTAATTAGTTAGTGTTTAGCGCTGGGAATCAACTAAAACCCTAGACTTACTAGTCTAGTCCAAACGTGTACATTGTGTCTATGTTAGACCTCTCTTAGGGAAAGCAAGCAAGTTTAAATAATCTAGCTTAGCTAATTCAGAGAGAGTTTATTTATAGCTTCCTTGAAATTGGGATGGAATCGCT
The DNA here is from genome assembly GCA_958496205.1 of Idaea biselata. Classification (NCBI taxonomy): domain Eukaryota; kingdom Metazoa; phylum Arthropoda; class Insecta; order Lepidoptera; family Geometridae; genus Idaea; species Idaea biselata. Next base: position 3,297,926 of record OY292399.1, read on the forward strand.
AAAAGTAAATTGAGCTATTTGAGCGATGCTAAGGGGAAAGTCGTCCTACTCTTTTCTTCATACAAACTTTACAAACGTAGTCGACTGTTTTCTCCCTGTATAAAAACATTAGAGATAATATGTTTATGCCATAAAATCTAAATCAACCATGATCATGTCGACTTAGAAATAACTATAACTAAAAAAAAATGAATACCTAATTCACTACTAGTAACTTCAACTTTTGAGGAGCTAATATGCTGTATATAATCGTGTGGGTAAGCAACGCCTGGCATGGTCATTACTTGGATGGGTGACCGATGTGTGTGGAAAAAACATTTTCACTAGCCCCTTCATACTTCGTAAGGCACGTTAAGCAGTTGGCCCCGGTTTTTATCTCAGATAGTAGTCGTTAGGTCAAGTTTGAGGCCTTAGGATGACCAGAAAACTCTAACACTGTGGGACACAGCACTACACAAAAAGAAGAAATAATAAGGCGTTTTACACGTCAACTCTATCCTTGCATTTAACTTTCTCAGGTCCGCGCCACTATATTTACTAGCACGCAATTGAATAATAACAATATTACTACATAAACAAACAGCATTATTTCACGCTTCAATAATCGTGTCGCACGTGTAATTACCACCCGTATTTACTTCAAATAAACAAATACACGGCAATCGCCACCTGTCCGCGTCCGATCCCATTTAACACAGTCATTGTCACCCTAAGCTGGGTCGATCGTCTCTCAATGAAACGACTTTGTACAGAGATCTTCGATGGGGTGTCCCTTCTTTATTGGCTAAGTGAGGTACAAACTTGTTTTTTTTTAAATAATACATGTTAATAATTGAAAGTTTATGAATGGGGAATGAAAATAATGGACCATTACAATTAGAAGTATTGGCTTTTTATAGCCTTTTGTACATTATGGTCACAATATTTTTGCTGTAGGTTCAGAGATAGTTATTTGCTTGCCTCGTAAAAGTGCGTAGAGGTTAAATACATCATTTAACGTTATTTTTAAACGTTTAATGATATTGACGTTATGACGTAACTAAATTATTACATTACATTATAAAATTTAACGTTACAACAGTACCTACCTAAATATTGTTTTCTTTTGTTAGCTCGCTAATTTGTCCCACTGTAGGGCAAGGGCTGTGCTATAACCAAATATATTTCTTTTTAACTTTTTTTTGGTAAGAATCTATTCTATTAATGGTAGGTACTTGACGCTAAGTAGGTACTTGTACTTACCAAAAAAAAGTTACAAGTACATTACCTCCAGTACTTAGGTACCTAAGTTCAACGTAATGGTTCATGTTACCATTATTTTCAGTTTATTCAAGTGAAACAAATTAGTTTGATGGCTGAAAGTGATCGATGACTTGGATAATGCGCTTGTTATTTGAATTATAAAAGTAAAATGTTCAAAAAACTTTTTCAGACTTCCAAATTGGTTAACCACCCTATTCATCAAAGTTTGTTAAAGTTTCTCTACTTGAATATTGTATACGTCAATCCCACTTCTATCATTTTAACATTTTAAATGATATTGGATTACTAGCAGAGCCCTGCAGTTTTACCAGGGTAAGTCCCGACCCCGCGGGATTTTTCAAAATCCCTTAGTGGTCCAAATTTCATGGCTCTACGACCTGCTGTTTGGGCTCTGCGTTGATATATAGATAGAAGATTTTCAATGGAGAAATAGGGTCTACTATAAATATTAAAGTATAGGGTTTTACTATCTATGCTTATACCACAAAATACATAAATAGTTGCTTATAGTCTTATTTTCGTGTAGTGGTTGGCCCACCTAGTGTTAGAGCTTTCAGGTCGCTCTATAGAGGTCTTACCTCTAATGACTGCAAGCAGAGATAGCAACCGAAAACAACTGCGTACAACGTCGATACCTGTAGCATATCCTATACCTACTTAGGTAGTATAACCTACTTAGGGTATAAAGTAAGTTCTTACCTATCTAAAGAGATGGAAAAGGACTTTTTAAAGTTATCTTAGCGGTTATCTAGCGGTCTAAGAAAAACGTGTAGGTAGAATTCATAACTTATTTTCTTTCTATCTATGTTTTCTATTTCATTTTTTGATTTTAATATTATAGTAAGAAGATTTATCAAAGCCCTACGTTTTAAAGTCTTTCCAGGTAGGCTAGCCTGACAACCCGAGATACTTTTTGTCGAATTGACATAAAGACTCCGTCTCTGTCTCTCAAACGTCGAGAAAAGGAGACGGAATCTTTAAGTGGATTCGACAAAATGTATCTCTTGCTTTCTCGTCTGTTCACGAGTACACTGAGATGTAATTTATCATAATTATCACAGTCGTTGTTCTTAAAAGTGACTGAAACCTACCTTACGAAGAAAAATCAAAAATCCGTGGTATTTTACATTAAATCCTAAAAGTGTAGAACGAGAATAATAAATGACAGACGGATGGACGGACGGACGGACGGACTGACAGACTGACAGACTGACAGACTGACAGACTGACAGACTGACAGACTGACAGACTGACAGACTGACAGACTGACAGACTGACAGACTGACAGACTGACAGACTGACAGACTGACAGACTGACAGACTGACAGACTGACAGACTGACAGACTGACAGACTGACAGACTGACAGACTGACAGACTGACAGACTGACAGACTGACAGACTGACAGACTGACAGACTGACAGACTGACAGACTGACAGACTGACAGACTGACAGACTGACAGACTGACAGACTGACAGACTGACAGACTGACAGACTGACAGACTGACAGACTGACAGACTGACAGACTGACAGACTGACAGACTGACAGACTGACAGACTGACAGACTGACAGACTGACAGACTGACAGACTGACAGACTGACAGACTGACAGACTGACAGACAGACTGACAGACAGACAGACAGACAACGAAGTCTCAGTAATAGGGTCCCGTTTTTACCTTTAGGTACAGAACCCTAAAAACTAAACCCTCCTGCGGCTCGAGCGCCGCGCTCCATTGAACACGCGTTGCGAAATTGCGGCTTGTAACTATTACAGCCAAAAAGATCGAGACTAAAGCGAGTGAAGGCACTGGACGCACCTAGTCTACACTAATATTATAATTTGTATTTTTGTGTGTGTGTGTCGTATGTTTGTTATGAATAAACTCAAAAACTACTGTACCAATTTCAAAAATTCTTTCACTATTAGAAAGCTACATTCACCCTGAGTAACATAGGCTACTTTTAGTCCCAATATTTTCCCGGGATCGGGATTTACGCGGGTGAAACCGCGGGACGCACCTAGTATATCCATAAAAAGATAAGTTTGAAGCCAGTGTCATCATAAGTGTTCTTATTCGTCTCGTAAATCGATAGCAACTTCCGAAAGTATGTCAAGGAACATTAAAACAACAAGAAATATGATGATTTGAACTAATACATTTTTAATGGTAGGTTCTTTAATAATACATCATTCCAACACATATAAATTAAAAATCAATAAACACCATGTGTACTAGACTGGCTGCGGTCCTGGTTTTACCCGCGTATGTTTTGCGGATAAATAGCAGGGAGCAGCTTTGGTTCTTACGGAGTAAAATAATTTATGTAGGTACTTATTGACGATTAAAAACATTATACCCTATTTTTACTTTAATTAAATTAAAAACAAATATGTATGTATATCTACAATCTACATATTCTTAAAAAAAATCACCTCCAATTTAACGACTTTAAATTATAAGTGAAGATTTTTCAATCTGCAGATAATAAGTTTTCTGTCGAATAAAATGAAACCTACCAAATTTAAAAATCCTTTGAAAGTTCGATTTCTTTTTAACATTTTAGTCCGTGTTGTTATACTGGAAATATATCTTCATCCAGAAATTTGAAAAATAGCCCCAAATAATAACCATTTTACAGGTAGGTTGAAACCTGTAAAACAATTTAAAATTGAAAATGCTTGACGTGCAATGCCGTAACTTATAATTAAAGCCCGCCAACAAATATTGGGCAGAATTTGTTGTTTAAATTCACTAAACCAGTAGTTAAGGTACGGGGACACGTGTGGGGACCGTTTAGGGTAAATGCACCATTCATCGGGCACCTGCCGTCGATCTATACCCCGGACATGACCATAATCTATTAGCTGAGAGGTTAATTGGACCAGAATTATCGTTTAAACTTATAACCGTTCGCGTTGTTTTGAGAATTTTACTTATTACATCAAACATAGGTACCTAATTTAAAAACAACTTTCAATAAGTAAATACAAGGGAAAAAGAAAATGGTTACTTAGCAACAATGACAATAAAAAAATAAAACTATGAGTAGGTTTAAGTAGGTACTTATTTAAGTGAAATAATAATTTACTTAACTACATTTTCATCTATTGTGTGGTAAAGAAATTAATAGGAAAGAAAATTATTATAGTAATATAATAGGTAGGTAAGTAGTAAATAAAAACGCTTATTATTAACTAGCAGCGCCCCTCGGTTTCATCTCCTTAAAAGTAATTCTACACAGTGTATGTATGTTTGTTTGAATAAACTAAAAAACTACAGGAGCGATATCAAAAATTCTTTCACCATTAGAAAGCTACATTCACTCTGAGTCACATAGGCTACTTTTGATCCCAATATTCCCACGGGATCGGGACTTACGCGTGTGTAACCGCGGGACTCAGCTAGTCACACATATAAAGAAATTCGTGCATGTGTGTGTGCTGTTTAGATAAAGTTGCAGTTAACTTTAAGTCCCCCCAAGGGACACTGCTAGTTATTTTATAAAAGTTGAAAAGACAGAACACTTAAACCTTCATTTACGAGCAATTCGCAGTAGTACGCGCATACTTCTTGCCAATTTCCTGTACCTACTGCCAAACGATATCTTATTTCGATACTTGACACTTTATCAGATAAGACATTTACGGCCCTACTTTATATCCCTTTAAATATAGGTTGGACTATTGGCATTTTTTATATTTTATGTTTCGTAAGTCCCAAGTTGGCCGGCCTTCTTGTTGATTACTTATTGAAATATTGGTGCTTTTTAACCGACTTCAAAACAAGGAGGTTCTCAATTCGACCTGTATATTGTTTGTATGTAAGTATGTGGATATGTCCGCGCCGCCCCGTACTCCGGCATATGAAGTCCGATTTTTGCCATAGACATTTAAGGGATAACAATTTTTGTCCTTGAAAATAGATACTGGCGACGTGTCTCGATGTGACCATCGTCCTTTTTGCAAACTTGCGAACTCCACTAAAAACTCAAACCCAATCGGAGGATAATTATGAATTTATTAAAGGAAAAATACATCTACAAAAACACGACGCATGGTTGACGCTGAGCGGGATTCGAACCAACTACGCAATTCGGGAGTAACGACTTACCAATTAGTCCACCGGCGTCGCGTCGGTGTCTCACACGCTGAATCTTTGCATCTGTATTTTACCATGTACTACAGCTTAGGCAGTGCAGGCTTAAGGACATAAAATAAAAATAGAATTACAATTATGAATTTCGGAAGACTGCCCGAAATTCATCTTAAAGTGTTAATAGCATTAAAATCGAATAAAAAAAACATGACTTGTTTTTTCTGTCTTTGTTCCACCAGTTTAAAAAGAAGGAGAAGGAAATGAGTTCTGTTATTTTACTCAATTCTCGTCCAACACATTTTGTTAATTCGTTCAAGGAACGTGCACTTAGCACTGGAGGTAAAACTTAGTTCCATTTCTTAAGTACGTACCTTGTTCTTTAGTGGTCTTCGCCAAAACGTTTCTTTTATGTAAACAGAATATTAAATTGGATAGGTAATATTACTGTTTTCCCTTAAAAATCTAAGCTAAGCCTATTTGAGCTTTGGTTGCTAGCCAAGGTTCATTCCTTGGACTGAGTATGTTGCCTTAGCTTAGTTTGTAAGAGCTTCACTGTAGGTAAATATACCATCTAGGTACCATCTAGATACCCATCGATCAGTTTCATCGCAAATGGTTCAGTAGTTTTTGCGTGAAGGAATAACAAACATATCTACTCGTTTACTTACTCACATACTTACTTAATTACACACAAACTTTTACATCGACTAAGATGTAACACACAGTGATATGTCGCGGGGAGACGCAGGGTTAATTTCCTATGACATAAACACATAAAAGGTGATGGTCACAAAGAGATTCGCAGCGTGCGTTAAAAAGGTGTAGGTATTAGAGATGGGCCGACTAATCGCCGACTAGTCGGGAAAGCCGACTAGTCGGCAGTTCAACTGACTAGTCGGCAGGTACGTACTTAAGAAATGGAACTAAGTTTTACCTCCAGTGCTAAGTGCACGTTCCTTGAACGAATTAACAAAATGTGTTGGACGAGAATTGAGTAAAATAACAGAACTCATTTCCTTCTCCTTCTTTTTAAACTGGTGGAACAAAGACAACTCAACTAACAATTATGCAATAAAACTAATATTTAATTGAATTAATAGTACAGTAAGAAGGTGGATAGTCAGAAAAACGTATACATAACACGTTATAGCCTACATACAGCATCTTAACATCAAACATATAAAATGGCATAACTATGCCTCAGCTCCATGATTTTTTTTTTCCAACTTTTATTTTTATTTCAACATTTTTTGGAAGTTTCGTTACAGCTATCGAAGTGCAAATTTATCCAAAAATACCAACACTCGCCGAGTGGTCATTATTAACCCAAATATCTGGGAATTATAATGATCTGCATTGCCGACTAGTCGGCCGACTAGTAGGCAATTTTGGAACCGACTAGTCGGCTAGTCTGCTAGTCGGCAGAACCCCTAGTCGGCCCATCTCTAGTAGGTATTTATTGCCGTCAAATCTCAATATCGCGATTCAGAAAATAACGTTTATTAGTAACAATTCCATCCATTGCCAATGTTGAATAACTCATAACTTTTAGGGTTTTTATTAATACTATAAAGTACTTCAAACTGCAAGGATCAATACGATCCCGTAGAGATGCAGAACTTTCTAGAAATATATAATACGATTCAAACATTTACAAGTTCTATCCGACCAACGACTGTTACAAGTTTTTATTCAGTTAACGCTCTGGGACATGTGCCGTACCTTATCTCTATGGTTATGTTAGGGATAGTGTTATGGGCCTCGATTTCTTTTGTCTCCATACCTTTTGTCATGAAATTAGTTGAGATATTTTTCTATTTTATTTGTAGGGGAGATGGTATCAGTGTAACGCCTAATTTTGTCGAACCTTTCGCCTTTTGTTCAACTCTGTGGTCAGTTTAGTTTATTTTCGTTACGTGGCTACCCCACGAAACGAAAGAGTTCGATTTTTAAATTTATTTCTTTAAATGTTTTTTTTTTAATTTATTTCTCGAGCACAGATTCGTCGACAGTTTGTCGCTGCCGCGTCATGAATTCCCTTTGTGACTTTTGTTTATTCTGTGTTAGCGTCAATGAAAATCGCAATGCCCCTTATCGCTGCGCGCTGAGCCTTCCATACATCATTTAGTTCCTCCCCCACAATAACTATTTTTACGTGTGGTATGTGATGATGATGAGATTGGAATAATCATAGGTAAGTGTTTTTTTTTGTAAATTGTCAAAAATTACATCGGCTTTGATGCAAACGTAACCGTGATGGGCTATTCCATCTTATTTTTAAGTAGTCGTGTTTATTTTTCTTTTGTGAACATACTAGGCAATATTACACTGACGGTAAGTTATAAAAGTTCCTCAGTAAAGTATAGTGGTAGTTGTAAACAGGGTTTAGGATGCGTTACACGGTTAACCCGCAGCTAACTCGGATCATCCCAGATTATGTTGAATTTTTAATACAGTGATGTAGCGACGACGCTTTGTAAGACTAGTAAGTTATTTTATTTTAAGTTATTTTTTTTAAATTATGTTTCTGATCTTGCTCTTATCTAACTTCCAACTCTTAGATTACCTAGATGGTGGGAATTATCACAACGACGTTAAAATTTTGATCCATCTTCTTTAAGAGGATAGTCTCCATTCTCTTTCTCCATACAAACGTAGTTTAAATTTTCCTCCCTGGATAAAGACATTAGAGCAAATATGTTTATGCCATAAAACCTATATCCTTTTATTTTATAACTAGCAGATTCCCGCGGTTTCACCCGCGTAAGTCCCGATCCCGTGGGAATATCGGGATCAAAAGTAGCCTATGTTACTCAGGGTGAATGTAGCTTTCTAATGGTGAAAGAAGTTTTGAAATCGGTTAAACTGTAATATGACAAATAGCAATTAGGTATCACTGTACCTAATATAGCACAATTTATAATTTGGTATATTACCTAAATTCGCTAGGCAGGAGACGTATTTTCTAATCATTCCAATTCTAAGTCGTGAGAGTTCCGCATGCTAAAACTTAACTTCAACAAAGGTATTCGCATGCAAAACACGCGCTTTCGTATACAAATTGAAGTCCAAACGGTTTAAAAAACACCAGACAGACTGCCTGTGACTTCGTTTTTAACCGACTTCAACTTTAAAAAAAAGGTGGAGGTTCTCAAATCGACCGTACCTATATTTTTAATATGACGACCTTTTGTGACGCGTCGGGGGAAAGCCCGACTTCAATGCAGAAGGTTGCGGGTTCGATTCCCGCCGGGTGCAAGTATTTATGCTTAAAAATAAATATTTGTTTCTGGTCTGGCTGTTTTATATGTATCATACGTATGTATTAAAAAAAAAGTTTATTATGTAGTGCATCCGTTATCTTGTATCTATAGTACAAGCCTAGTGTAAGCCTAAATGGCGCTGTGTGTAACGTCGTGTAATATTTATTTATTATTTTTTATTATTATGTAAAATAATTTATCGCCATACTTTTGTATAGGTACTCTCAAAAAAGCCGTCACAAAATAACTTCTTAATTTGATGCTACACAATGGAAAATTATCCTATTTCAGTCGGCAGTACCTATATACCTACAACAATCTTTCACTACAATGGAACAGCAAATTTTCCCGAAGCATAGTCACAATGTGTCGTTTGGGAGACATTATTACGTACGAACTATGAATATGATTCACGTCTACAGAAGTTTTAATTAAAACCAGAGAAATACTAGGAAAAAACTCGTAACTGTCCGGAGGGGAAGGTACTAGGGGAAACGTCCGTGGGATTTCCAGGTTTTATCTTTTAAATGTGGTTTCGTTTCATATTTTTCTGTGTGAAAATGTTCTGATCGTTTTTGAGAACCGTCGATTTTAAAGCTTTGTTTATATAGGTACTATCGACTACTCAAATAGTTCATTCTGTGAATGTATGTGAAGCTATTTGCCCGTGAACATGAAATACAAATATTATGTTTATACTTGTTAGGGGAATTTGTTTGTATAAATGCGTCTGTTTTTTTACACATCTGATATATGAGCGTTTGACCACTATCTCACCTGACGGTAAGTAATGATATGCTCATAGAGATGAAGGAAGACGGCAATGGAAAAAGATCCTACCCGTTTTCTTAGTGGCTGCACCGGCCAACGTGTCGCAAGACGGACGAGTTCGCTTGGCGCTCGACTTGACCGGTGGGTGGTAATAAGCGGCGGCTGTAGGCGGCTAAAAGGCCAAGAAACCCTAACAGCCGCCTTTCAACGGGCAGAGGATTCCTTACCCATATTATTTTAGACCCGGGCTACATGGCCCAACTACACTAAAATGACGCCATTCGATTTTTCTTCTGTTTTCGCAATGTTGGATTGAAATCTTTTACGGTTCTAATCGACCTTCACAGGTCTGATGAAGAGACCTCGAAACGTTGAGCGTCGAAACAATGCTAAAAGTTACAAACACCACGCGATTAAAACCGAAGAATGAGTTTAATTTCAAAAGTGAGAAAGAACAGAAAAGTGTCATAAAAGTCTATGACAGTTTTCGGTTCTGTGACACAGGTGTGCATTTCAAAAGCTATGTCACAAACGTTCATTTCGTATTCCAAGCAACATATACGATTCGACAATTGCAAATAGGTACCCAAACTTTGGTCCGCTAATGAAATGCCTCTTACGAAAACCGGCAAACCGGCTCAACAAAGAGCCATTCCAATTGTTGTCAAATGAAGATTCAATTGTGCCAATAAATTAGTGAAGCAGCGCCTTAAAGGGGTCGGTCCCTTCATTTGCAAAGTCACACGGTCTTCATTGTGCACGGGCTTAGATAAACACTGCTCTATTATTACCGAATGTATTCGCGATTCGACCACCGTTTAATTGGTATTTGTTAGTTATTGTTTTGATCTTACTTTGTCTCTAAGACTTCCTTACCCGTGGGTTCGAATAAAGGGAACTGTAGTGACCAAAATTTAGAAGGGAGAGCGGTGAAGCCGCGGGCAGATGCTCATCATCCAAGCGATGTTCCTGGTTGCTGGGAGCCCGGGATCCGCTGTCCTACTTTTACGTCTCCTCTTTGGACGATCTTCGGCATCCCGTGTGGCCATTGGCACGCATATCAGCCCTCTAGACGTCAAGTTTTTATAGTTTTTTTATGGTTTTGATCTGTAAGTCTTCCATACCCGTTGGACTCGAATAGGGATATGAAGTGACCAAAATTCTGTAGGGAGAGCGGTGATGCAGGAGCGCTCTCCCTACAATTTTTTCCTTATTTCTTTTCTTCTTAAGAGAAGTATATACGCCAACGACCTTGAAACTGAAAATCCCTGTCGGGCTCATCGAAAATTGTTGATTATTTCATGACGGAATGTCGTAGAACTTTTTTTTGTGCACAGTTTGTAGGTGACATTGTTTCCTACATTTTGGTGTAGTTTTAAGACAAGAACCTCCTATTGGTGCAAAGCCTATCCAAATTTTAGACAAAAAATGTCTGATTTGGCTAAAATGTCGATAGGCTTCAAAACGTTTCGACATAATTGTATGGAAACTGCACTAAAATATCGGAAACAATGTCGCCTACAATCTGTACACAAAAAAAGTTCTACGACATTCCGTCATGAAATAATCAACAATTTTCGATGCGCCCGACATGGATTTTCAGTTTTTCAGAATAGGGCCCTTAAGAAAAACATTGTATTTACAATTTTATTTAATTCATCGGTCTTATTTGCTCATTGTTATTTTGAAATTATCTCACCTCAAAAGGAACCCTTAATATTTAATTTAACAAGGTATACATTGCAGTCTGTGCAAGTCAAATAAAATGTAATAACGGTAACAATATCATTCTAATATGAAAGTCAAATCACCTGAATGAAGCTCTCCTACTATTGTAACGGTAGCCGCAGACAGCAGACTTTTTATCTCGACCACAGCTACAATGCATAAGAATTACCTTAACGAAATGCAGGTATTTTAGGTAACTTTTGTATAGTGGGACGAGACTAGAAATATTTTACAAGCGAGACAATTCTTTCAAAAATTGTCGGTACCTACATACTGTGGATTGTGGGTGCGAATCGAATATGGCATTTAATATCTAATAAAGAATGGTTTTTAAATATATAACACTAATAACATCCATTAAAAATAAATATGGGCAAAAAATAATCACACAAATGCCCTTTGTTCGTACCCGGTGCAAAATAGCCAAGGATCCTGGCAGCATTGGCTCCTTGTATGAAAATAATAGGTACCTATTTAATATCGACAATAATTAAAAAAAAACACAGTTTAACTTACTTACATCTTTTTTGATACGGCTCATTAATTAAAAACGATTCTACGTAAAATTTCAAACACGAGCTACCGCCTGATCAGGCGATAAAAAGTCGGTAGTCCCTCTCAGATGCGAAGTTAAATCAGCAAGTTGAAGTCTTCGGTTGGCCCAGTCGAATGTTAGAAGTGACATGCACCATTATTGCCTTCAGCACAAACATTACCCCCGGCTTAGAACGAACGTTATCCGGGATTAGGTAAGCTTTTGTCTGTGTTTGCATGCGCGAACAATCGACCTTCGGACTTTAGTATTTTGAATAGTTCTGCTATTATATCGGATCTGAATGACGGTCATAGTTTCTAACTTGATTCATTAAAATAGTTCATAAGTTTGTGTTGATTTTGTTAATGTAAGGTTGTTTTACGTAATTTTCTGTTTTGGATGGCTTTGAGTAACATGATATCTTAGACCTAATGCACTGGGAAGAGCATCAGCAAGTTTTTGTTTATCACGCGTCATAAACTGCATAGGCGTTAATAGGTACCTAGGTAGGTATGAGATTTCAATTAGTTCAGTGGCTCTTTATTATGGTCCACAGTTAATTGTTCAGATATGTACCCTTGTTTTGATTTGTTTTAATATATTCACCAATGAATATCGGGATCAAAAGTAGCCTTCCTCAATAAATAGACTAGACTGAAAGAATTTCTCAAATCGGACCAGCGGTTCCTGAGATTAGCGCGTTCAACCAAACAAACTCTCCAGCTTTTAATAGTAATTGATGTGTACCCTATATTTATCAGCTCTGTTTGTAGGTATACTTTACTATAGATAGATAGAGACAGACAGCATCAGACTATCGCTGAAGCTTATGAGTTTAATAACATACCCTAAGTTCCATCCTTCCTGATACAATCCTAATTTGAAACTCTCCGTAAAAGTCGATATTCAAACGTATAGCTCAACAAAGTCACCATAATTGTGAATAGCTTCAATATTTTATAGAGAATATGAAAATACATATATTATGGCTTATAAATAATTCGGAATCCTTAAGAGAGTATACTTCTCACCTGTGTCACTAGCACTACCAACAGACTTGAGGCAAACGGCAACAAAATATACTGTAGTCTCTCGATTGAATCAATAAACTCTATGTGTAAAGGAATAGAGCTTATAATTGAATGATCAGGATTTGCCAATGCGGCGAAAAATATCTTATTTGAATAACCCAAGCTTCAGGGAAATGGATCGGATAAGCGTGGAACTTTTAACTGAAATAATATTGTCGTTTGTACAGGAAGAATATTTTTCTTGATTTTCGAAGCTTTTTTTCGTGGGTTCAAGCGATTTTGTCGTGTCCCAATGGGGTTTCCTTTTACGGAACGGTCTTTTATATACTTTGTTTATTGAAATTAATGTTTTAAATATACCTTACCTACCTTTGGTAGATTCCTTTTGAATAAACGTACCGCGAGCCGACTAGGTAGTTTTTCATTTTGCGGCACCTATAGTTGGTGCCGAATATAATGTAAAACACAGGTTCGCGCGGTTTTACCCACGTAAGTCCTGACCCCGTGTATAATAAAATACTCCCAAACACCAAACGTAATAAACAACTCATACGCAAACGCATAAACTATGTACCGTTTGTCTTTAACTGTGACATGAAGTTTCAAAGTTATCAGACAGGGACAAACGTTACATAAACTTAATCATTGTTGATAATTTAGGAAGATTATATACATTTCTATTATAAAGAGGAAAGATTTGTATTTTTGTGTTTGTGTAGGTGTGATTGTAATGAATAAACTCAAAAACTACTGGACCGATTTTTTTTCACCAAAAGAAAGCTACATTATCGAGGAGTAACATCGGCTACATATACATGTGTAAGATTCTGTAAAAGTAAAAACCTACCTCTTTAAATTCTGCAAATTATAGAAAAAATACATTATTCTCCTTTCACATAGGGTTTCTTCTGACAAGCCACACCTTTCCAAACATTATGAATACCGCCATCTTCAATAGAATGTCGAGAAACACCCGGACGTCATTAAGTGGACGCAAGAAAAGGATTCCTTCTCGAAACTTCTTTCTTTAACAAAGCAAAAAAAAACCACACATTGATGGTAGCGATAAACGAACAAAAAAACATACACTTAAGTGCGGAGGCAACCGCTAAACTTGAAGAAACTCCGACAAAAAGTATTCGCTAAGAGCTTTATACGAGCAATATTTCATAGTTTAAAAGACGAAACTCTCCGAATAGGTACCTTTTATTTAATGTTTATGAAGTCTACGGTCTTCCGCGGCTTGTTGCTTGGAAACTTGAATTTTTGTTATATTGTTGGGGAACGACGAAAGGCCTGCGGTAATTTGGCTTTAACCAAAGATTTGCTTTGTTGTCCTTATTTGGTACCTACTGACATAAATTGTATTTGATTTTATTGAATAAAGGAATGTAATATTGTTTCTATAATCCTTGTAATAACATTTTTAAAGGCAAATAAAAGTCACGACTCTGTATACGGAACAGGACGGAACGTGTCAATTTCTACATACAAATATTCCGTCGGAGCGGGATGGGACGGGATTTTTAAAAATGACAATTTGATTCTTGTATGTAGAAATTGACACGTCCGGGACGAGACAAATCCCGTTACGTATGCAGAGACATTAACTTAACCTCAAACTGTATACAAGCTTCAAACTGTGTATTGAATTAGAAGTTTCCATTTTCTGTTCCGAAGAGGACGGCGTTCGAATCTCGTGATGATGAAATCTTTTTGTAGGCTCAAAGATTTAGTCGAAGACATCGACAAGTTCTGTTTTGATGTTTCACATCTGCCAGGCGTCCCGTGACGGCTCACATTTTTTTTCTTCTACTTTTCATTAGAATCAATCGAGCATCACATTCTCCAGCCCATGCGTCACCCGTATCGTAGAGGAAGCAAGCACTTTGGAGTTTCTTTGCCGGTCTCGGACGTATGGTAATACGATTTCCTTCCTCAAGCCGTGGTCCCATAAATTAGATGCCAACGCGCGGCCTCGCAACCTGAAAAATTACTAACTTGTAAGAAAATTGAAGTACCAGTACCATCGATAAATGGAGCGTTAACGTTTTTGTATTATTATTTAATAGCTGACTAGCTGCGTCCCGCGGTTTCACCCGCGTAAGTCCCGATCCCGTGGGAATGTCGGGATCAAAAGCCTATGTTACTCAGGGTAAATGTAGCTTTCTAACGGTGAAAGAATTTTTGAAATCGATCCAGTAGTCTTTGAGTTTATTTATTACAAACACACGACACACAAACACAGAAAATAACAAATCTTTCCTCTTTAAAATATTAGTGTAGATGTAGATAACTGAGTAGCAGAATTCCGCGGTTTCACCCGCGTAAGACCCGTTCTTTCTAAAAACCCTTTCTTAGTGGATGCTTGCTTACACATCACAGAGACCACACTTTCCGAATTTCATGTCTATAGGACTAGCAGTTTGGGCTCTGCGTTGATTTATAGATCAGTCAGGACTTTGAATTTCATATATATAGAAGACTAGCAGATTCCCGCGGTTTCACCCGCGTAAGTCCCGATCCCGTGGGAATATCGGGATCAAAAGTAGCCCATAGCGTTACTCAGGGTGAATGTAGATTTTTTGAAATCGGCCCAGTAGTTTCGGAGATTACCCCCAATATACATACATACATACATGTTACCAACATTACCTCTTTATAATATTAGTATAGATATAGATATTGTAATTTTATTATAGCTTAAATGTGGGTCAGCTTTACCATCATATTAAAAATATTTCGGCTCAATTTTCACTACAGCTCGATTATCAGGTTTTTAATATTCGGATACCAAACGTATCGGTATTTTTCGAATAGGTAACATTAAATGCCTAATTTATAGATATTTTTCAAATAACTAGAACCATATGTGGTGCCTGGGTATACTAACCTACCACATCGATCACAGAGATAACATTTTATCAAACAAATTAAACTAAATAACAACACAATAAAACTGGGAACCATTCGGTTATTTATTACTGCGAAGTAATTAAATGATTGAAAACGTTTACACTGAAATATTATTCGTAATAACGAAACCCATTTCACAGTATATTGCTCTATTTATTCTAGAGATAATGGTGTAATGATATTCTTTGAAAGTTAAATGGTTGTTCTCTGTAAAGTTATTGAGAGTTATTTGTATAGCGTAGGTAGCGTAGGTATACAGTTAGCTTCTGTCCTTGATATTGTTGCTAGTCACAGAAATAGACTTTAATAAGAGATATAACTACATATTATACTTTTTTTTTTGTAAATCTATGTCTATAAAAGGCTTTGTCCTGTCTGACTGATTGACTGATCGTCGCACAGCCACAGAATACATAAATAGTACAAGTACACAGCCTAAAGCTAGCGACCTTTCGGCATCGTACGCATCGGACGGATCGCATCAAACGGATCGTAATATTTTTGTTTAGATAGATAGATATATTTACGCTTTATTTGCACAACAAACAATATACAAAACAACATAGATATGTAAGACAAATACACAGAAAGCAAATTCGAGCGATCCCTACGATGCAGATTGGTGGACGAACTTCTGTGACTTTCTATACAAAGAATATTAAAATCCGTTTGATACGATGCGTCCGATGCCTAGGTACGATGCCGAAAGGTGGACGCTTAGCTTAAACCGCTCATACTAAAGGGCTGAAATTTAAAGAGTGTGTTCTCTAAGTGATGTAAGTATCCGATCAGAAAGGATTTCTGAAATATCCCACGGGATCGGGACTTAAGCGGGTAATACCTCGGGACTCAGCTATATATACTAGCTGAGTCATATAAAAAAAAATAGAAATCACCCAGACCAGAACCCGGCGGGAATCGAACTATATAATATGCCAAAAGTCGGCATCGGAACGATATCCAGGTACCCTACGTCATATATACACCGCTCAAGTAGGTACCACGTTCAGTCGTCCATGGATCAGTTATTTTATTCGGATATGTGCGCAACATTATCAATATTCTACTCGAAGCCCGAACTTAAGATACTTCGTTTATAAACCGCTAACCTAATCCATAACATAAACAAACACGTCTCACGTGTGTAAAGACATTTCATATCTTTACTTTAAAAATAGACATTACATCTTTTAGCTTTTCTGTGGTTTGCGCAAGTGTGATTTTAAGGTTCCGTACCCTGATAGTAAAAAACGGGACACGGTTGATCTCATGAACCGTGATAGTTAGACAGTATTTCTGTTGCTGCTGTTACAAAAAAAAAAACAATAAAATAAATATTTAAGGGCGCCCATACAAGAAACGTCTTTTGTTTATTCTTGTTAGTTTAGTATTTTTAAACCACTGAAATTAAATTCGATTACGTAAGTTCGAGTTGCTTGCTCTCGCTCTTTGTGCATGTGCGCGAGCGAGATCGAGCACTCATCTATTATTCGTTTGCATACAAATGAGTTTTCTAACGAATCATAAATACCAATTCAGGACTTTTGACTTTCATTTCGTAATGATGCGTTGCAGCGACATATATATAAATAAATAAATATAAAAAGATATAAAGTGTTATATCTGCATAACGAGCTCGATGATCTAGCTGCATCTGCCAATCATGTATCATTGTGAGGGTTAAGCAACGCCTGGACGGTCCTTTCTTGGATGGGTAACCGGCAAAACATTTTCTTGAACTCTTCAAACTTACTATTTTACTACACAATCGTAATGTATTCTCTATTTCCTAGATATTAAATATCTTTGCTCGTATAGGTATGTTAACACTAGGTATATTCTTCTCTGTCAGATCTCATGCATAAAAGAGAGACAAAGACATGTGGAAACACTAGCTTTAGTACATTTTCAGTGTTTCTCGTTCAAAGGTAAATGCGATTGCGCTAGAAATGCAGATTGCTTGCATTCTCACGTCATTGAAAACCACAGTTCCTAAGATAAGGACAGGGTTGCCAACGCATTATCTTAGATAGGTGCTAAATGACATCTCAAATAGTGCTAGATTGATAAAAAAAATAAAAAACAGTGCTAGATTGATAAAAAAAATAAGAAATAGTGCTATTTTTTAGACATAATTTTTTTCTATGTGTTTTTTTTATTCCGAATGCCGCTAAAATATTCAAATATTCTCGCATTAGATTCTGTTTTGCAAAATACACACATTGCTTTCAAACTATCTCCAAGCACAGGTCTAAGCTACTTTTTGTATTTTGGATCGTTCTCCCACTCTTTTCTGTAATTTTGAACTTAACTCACTTTTTTGCTTTAAGGAATATCTATTTTAGTAGGTTTTATAGTTCACGAAACACTAAATTGATAAATTCACAACTAAAAACATTCGCTTATACAGTGACCAGAAAAAAATCAGAATGATGGCTGTATAGTGCTAGATTAAGTGCTAGGTGCTAAATGTTAAATTACAGTGCTGGAATTGCGAAAATAGTGCCAAATCTAGCACCGAAAGTGCTAAGTTGGGAACCCTGGATAAGGATCGTTTGTAATAGAAGCGTATGTTGCAAACATTTTTTTTAACTTGTACCCCTATAGGTACCTCCTAATAAACAATCACCATCCGAGCTATGTTCCCGGTTGCATCCCTCTGAGGAGCCCGGGGTCCGCTTTCCTACTTTTACGTCTCCACTTCGCACGTTCTTCGGCATCCCGCGTAGTGAGGCCATTTGCACGCAAATCCGCTTTTACGAAGCCAAGCCAGCCTTTTTTGGTCTTCCCAGTCTGCTGCGGCCGGGCTGAGGCGCCATAGCAAGACATTTGTTCCCCACGTAACTAATCAGTATACTAATAAACTATGTGTGAGGCAAGATTCGTTAGACAATAATATGTTTATGTCCTATCGATCCAGTGGCAGGCACTATCGGGATAAAAAGTAGCATGTGTCTTAATCCTGATCTCCTGTAGGTATAACAAATTTCATCGCAAGCGATTTAGTAGTTTTTCGGTAAAAGATTACAACAACCATACTAACTTTTCATAAATACTAGAGATGGGCCGACTAGTCGCCGACTAGTCGGGAAAACCGACTAGTCGGCAGTTCAACCGACTAGTCGGCAAATTATGCCGACTAGTCGTCAACTAACAATTATACAATAAAACCAATATTTATTGAATTAGTAGTACCTAACTACCTACAGTTTAGAAGGTGGGTAGTCAGAAAAACGTAAACAAAACACGTCATAGCTTACATACATCATCTAAACATCTAAAATGTCATAACTATGCCTCAGCTCCATTTGTTTTTCCAACTTTTAATTTTATTTCAACCATTTTTTGGAAGTTACGCTACATCTTTGAAAGTGCAAACTTATCCAAAAATAGCAACAATCTCCGAGTGATCATGATTAACCCAAATATCTTGGAATTATAATGATCTGCATTGCCGACTAGTCGGCCGACTAGTCGGCAATTTTGGAACCGACTAGTCGGCTAGTCTGCTAGTCGGCAGAAGCCCTAGTCGGCCCATCTCTAATAAATACTTACACACAAACTTTCACAATTAAAATATTACCAGAATTTCATCAACAAAAACTTCGGCAACCGGAACCGGAAACCAAACGAAAAAAATCCACTTCTCGATTTAGTCGGTATCGATCTGGGACAAAAATGTCTCCGTCGTGTTTCCCAATTACGGTTGACATTGATTCTGTCTGCAGTCTGCGCTCAGTGGCTGCTCCTGAAATAGCTGCGGCCGACGCGATCGATTCCCAACAAACTTTGCAATCGAGCGACTTACCACCTTATTCGCTGCGACCCAAACGCTGTGTCAACTGCGTTTAGCTAACCAATCGGCCGTTAGAAATAGAACTCTAAGGGCATCAGAATTAGAGTCACAGAAATACTCGTCAAAAATGTACAAACATTTACATTACTAGGTAAATTATGAAGGATGAGTGACGTGAAGAGGGATTGGGGTTGTTTCCTGGTATTTGAGAAATTCAATTATCTGTTGTTTAATTAATTTGATTATTAAAATATTAGTTTTAGCTACTGGCCAAAGGGATAGCTGCCTTGAACAACTGGTCGCATTATGACTAGCAGCGCCCTGCCGGTTTTACTGTAAGTCCCAATCTCGTGGGAATATCGGGATAAATAAATAAATAAATAAATTAAATAATAAATAAATTCTCTGAACAACACACAGCGCCATCTAGCCCCGTGGTAAGCGACTAAGCTTGTGTTACGGTGACTAGACAACGGATATAATACTTATATTTATTTTTCTTTTGTAAATACATACATATTATACATAGAGGGACACCCGACCAGACACAAATATTTATTTTTTAAGCATAAATACTTGCACCCGGCGGGAATCGAACCCGCAACCTAATGCATTGCAGTCGCGCTTTCGCACGACGCGCCACCGAGGTCGTCAAATAGGATAAAAGTAGCTTATGTGTTATTCCGGATATTTAGCTAATCGAACACTAAATTTCATCGCAATCGGGTCAGCGGTTCAACTTGCAAACTTTCGTCAAAGTTCGCCATGTGTTGAATTTGTCGGATTGCGCCGCCTTCATTAATAGGAACTGCACAATGAACCACGCTAACAGTAGTTACGAACATCAAATAATATCAAGTCTGAAATGAAGAAATAATATTTAAATAGCAAGTGAAAAACATAATGTATCTACCTAAAATAACCCGGTGATTATCTTTTTTTAACTAAATTAAAAAAAAAATGTTAGGTAGGTACCTCTAAATAAATCTACCTATATTTGGAATGTCTTCGTTAAAAGGAATATGAGTTGACAGGGACAGTATGTAAAAATACCCCCCCTCAAAATATACCCTTCTAACCCACTTTATCATGTGAATAAAGCGGTGAACAGTTAACATATGTTAAATATTCAAATGGCCAATTGTAATAGTGATCGTCTAGATTTAGGACAATATTCTACGTTGTGTTTTAAAGATGTAGTAACTCAAGATCTTTACATGTGGTATGCTTTAGACAAAATTAGATGTGAATCAGGGCGGTGGCAAGTGCTGCTACAGTATCCTATCTTCTAAGAACAGGTAGATAAGTATAGGTATATAAACTCTAAATTATAATAAGGATATTACTTGGGAGGATAGATATATAATGAGAAAATATGCAATGTTATATAAATATAAATAACTATACTTATGAATATGCTTACATGAATGGTTTAGCTTACATTATTAAGTAGGACAGATATAGATATAGGTATGTATCTAGTTGTAATGTGTGTTACCGCAACCCTAAGGGGTTGCGGGAGTCTTCTTCCTCCGTCCCCTCAAGACTCATTCCATCTCTCTCCGTTGAATCTAATCTACGCGCTAACAGTGGCGCCATCAACTCCGAAGAGGACATCATCAAACAAAGGTGGTGGAAACACCCAATTTGATTAAATTCAGGTAAGTTAGTTAGTATTGTATCCAATCTAACTCAATGCAGGTCCCATATCAGTGTGACCCGGCCGGATAACAGACATGGATATTTATGTGGTAACTCAGAGGAACGCCAAAATCGGACATAACCTGATGTTACAGTTGTATGAAGTGCGTACCGGGCTGTAGTAGCCATGGTCGCTTGTGGAGTGTGATATCCTTTGGTATGTTTAGGAGAACATGTCGGCCAGAAACCTTTCCTGAGATAGTCTCGCCACATATGGATGTGGGTCAACAACTAAACCTTATTCAGCTCTGTGACACGCAACCATCGCTAAACAACCTTGGGAGATTCTATGATAGGTGTGGCAGTCCCACACCTTTGTACAGAGTATAATGTATGTATAATATCCACAAATGTCCCGACCAGCGAACAACAGCAAACATGAGAGTTCATTAGTAGTAAAACTGGATACTAGATTATGTTATTTGTATAAAATTGATAAAATCAATACAATTAGGTGCTTCCGAAGGTAAGAACCATGGATTGGCAACTAGTTTATCATGAAATGAGAAACATACAATTGCCACTCCATGACTCATTTGTGTAGTCCTGTACCAAAGCATGAGCTACAAGGTACTTTCAGGTATTTGGGTATGTATCCAACATGCGGCTATAGGATTATAGGACACAAGGGGGTTTGGCTTCGCCTTGGTTTACCAAGTGATTTAGGAATCAAAAGGTACCGCAAAATGAGGCTCTAATTCGGTTAGAGTTAACTGGGGTAGCCTTGGCCAGCCAGACTTGGCCTCAATCAAAAGCTAGCTTACCGGAATCATGAGCTGTGAAACTTTTCTCAGTGTGTGTTGGTGGAGTATACCCCCTAACCCAACTAAAGGAAAAGACACAGGTTCAATACCGATTTGGCCTTTCCTTGATCAAGTTACGACCGTCAAGACTCTTAACAAACAATCTCCTTCGATTATTGTTTAACAGGCTTAGACAGTATAATATCTTCTGCACGATTATCCTCACACCAACCATCATAAGGATGATGTGACAACAAGGTGAGACGATACAAGTTGCAAGTACTCTAGTCCAGGGGGGGCAGGTGCCTAAAATGAAACTCGGTGGTTATAATCGCAAATTGGACAATAAACCAAATCTCCATCGATTGAAATGTCCTAAAAGCCAATGAGCTCTGCATCCTCTCTCCCAAGTTACCTCGTTCTGGACTTTTATAGTTAACAAGTTAGCTGCTATATCCATCCCGAACTACAGTAGATGTTATGTCTTGTGTAATATAATAAATAATCTATGTTTGTACATAATACTCTAATAATATAGTAAACAAAGATGATGAGATAAGTTGAATGTTAGGTGGGACACATAATATATCTTTTGTAGATACGTAGATATTTACAATATGAGCTTATATGATATTTAATGCCTGGATTTGATCGTCACATAACATTTACGACTTTAACTTTTAATAGAAAAGAATTAACTAGGTAGTTTAGTTTATGCCAGGCATGGCTCCTGGATTTTCAAGATAGATACGTGACTTTTCTTTGATCAAACTAATTCGCACAGCTGACCTCGAGGGTCCCTACGAGAGTATAATTTAATTCGCACGATAATACCCACTGTTTGACTGAGAGACTGCAAAATTAGCAGCTATTTGTTATGAAAATAAGAACAACCTCAGAGAGTAGTCTCTGCCAGGGGATTTCCCTGGGCTGAGATAAATAGTTTCTCTTCAGCCAAACACTAGGTTATAAGAAGTAGCCCAGAGCTTTCCCCAAGCTACGAGCACACAAAAGAAAGTAAGGAACATCGTACTAGAGACACCTTAACATTTTCCTATCAATTACTGCCAGTTTCTAGTAATCCCGTCCCCGGGCTCTAGTTAGAAAAGTTGACACCATTTAAATTGGAAGAAAATGGCCCGACGAGGAGACAGAATTCCCCAGAACCTGGCAGCAATTCCTATCAAAGAAAACATGCTTGCTTACCTCGTTGTCTTTCTAGGTAGAAGGACGATCAGATTTCCAATGAGGACCCTATCACCTAAAATAAATCACTTCACTCACAAGACAGGCCATGAACAATAATAATAAATAGGTATCACCTTTTATTCACTTCTCTACCAGTAGACCTCTCACTTTCTGGCTATGCTGAACCTAACTAAACTGGGCTAAGCTGTTAAAATAAAACTGTTCGTATTTGGGCAGAGGTCTCACTTTACTTGTGATTTATTTTATTGGAGCACTGTTGGTTCGCGAACGGCCAGGGATTTTCCTTTTTAGGAGTTCCTGTTTCTCGGAAAAAACTTCACAAATGAGCGCGACAGGGGCTTATAAAGCCTCAAAATCTTCCCCTTCTCCCAAAATTCGCTTTTTGAGTTTCGGGATACCAGTTTTTCTTTTCAAAATCGCATTTTTCAATTAGCCAATTTTCCCAAAACTAATCTGCCTTTTTCTTTGGTCTAAAGTATATTTTTTTCTATTTGACCTACCATTGCTTGATTATTGCTTAGGTTTAAGACGTGACCTGCAGTATAAACCTCAATCGACCTATTTTCCCAATTTTAGTTTCTTTTTAATCGGCCATATTTTCTCCAAAACTCCCCCAATCTCCTGACTATGGCCACATTTCCTTAAAGATGTTACGGTTGTTGATTGGACTCCGTTCCCATCGGCTTATTAACCAATAGGAACCTTGAAAAAAGTTCCTTCTGAAATTTAGGTTATTCACAACGCATGCTTTGGCCTTCATTTATCCAACAACCAATGGGGTACCTTGAAAAAGTTCTTACTGAAAAACCTTCTAAAATGGGCGTGAAAGGGGTTTATTCATAAACCATGCTTTATACCTTCATTTCCTCAGTAGCCAATGGGGAAGCTTGAAAACGTTCCCCTGAAAACGGACTATTCATAAATGCATAGAGAGAGTTCCCATGAACTTCCGGCGGAAACGCGGCGCTGTCTGCACTTTGAGGTGGCCAATGTCAACAGCCTTTGTTGTGGCTTAGAAAGAAGAATTCCTTAATCAGCCGTTCCTTGTCCTCCTCCCGGGTTCGGTTACATGTTTATCCCTACGCTTTAATTATTTACAACTATATTTCCATGTACAAACTACAAAAAGATCGAAGATTTAATAGATTTTGAAGATAACCTTGTTTTCTCTACCTCCCTTATCTATTACAGCGCCATCTATTATCAAGCAGTGGGACAATAGACCCCACTTTACCTGGTTCTTTCAACGCGACTCCTACTCTCTCAGAGATGTCGTTATATTAAATATCTTTCGTAGCACAACCTAGGGTTAACCTATTTTTACCGCTTATCAGAGAGGTAATTAATCACCTAATCTTAATCTTGGTTAATGTATTTAATCACCTAAAGAATTTTAGTTAGGTTAATTATACCGATTGATTTTTTACTTGAGGTATTTCTATGTTGCCATTCTCTTTTAGTAGGCGTTGCGTCCCAAAAGAGATTAGATTTAGGCACGACTAAGAGGTTGGATTGTTACAATCGCCCCCTAATTTATAACAAAGTTTACCGGAGTTATAAATTAAATAATAAGAAAAATACAACCTCTAATAAGTGACTCAATCATTCAATCGCAACGCTTGGGAAATTAAATGAATTAAAATTTAACTTACATCTTCTTGTGGTGCCTCAATTCTTGTACTTAATCCGGCCCTTAGGTTATCCTCGGCGCAGCCGGTCCTTTTCTAGTCTCCCGCGCGGTCTTTCCTGTTGTGTTCTTAGTTCGCCGTTATCTTGGGGTTCTTTCGTGGCCCATTTCTTGGGGTATTGCGATTTCTCATAATAATAAATAGGTACATCACCTTTTATTCACTTCTCTACCAGTATACCTCTCACTTTCTGGCTATGCCGAAACTAACTAAACTGGGCTAAGCTGTTAAAATAAAACTGCTTGTGTTTGGGCAGAGGTTTCCCGTTACTTGTGATTTATTTAATTTGGGCACTGGTGGAACGGCCAGGGATTTTCCTTTTTAGGAGTTCCTGTTTCTAAAAAAAAATTTTTTTTTTTTTTGTAAATGGCCACCCTTCGCCCCACCAACTATATCTATTGGCTAGCGCTTAAGTTCTCAACCAAGTAACTTTTTGTAAATATTAAGCGTCTGAGCTATCGTAATTAATATATTGTTACATAAAATGATCGCTTAACAACCCTTAAACCGCTACAATAGATGTAATTGAGCCATTACCCTAACCCAACTTTCACAAAATTTAGTAACTGAATCTTAATATTTAATTACTTATTATTATTATTGTCTTTGTAAAATTTTTTTTTCTCAGAAATGACCGCCCGACACCCCGCCAACTATACCTATCGAAGTAACGTTTAAGATCTTAAATAAAATTTGTGTAAGAAGACCAATTAAGTTGATTATAGTATTAAGTTTTTTTTTTTCATAATATCAGAATGTAATGTGGTTAACAACCGGTCTCTCAAACGCCCCCTTAGGTGTAGTTGAGTCATTTCCCTATCCCAACATTTACAAAATTTAACAACTTAACTTTAATGTTAATTACTTATTATTATTATTATTTTCGCATACATTGTTTTTTTTTTTTCTGAAATGACCGCCCGACACCCCGCCAACTATACCTATCGAAGTAACGTTTAAGATCTTAAATAAAATTTGTGTAAGAAGACCAATTAAGTTGATTATAGTATTAAGTTTTTTTTTTTTCCCATAATATCAGAATGTAATGTGGTTAACAACCGGTCTCTCAAACGCCCCCTTAGATGTAGTTGAGTCATTTCCCTATCCCAACATTTACAAAATTTAATAACTTAACTTTAATGTTAATTACTTATTATTATTATTATTTTCGCATACATTGTTTTTTTTTCTGAAATGACCGCCCGACACCCCGCCAACTATACCTATCGAAGTAACGTTTAAGATCTTAAATAAAATTTGTGTAAGAAGACCAATTAAATAGGTTATAGTATTAAGGTTTTTTTTTTTTCATAATATCAGAATGTAATGTGGTTAACAACCGGTCTCTCAAACGCCCCCTTAGATGTAGTTGAGTCATTTCCCTATCCCAACATTCACATAATCATATTTGTATGAATCATATGAACAATTGTTTACAAATCTTTTAAGGAAACCATGAAAATTATTTCAAACATTAAATTATATAGTATGCTAATTGGAATATTAAAATTATCATAAAGTTATTATTATTCTTATAGATTAGTATTTCTAATAATATGTTGTTTACAAGTAATACCTATTTAAATGGATGGTATTAAAATTTCCCCTTATTTCTTTAGATTTTGGGTCCATCAAGGTATACACATTTGTAAAAGGGATTGCACTCACAACATAAGGTCCCTCAAAAAGTAGTTGGAACTTTTTTATTACATTCTTTTGAGCATCAGACTTATTTATCTTTCGGACCTTTACAAGATCCCCTATTTGAAACTCCATCAAACGATGAGACTTATTAAATCTGATTTGTCGTTTAACACTATTATCCTTTAAATTTTTCCTTACTTGTGCCCTAACTTCATTTACCTCTTTAGTTTTATTTAATAGTGGTAAACAATTATCGAAGGTCATACTGTTACTAGTTCCATAAAGTATCTCATTTGGCGTGAATCCAGTGCTATCATGATACGTATTATTATATAAATTCTCTATCTTGCTTAGTATAGTTGCCCATCCTTTATGATTCTTATAACAGTATGTCCTAAACAATCGGCCTAATTCTTTATTAACACGTTCGGTAGTATTTGGTCTAGGATTTCTAACAGTTGTGTGTATAGGTTTTATATCGCTATCTCTTAAGGCCTTTTCCCATCCTTCAGACGTAAATTGACTACCATTATCTGTCAAGACTACTTTAGGTTTTATTATTGTAGCAAATTGCTTTACTTTAGTTATTACTGCACGAGAGGTAGCTTTAGCTAGGTCATATAGTTTAACAAATTTACTAAAGGAATCTTGAATTACAAGTATATAAGTGGCTCCAAATCTACCCTTAGGCAATGGTCCATATAAGTCTGCCATTACAATATCTCCTATTTGTTCAGATACAATAGACTTACATTCACCTACATATTTTACATTATTACTTTTGGAAACTTGACAAATATGGCAAGTTCTAAGCAAGGTTTTTACGGACTTACTCATTCCAAACCAATAAAATCTATCTTTAAGATATTTAAGTACTTTATAAGCCCCTTGATGCCCCATTTCTTCATGAATTTGAAGGACTACTTCTTGTCTCAAAATTTCCGGTAAGTAGATTACATCTGAACTTGAACCTACCCTAAAGTACAATACCTTGTCCTTAATACAACAACGTTGAGCAATTTTACATAACCTATTATTCTTATCACTAGTGCTATTTACTATCTTCAAGATTGACTGCACCTCATTATCGACGGCTTGGTAATCAGCTACATTTTTCAAATCTATTATTAACTTCTTATTTTTACTACTTTCCATATAATGAATCTCCGGACAAAATACCCTATCCTCCTGTATCATGGTTGAGTCAGATGGGAACCTAGACAGAACATCAACAGCGACATTATCTTTGCCCTTGACATGTTCAATAGTGTACTCGAATTGTTCAAGATACAGTATCCACCTAATTATTCGACTATTATATAATTTCCAGGACCTGACAAAAGTGAGTGCTTTGTGATCTGTCCTAATTATTAGTTGAGCGCCCCTTAAGTATGTTTCAAACTTCCTTAAACAATAAATTATCGCCCAGAATTCCTGTTCAGTAACTGTCCATCTTAATTCGGCACCCCGTAAGGCCCTACTACAATATCCCAATATCATCATTTCGCCTTGGTCATCATATTGGAATAGAACCCCGGCTAACCCTACTCCTGAGCTATCAGTTTGCAAATAAAATGGTTTAGACATGTTGGGGTGATGTAACATTATTGTATTTAGAAATCTATGTTTTAATTCTTCAAAAGCCAACTGTGCTTCTGGAGTCCATGTCCAGATTTTACTCTTCTTTAATAATTGACACAGTGGTTGGATAACGCTATTATAATCCGGAATGAATCGCCTGTAATAATTACAAAGTCCTAAGAAGGCCCTTAAGTGTTTAATTTTTGTGGGCACAGGAAACTTTTTTATAGATTCTACCTTTTCAGAATCAGTTTTAATTCCTTCTATAGAAATTATATGACCTAACATTTTTACTTCTTTACAAATAAATTTACACTTTTCAATATTGCAAGTAAGCCCGGCCGCTTTTAATTTATTTAATATTATGTCAATATGCTTTAAATGTAGTTCTAAATCGCCCTGCGTTAATATTGCCAGATCATCTAAATAATTTACACAAAATTCCCTAACTTCTGGCCCCAGTATTTGATCCATAGCTCTGCTAAAACTTCCCACAGAAGTCTTGAGTCCCTGGGGTAAAACGTTATACATATAGGATTTTCCATTAAAAGTGAACCCAGTGTATTGTTTACTGCCTTGTGAAATAGGAATTTGAAAATATGCATTATTTAAATCAATTATACTTATATAGTTCACCCCATGAAAGGAATTTAACACGTCAATTTGCATAGGAGGAGCCTCAGCTTCAGCCATCATAATCTTGTTTATTTCTCGTGCATCTAATAAGACTCTAATTGAACCATCCGTTTTTAAGGTAAAGGTTAATGGACTACAATATGGCGTAGAGCCCCTAGATATTATTCCCATTTCAACCATTTCTGCTAGTTTTTCTTCCATGCGTTGCCTATAAGCATAAGGGACCGGATAGGACCGTCTCACAACGGGACTGTGATCTAGCATTTTAATAACGTGTTCATAACAGTTGGCCCGACCTAACCTGTTAGTAAAAACATCACCATGATTTCCTAAAATTTGCTTTAGCTTTTCCATTTGACTTCCTTTAAGAGGTATGCCTGTCTTAAGTTCCTGTAAAAATTGTTTAAAATCAAAATTATTATCTACCTTCAAAATTTCAGAAATATTTTGTCCTTCAAATACATACTCAAGGAATGGTACTAATACCCTTTTCCCGTCGTGACTAATGACCAATCCTACAGATGGTTTTTGCAGGTTTATATAAATATTATTTTCTCTAAGCCAATCAAACCCTAAGATGACTGAATGAACTAATTTTGGTACAATTAAAAATCTAATTTCTATCTCAATTATCCCAATATGCACAGGTAACAAAACCATTTGTTGTATTTTGGCACTTTTTTGACCAACAGCTCCGCGAATCTGTATAGGTTTAACAGGTAGCATGCTTAATCTACCTCCAAGGTGAGCATTTAAAGTTTCCCAAAATGATTCTGAAACACATGTAATATCACTGCCAGTATCAACCAAACATATGACCTTTTTATCGAATACTTGAATTTCTATTTCAGACTTAACAATTTCTAGCCTATCTGCAACAATATTGTCTTCTTCATCAAATAAGGAAGAGACCATCTCGGTTTGAATTGCTGAAGTTTTATCTAGTTCTGAATAAACCTTTAGAGTTTTTACCACCTGTATCTCAAAATCATTTGGATTGCTTTTATTCTGCAATGACCCTACCCCTGCCTTACTACTCTGACCCTTGGCTACAATAGGTTTTAGTAACCCATTGTTATGCGTTCCTAATGCTTGCCCAGGCTCCCATCCAAGCCCTAACATGATCCTTAAGGCAAAAGGAGTAGAATTTGCCCCTTCTAAAGTTGATGTATTGGAGCTAACTACATCAACATCCATTAGTTTAAATCAACTGTTTTGTCAGAAGTAGCATTTACAGAATTATCATTATCAACAATTATAGTGCTAGTATTAACAGGCTTGTTTGAAGTTCTCGGACGCGCTGTTCTGTCATTGTAGTTGCGGTTTCGAGTGAAGTTGTTCTTGCCCGCATGTTGACCCTGGACGACTGAGGTAGCCTTTGGTGCGGTATGTGTTTGGACTTCTAGTCCATGCATAGTTTGTTTGTTGATGTTGTCCATTTTTCGAAGGAACTCGGTAGCTTGCAATATTGATGTATAGTTGCTCGAGGTCCAAGAGTATTGCACATCTCTAGGATAATGACTCATGATGTCACTAATTAGTTGCTTTTCCTGTATGGGATAAGTCAGCATTTTCGCTTGTCCACACAGCGTAATGAAATGTGCCAACATGGTGGACTGGGTTTCCTCCCAAGAACCCTGAACGATTTTTCTCCTAAGATTGTTTTGTTCTGCTTCTCCCCAATAGGTGTCCAGAAAATCCCTCTTGAAGTCTTCGAATTGGGTCCACCTTTCTTTGTAAATGCGTGCCCAGTTTCTAGCTTCTCCTTCAAGGCACTCGATGATGGCGTCGATGATGTAGTCTGCCCCTGGTGTACACTTTCTTAAGTAAGCGGTCAAATCTTCTATGAATGTTACCGGATGTTTGTTTTTGGCCGGAAACTTTGGTTTTTCTACGGGCAACTGAGACGGTGGATAACAACGTGTAACTGGTTCAGGAATCCTTACAGACTGGAAATTTGTTATTTCTTCCTGTGTAGATGTTCCCCCCGAGGTGGATGATGAAGTTGAGATTCTGGCCTCTAACTCGCTGATTTTAGAGCTTAGCGTGTGGACGGCCCGCTGCATCATTCGCGACATATATTGCACAGCAGTCATTGGCGGTCTAGCTGGTATGGGGTTTATTCTGGAAGTTCCCCTTTTTGTAGTTGGCCTGGCCTCTACAGACTTCTTATTCCTTAGATTTGGCATCTTGAACTTATTTTGAATTTTATGCCCGCGACTCCTAAAATAAAGAAGAACCAATATAAGAACCATATTTAATAGGTGTTTACTAAACCACCAGTTTTTTCTAAGTTATTTTCCCTACAAATAGCTGATAGGGTTCTTTTTTTTTTCACTAGTTAGGAAATTAAAGGGATAAGTAGTTGGTATTACTATTTTTTTTCATTTATTACCAAGATTTACTCAAACTCCTTGTAGTACCTTGGACATAAGGCTAGATACAATCAAATGCGGACCAATCAAGCACACCACTCACCATACTTCACAACCCTGCCTCTGAATAACACCTTTCCAGAATATAACCTAATTCCAAAAATCTTCTTATACTAGTCTTTGAAAACTTCCTATCCTACAAAAGCAAGATAGTTACTTTATTTAGTTATTACACCTATCTGCATAACCTATATCTATAGTCTAACTTGGTAACCTAATCTTTGATCAAAATGTATGCTATTACTTGTTAAACTGAGGTAAATAAAATAATGAATCAGTTACTAATGGCATCTAAATTCCTTATCTAGTAATTGGTTATGCTAGGCCTATTTTAAGTCTTAAAAATATAATTTAACCTATTTATGTAGCTAATAGATTCTGAATTTTCAACCTTTTATCTCTTATCAGCCGTTATCTACATAATTTTAAGGTCTTAGGCCTTGTCTAATGCCTAGATTTTACATCTTGATATAATAGTAACCTTAACACGTTAATTTACTTTAAATTATAAAGCTAACCTACCCGGACCTTTAGGTCATCCAGTTTATTCTAGATTTAGCTTAAGAATAAGTCTTACCCCAGTAAATAGGTGTCGGTATCCAATTTGCTCAATATCTATCCCTCTTAGCGATATTAAGTACGCCTTTTATATTACACGGAATCACTTGAACTTGTTAATATTTCCCATCTGTTCACTGGGACATCTTCCTTGCACAATTTTCTGTTTGTAACTTATTAAACTTAACGCTTTTAATAATGAATACTGGAATTATCCGATAAATCAATCGACATCTTCGATGTTTTGGTGGAATTAAATAATGTCATAATTTTGTTTGACGTTTTCTTTTTTTTTCTTTCCTTCGGTCCGAGTCCGATGTGGTCGAATTTGAAATACACACATCAATATTTTTCAAGTTCATAAAAGGTGCAGAGTTATCCCACTTCCGACATATATTTAATAGTACTATATATATATATATATATATATTTTATATGTTGTGTACTTAAGGACACAATAACCCAATTAACTAATATTTTCTGCATAATTTTAATTTGGGTGTTAGAACCAGGTAGAGACTAGATTTTTCGTTCTCGTATGAAAGGAGTAGGTATTATTTTTATGTATGGATAACGTGTAAAATAAAAGCCCCCTTTTTCTTTCCCTTTTTTTTTTTTTTTTTTTTTTTTTTTTTTATTTTTTTTTTTTTTTTTTTATTATTCTTTAACAAGATGGGACAATCAATTTGTCTGACCTAATATATTAGGAATGAATATAAAAAGAATTAAATTATAAAGACCCTAAAGAGAAGAAAATATATAAAACCCCGGGTTACAGTGGCCGGCAAGTTACTTGATAAAAACCCGATGCGCAGATGTCGATTTTTTTTTTTCATTGAAGTCTCGTGTCGTACTGCGCGAACTTTCCTCTTCAACGTCAACTTTCTCACTTATATGGCAGCTGGCTGGATATTTTCCTCCCTTTTCTTCCTCTTTCTGACAACATTTAGACACTAGGGTCCATCTTCAGAATATACGGTCTCTGCATCCACACACTTATCAACCAACCGCACTAATATTCATTCAAACACTAAACTTCACTCACTCAATCTCAAGCCACAATTAACTTAAATTTGCCAAATCCAAACTCAAGTAAGTACAAGGAGTTTAGTAAATGTTCTTTTATAAATTTGACCATAAAACCCTCGAGCAGATAATAATTAAATGAAACAAAATTATTTAATAATTATTAACCATACCTACCTATAAAATAAATTTACTTAGATTAACATTCAGGATTTTGTGAAATTATGTAAATTGTAAATTTTAAATAACGCCACCTATCTGCTTTGTCTTGAACTAACTACCTTATCGACAAGATAATAAACCACTTTAGAACGTCCCCCGAAAGGAAAATTTAAATTAATGGGGTTGTTCCCCTTTTTCTATAGGAAATAATTGAAATTAATTAACATTAATTTAATCATTATATATTTATACATTTTCTTCTATCGTTTTATTTTATTTCGATTGAATTCAAAGAAAATGTAATTTGTTTTCCACGCCACCTAACCGCCTCCTATTGAACTAACAATTCTAGTGACAAGAACTAACCCACCACAGATTGCCTTTCGATTGGTAAAGAGTTATCTACCGGGACCCATAGAGGGCGTTATTATTTTTTTTTTTTCTCTTTTTTTTCTCTAGGGGTGGACTCGACAGACTGATTACGCAGTATGATTGATTTTATCGATTCGATACTTTATCAAACCGGTGGTTTATTGAGAATATTGGAAAACTAATGATGGAGCTATATAATTTAGGACCCGGACTCCTAAATCTGCTCAATCTACTCTTGTATTAATCTCTAAATAACAATGATTGATAAAGGGTCATTGTTACAAGTAAATTAATTAAGTACTTAATAGTACCATATCGTGTTACATATCCGGACACTTTACACACGACCAGCCAGTCCCGTGGCCATTTCCCATAAAAATCCTTGAGGAGCCTTGATAACACCTACCTATAAAGTAACACTCTTATACACGAATAATTTTCATTAACGACCATGGGTACATGTTCATAGAATTTTCAAGTTAAATCTTTAACAAGAGCTAAAATGCCTATATCTAAAATGAAACCGTAGCCTGTACATGGAACCATAGTTATCGATTTTTTCGATAATATATCGATTATCGGTAAAATTGTAAAGTGGTGGGACATCTCTAAAATAACCTTAATTTTGACATTTCCCGTTTGTCATTTATTGTTTTATTATAAAATCGAATCTGAGTAGATACCGTCCCCAGAAATCTGCTGGGAAATTGTCCTACTTAAGTCCCCGGACAATTGCAGCTTACTCCGATCATTTTCCCAACTCTGGTATTGGCTGAACCTGTGTAATTTGCAAAGTTGTTTAGCGTACGCTATACAGACGTTATAACCAGAAATTGAACTGAATTGAAGGGGTACCGGGTTTTCTGGTGAGATATTAATGTCGTTTATTGTTTCTGCACCTGCCTGTTGTTTGCACGCTTTTAATCTATTGCGTTTTCTTTTGTTTTAGCTTAATGTGAACCAACTAATCATGCTTGAGAGTGACTTGTCCCAAATACGCATATTTTCCTGCACTAATTAAATAACAATTAACAAGGCCTAAAAGCGCACAGTGAAAGCAAGATAGTACCCAATTAGTGTTCAAACGAGTTCCTGTAAGCAATACTTATAATAGAAAACACATAACATGGAGAACCTTAATATAAATCCTGGAAACACACAGAAAAGCATAATGGAACCTAAATAATATTCACCCAAGTTCCTGTAAGCAACATTTTCAATAGAAACCACATAATACGGTGAAACAGAACATAAGATAAATTAACCTGCAAAGTTTGTTTTTGTTAAGGTGTGTCTATTTTTTCTAAAGGTAATATAACCTAATAAATATATGCAGTAAACACTTTGTCCTTTCTTTAGTGTTTATTTCTTTTCACAAAAATGTAAGTATCTATAGGAAATTAGATTTCTGAAACTTGTAATAAGCAATGTCTCAATTTACATACTAGACTAGAACCGCACAAGGTGTTTGGTTAATTGCTAGAATGAAACACTATATTCTGATAACAAACATACTGCCCACGCCCCCAAGACCTCTGTTTATCTAAAGCATTTTAAGAACCACACCCGGTGATCAAAGCGACACCATTGTAGCCGCTGCCAGACATCCTGGTCCACGGCACGTATTGTAAAAATACCCCCCCTCAAAATATACCCTTCTAACCCACTTTATCATGTGAATAAAGCGGTGAACAGTTAACATATGTTAAATATTCAAATGGCCAATTGTAATAGTGATCGTCTAGATTTAGGACAATATTCTACGTTGTGTTTTAAAGATGTAGTAACTCAAGATCTTTACATGTGGTATGCTTTAGACAAAATTAGATGTGAATCAGGGCGGTGGCAAGTGCTGCTACAGTATCCTATCTTCTAAGAACAGGTAGATAAGTATAGGTATATAAACTCTAAATTATAATAAGGATATTACTTGGGAGGATAGATATATAATGAGAAAATATGCAATGTTATATAAATATAAATAACTATACTTATGAATATGCTTACATGAATGGTTTAGCTTACATTATTAAGTAGGACAGATATAGATATAGGTATGTATCTAGTTGTAATGTGTGTTACCGCAACCCTAAGGGGTTGCGGGAGTCTTCTTCCTCCGTCCCCTCAAGACTCATTCCATCTCTCTCCGTTGAATCTAATCTACGCGCTAACAGTGGCGCCATCAACTCCGAAGAGGACATCATCAAACAAAGGTGGTGGAAACACCCAATTTGATTAAATTCAGGTAAGTTAGTTAGTATTGTATCCAATCTAACTCAATGCAGGTCCCATATCAGTGTGACCCGGCCGGATAACAGACATGGATATTTATGTGGTAACTCAGAGGAACGCCAAAATCGGACATAACCTGATGTTACAGTTGTATGAAGTGCGTACCGGGCTGTAGTAGCCATGGTCGCTTGTGGAGTGTGATATCCTTTGGTATGTTTAGGAGAACATGTCGGCCAGAAACCTTTCCTGAGATAGTCTCGCCACATATGGATGTGGGTCAACAACTAAACCTTATTCAGCTCTGTGACACGCAACCATCGCTAAACAACCTTGGGAGATTCTATGATAGGTGTGGCAGTCCCACACCTTTGTACAGAGTATAATGTATGTATAATATCCACAAATGTCCCGACCAGCGAACAACAGCAAACATGAGAGTTCATTAGTAGTAAAACTGGATACTAGATTATGTTATTTGTATAAAATTGATAAAATCAATACAATTAGGTGCTTCCGAAGGTAAGAACCATGGATTGGCAACTAGTTTATCATGAAATGAGAAACATACAATTGCCACTCCATGACTCATTTGTGTAGTCCTGTACCAAAGCATGAGCTACAAGGTACTTTCAGGTATTTGGGTATGTATCCAACATGCGGCTATAGGATTATAGGACACAAGGGGGTTTGGCTTCGCCTTGGTTTACCAAGTGATTTAGGAATCAAAAGGTACCGCAAAATGAGGCTCTAATTCGGTTAGAGTTAACTGGGGTAGCCTTGGCCAGCCAGACTTGGCCTCAATCAAAAGCTAGCTTACCGGAATCATGAGCTGTGAAACTTTTCTCAGTGTGTGTTGGTGGAGTATACCCCCTAACCCAACTAAAGGAAAAGACACAGGTTCAATACCGATTTGGCCTTTCCTTGATCAAGTTACGACCGTCAAGACTCTTAACAAACAATCTCCTTCGATTATTGTTTAACAGGCTTAGACAGTATAATATCTTCTGCACGATTATCCTCACACCAACCATCATAAGGATGATGTGACAACAAGGTGAGACGATACAAGTTGCAAGTACTCTAGTCCAGGGGGGGCAGGTGCCTAAAATGAAACTCGGTGGTTATAATCGCAAATTGGACAATAAACCAAATCTCCATCGATTGAAATGTCCTAAAAGCCAATGAGCTCTGCATCCTCTCTCCCAAGTTACCTCGTTCTGGACTTTTATAGTTAACAAGTTAGCTGCTATATCCATCCCGAACTACAGTAGATGTTATGTCTTGTGTAATATAATAAATAATCTATGTTTGTACATAATACTCTAATAATATAGTAAACAAAGATGATGAGATAAGTTGAATGTTAGGTGGGACACATAATATATCTTTTGTAGATACGTAGATATTTACAATATGAGCTTATATGATATTTAATGCCTGGATTTGATCGTCACATAACATTTACGACTTTAACTTTTAATAGAAAAGAATTAACTAGGTAGTTTAGTTTATGCCAGGCATGGCTCCTGGATTTTCAAGATAGATACGTGACTTTTCTTTGATCAAACTAATTCGCACAGCTGACCTCGAGGGTCCCTACGAGAGTATAATTTAATTCGCACGATAATACCCACTGTTTGACTGAGAGACTGCAAAATTAGCAGCTATTTGTTATGAAAATAAGAACAACCTCAGAGAGTAGTCTCTGCCAGGGGATTTCCCTGGGCTGAGATAAATAGTTTCTCTTCAGCCAAACACTAGGTTATAAGAAGTAGCCCAGAGCTTTCCCCAAGCTACGAGCACACAAAAGAAAGTAAGGAACATCGTACTAGAGACACCTTAACATTTTCCTATCAATTACTGCCAGTTTCTAGTAATCCCGTCCCCGGGCTCTAGTTAGAAAAGTT
This sequence comes from Idaea biselata, assembly GCA_958496205.1. Classification (NCBI taxonomy): domain Eukaryota; kingdom Metazoa; phylum Arthropoda; class Insecta; order Lepidoptera; family Geometridae; genus Idaea; species Idaea biselata. The sequence continues at coordinate 3,335,227 of OY292399.1, forward strand.
GACACCATTTAAATTGGAAGAAAATGGCCCGACGAGGAGACAGAATTCCCCAGAACCTGGCAGCAATTCCTATCAAAGAAAACATGCTTGCTTACCTCGTTGTCTTTCTAGGTAGAAGGACGATCAGATTTCCAATGAGGACCCTATCACCTAAAATAAATCACTTCACTCACAAGACAGGCCATGAACAATAATAATAAATAGGTATCACCTTTTATTCACTTCTCTACCAGTAGACCTCTCACTTTCTGGCTATGCTGAACCTAACTAAACTGGGCTAAGCTGTTAAAATAAAACTGTTCGTATTTGGGCAGAGGTCTCACTTTACTTGTGATTTATTTTATTGGAGCACTGTTGGTTCGCGAACGGCCAGGGATTTTCCTTTTTAGGAGTTCCTGTTTCTCGGAAAAAACTTCACAAATGAGCGCGACAGGGGCTTATAAAGCCTCAAAATCTTCCCCTTCTCCCAAAATTCGCTTTTTGAGTTTCGGGATACCAGTTTTTCTTTTCAAAATCGCATTTTTCAATTAGCCAATTTTCCCAAAACTAATCTGCCTTTTTCTTTGGTCTAAAGTATATTTTTTTCTATTTGACCTACCATTGCTTGATTATTGCTTAGGTTTAAGACGTGACCTGCAGTATAAACCTCAATCGACCTATTTTCCCAATTTTAGTTTCTTTTTAATCGGCCATATTTTCTCCAAAACTCCCCCAATCTCCTGACTATGGCCACATTTCCTTAAAGATGTTACGGTTGTTGATTGGACTCCGTTCCCATCGGCTTATTAACCAATAGGAACCTTGAAAAAAGTTCCTTCTGAAATTTAGGTTATTCACAACGCATGCTTTGGCCTTCATTTATCCAACAACCAATGGGGTACCTTGAAAAAGTTCTTACTGAAAAACCTTCTAAAATGGGCGTGAAAGGGGTTTATTCATAAACCATGCTTTATACCTTCATTTCCTCAGTAGCCAATGGGGAAGCTTGAAAACGTTCCCCTGAAAACGGACTATTCATAAATGCATAGAGAGAGTTCCCATGAACTTCCGGCGGAAACGCGGCGCTGTCTGCACTTTGAGGTGGCCAATGTCAACAGCCTTTGTTGTGGCTTAGAAAGAAGAATTCCTTAATCAGCCGTTCCTTGTCCTCCTCCCGGGTTCGGTTACATGTTTATCCCTACGCTTTAATTATTTACAACTATATTTCCATGTACAAACTACAAAAAGATCGAAGATTTAATAGATTTTGAAGATAACCTTGTTTTCTCTACCTCCCTTATCTATTACAGCGCCATCTATTATCAAGCAGTGGGACAATAGACCCCACTTTACCTGGTTCTTTCAACGCGACTCCTACTCTCTCAGAGATGTCGTTATATTAAATATCTTTCGTAGCACAACCTAGGGTTAACCTATTTTTACCGCTTATCAGAGAGGTAATTAATCACCTAATCTTAATCTTGGTTAATGTATTTAATCACCTAAAGAATTTTAGTTAGGTTAATTATACCGATTGATTTTTTACTTGAGGTATTTCTATGTTGCCATTCTCTTTTAGTAGGCGTTGCGTCCCAAAAGAGATTAGATTTAGGCACGACTAAGAGGTTGGATTGTTACAAGTAGGTATCAATTATTTATTATAAATTTAAATAAATAGGTAGTTTCGTGAAAACACATTGTTTCAATTTGAATGCACATTCAATTCGGCTGGTGAATGGAACAAGTGACGTGTAAGCCATTCTGCTAATAGATTGGTTGCATTACGTAGGTATCCATTTATATCAGTCTTGCCAATAAAAATCTAGTTTGCAAAAAATCGCAAATATCGTGTGGCAAAACAAAATCGACACATGAAAAAAGACAATACTCGCCAAGTTGTTTTATACTTTGATAAAGATATTTTAGACGCGAGTCTAAAATATAGTTAGAGAGATAGAGTTTCGTGAAGAAGTATGAAAATGTACGAGGTTTTTTTTGTATCATATTTTTTTCAGATATCAATATTGTAGAAATGTTATTTTAATTTTTAATTGCCAGTTAAACTTTATTTCATTGAGGCATACATTTATAAGTCATAAAATTTACAGAGTAGGTACAATTAAAAACAAAGAAATGTCAAATTAATCAAAGAATGTCAATTAAATAAACCGCCCCCGATCGTACCCGGCACTAAGGAGCCGAGGATGTATGGGTGTTACCTTTTGCCAGTTTGAAAATTTAAGAAATTTCTATCAACGCAAACATAAAGGGTGGTGAAAAAGCGGGACCAGTTGATCCACTGGTTTTACCTGAGGTTCAACAACATCGGGATTAAGTTTCGCGTGAATTAGGACAACTGGACGGCAACACTACCTATATACCTACCTACTTATAGTAGTTTACATCTACCGATCGGCAGGTGACTTTACATTGTAGTTAATTGATGCAATCGGGAATGTATACCTACATTGTGGCTGGTCGACGATACCTACAATATGTTACGTCCGGTTGTCACTGTGTATTTCATTGAATGGAATTGACTAGCCGATATTATTTTTAGATGAATGCTTTTTGGAATTTACACGAATTATGTTCATTATTTTGTAAAATTAAATTAGTATAGGGGGAAGGGATACTCTTTCTTAATACAAACGAAGTCGACTGTTTCCTCAAAATAAATAGCTAAAGACCTTATATAAATAAATAATAAATTCTGTGAACAACACACAGCGCCATCTAGCCCCGTGGTAAGCGACTAAGCTTGTGTTACGGTGACTAGACAACGGATATAATACTTATATTTATTTTTCTTTTGTAAATACATACATATTTATACAAAGAGGAACACCCAGACCAGACACAAATATTTATTTTTTAAGCATAAATACTTGCACCAGGCGGGAATCGAACCCGCAACCTCCTGCATTGCAGTCGCGCTTTCGCACGACGCGCCACAGAGGTCGTCAACATATTATTATTTTTATGCCATAAAACCTTATGTATCATATCTTCGGTTAATTCTGTATTAAAAACTTTGATTTAACTTACAATTTTTGTTAGGATTTAGGTAGGGGAGAGGGGGGCATGATGGGGTCCTTAAGGTTTGAAGCTCAATAACATTTACAGTATTGTGTTTTCATAAGTTTTTTTATCCACATAATCTTCGTTGGTAATCGGTATTTATTAATTAAGTACTTATAACCACATTATAATATGGATTTAATGAAAAACAGTGAAAAACTAAGAAAGTGCCTAACGCCCCGTCTTGCCCTACCCTCGGGGTGAAATGGGGTACCCCCTAGGGGTATAATGGGACACAACAAGTTACAGGTGCTTCATTGTCTTTATTGATCATACCAACACAGCTACAGTGAGCCCATTTGCTGCATACAGCAAAAGCAGCATAAACTTTATTGTAGTTCAAATACCGAGGTTCGTAGAGTCACTTTTGTATGATGATGACTCAACCAATACTTTTTTGGACCTTTTCTTTTTAGTGATTGTTGTTTTGGTTTATAGTCATCTCAATTTTCTTAAGTTCTCATTGTTCTTTTATTGTGCTTATTTTCCTTCGCCAGTTTCTTCTTTTTTATAATTTTTTCAAAACTATTTTAGATGGGGTACCCTATACCCCATCATGCCCACTCCGGTCATTTTAAATTAAAAATCGTACAAAAAAAAATTGCCATGCAATACGAAGATAAGCAAGTTCCTACCTGTTGAAGTAGTCATTGCCACAAACAAATCACTTTAAACCTAATCTGAAATGCTCTTGTGTCTCATGTTGCCACAATCTAATGAAATTGTGAAAATCACAAGGTGATGGACAAAAATCAGTTTTTTCCAAAAAAAATAAAATGCTCGTGGTTTTATCACTTAATCACTGCGTCATACTATGACCCCCTACCCGTCGCACCTTTTCGCGGTTTTACGATTGTTATTGGTCAATTGGTTTGTGTTCTAAGGCCAAGTCCCCTTCTTGCCCGCAACCCCGTCTTGCCCCTCTCTCCCCTAGTATCAAATCTTGCAAATTCATTTTAGCGAAATTTTGCAAAAAAACGAGCTGAAAATTGTAATTATTTTTCAGCTAAAATAAGCATTTCAAGTTCAATTTTAAGCTCAGTAGCTTAAAACTGAACTTGAAAAGTTGTATCCCCAAACTTAGTAGGTACTCGTATGTATCTTTCAAAAGTTAAGTAACACAGCGCATTACCATGTCGAGTACACACGAAAAGCCTCGAAAAAAATAAAATGTAATGTGATCTTATTTAAAAGTCACACCGAGTACGATATTATGAAAGGACAGCATCCAGTTTCAGAGGTGTTTATACGCTAGAGAGAGGTGAAAAACTGTGATGCAACGCTTTTGCCTTTTGTGTCTGAATTATATTCGTTTCACGGCACGCTTTTTGCATTTTTAGTATTACGGTACCGTTGGTAGCAGAAGTTTGAGTATCCTACTAATATTATAAAGCTGATAGTTTGTGAGTATGTATGTGTGTGTGTTTGTTACTCAATCACGTAAAAACCGCTGGACCATTTACCGTGAAACTCGTGAAACATGAAACCATGGAGGCCTGGAATAACACATAGGCTACTTTTTATCCCGATATTGCCGCGGTATCAGGACTAACGCGGGTGAAACCGCGGGGCGCAGCTAGTTTACTAAAAGAATACAAGGATAAAAGATTTGTTTGTTTGAATAGGCTACAAAACTACTGGACCGATTAAAAAAATCTTTTACTTACATACTTTTGAGTAAATCAGGGGGAGATGGCCATACTAACTTTGATGACATAATGCTGAGAAACCATGATGATTAAAACAACCATTTCATTCATAAACGAAACTTTAATTATATTTCTTCTCAAAACTTAATAACAAGCAGTCTCATAATCAACCAAAAAATAATTATAGGTATTTAAAAAAAAAACAGGTTTGGCCATCTCTCCCGGAGTATACGGTAGAAATGGCCATAGTGTTCAGGGAGAGTTGGCCAGCACTCATTATCCCTTTCCTTTGCCCATGACCTTGCCCTTTGCCTTAATCATAGATTCATTGAACATTTTTCTTTTATTTTTGCCACAAGGTGAACACATTTCTTAGAATTTTGTGAAATTATCATGTATAAACAGCATACAAATTTTGCACTGTAGTCAATCTTCGCCTATTTGAGTCCTATAATATTTATCATCACAATCTATGCAGCTGGGGTGTTTTTACACACAATAGATGAGCGTTTGACCACTCTCTAACCTGATGGTAAGTGATGATATAGATAACATGAAGAAAGTCGGCTGTGGAACATGATCCTGCCTGACTTCCTTAGTGGCAGCACCGGTCACCATATTGGGCATCAGGAAAAAACATATCAGTTAATAAGTATTCTCGAAATACCACTTCATATTGTATGGCCATCTGTCCCCCAACGAAATTGGCCAACTATCCCGATTGTCTGGGTGAGATTGCCATATCAATTCTAGGAAGAATAAAGTACCCTTCGTTGATTATTTTGAGGTTGAAATACCACGCAAGTTAATTATTTTACAATAAAAGTACAAAAACACAAAGATATGTAATAAACAAATTGTGACCACATAATAATGTTAACCCTTATCTTATAAGAGATGTGCATTAAAAATACAAAGTGGATTTTACTAATTTTTTTCATTAAAATCGCCAAAAATCCGCAATGTCACGTCTCGAAGCGAACTAAATTGTTATAAAAGCCGTCTGATAGTTTTAAGTCGTACTTTTATCGACTGGCCATCTCTACCGTACGGCCATCTCCCCCGGAACTACCCTAATGGTATTTGGGGATCGGGACTTACGCGGGTGAAACCGTAGGACGTAGCACCTTATTTCATAAATTAAAGCATGCTGTTCTAATAGTTTTATGGCAAGTTTTCGTTTGGATTAAAAAAAATTGACAATGTGTTCTAAATCCAATAAAAAATGGGTTTGGATTATTAACTTTTACCGTTGTCAGTTTAGGGTCTCAAAATGTATCCACCGTTATTACCGGTAATGTTTCCATTTACTCTTTTGTTTATAACTAAAGTTTAAATAAGACATTAGAGACCGCCGTTTTTTGATAGTTTTAAATTGTTGACTGTACAAAGATTTTGAGTAGATGTAATTTTCCTCTGGAGTGTGTGTGTAAATTAATTGACTTGTTTTTTTATCGCATAATTGCTAATGGACTGCTGAAATTAAAGAAAACTAAAGATGTAGGTACGCACCTATGTTTTTATATCTGGTTTTTACAGAACGGAAAATATTTGCGTTTAAAAGAACCCGTTTCGTTAAAAAAAAAATCATCAAAATCGGTTCATAATCGACAACGTTATCCGAAAACATAGGTACATTTTTTTAATTAATATGCGTACAGTCGAATTGAGAACCTTCTCCTTTTTTTAGAAGTCGGCTAATGAGTAGATGTGTACTTACCTAGATCCTGAAACCTACCTTGGTAGGTAGGCAGGATATTACTAGGTATATGGTAGGGAGGTAGAGGTACCTACCATCGTATTTTTTGTACGTTTATATATCCTCATTTTCACGTAACAAGTTCGTTCGTAATCCGGCCTTATTACCGTCGATCAGCCCGGGTTATAGGTTTGTTATTTTTCTACAAAATAAACAGATGTCGTGCGGTAATCTCCGATAGCGTTCTATCATCCGGCCGGTATATCTTTTCACCTCGACATTAAGACGATGAGCAGGTGCTTAAGTTGTCATTTCTCGCGTCGGGCCACGTCCCATGTAATCCGCGTAATGCTCGAACTAACTAAGGAAACTCGAACTGGAATATCTCGATAATGCATTTAGATAGGCAAAGTCTTAAGCTCAAAATACACTGGCGATATTAACACTACAACTTTACCTATAGAGCTCTCACCTACAGCACACATTATATAGAAATTCGTGCATGTGTGCTGTAGGTGTGGGCTCTATGGGTAAAGTTGTGCGTGCAGTGTCGTTTTCGCCCGTGTATTTTGAACGTTAGTGGTTTGCCTGAAGACTGTGGAAATTGGGTGAGAGTTTCATAAGAGTATTAAAATTTAAGTTTGAAGATAGGACAGAAAAAACTTTTTAAAAATCTAAGGAATTTAATTAAGATCCGCTTGTTCGCATTGTGGTTAGCTATCGCGGTTTTGGAAGAGGGAAATTTTAAGGATTTAGAAAGCTAATAAAAGCGGCAGCACTGGCGGTTTTTCAGTGACCTATTTTTACATTTTTAGGCAACAGATTTTGGCTTTTAATTGGCATCCCGTTAAAGATGAAGCCTTAAAAATATTTTAATTATTCATAATCAATTTTCTAACAAACGTAACTGCGAAGTCGCAACTCTTTTCACCCGTTTTCCTACTTTCGTGAACGAGGTACGTTCGAAATACACACCTAACCAATGGCTTTTTCTTCCGACGTAAAGAACCAATAGTACGGGCTTCGTTGCTACAAGGCTCAGTGCGGAAGAAAATGGGAAATTGCGCTCAGTACTTAATACCAGAGTGGGAGGGAGTAGATTTAAAACATTTGTTACGATGCATAGCAACTATTTATTTAAATTACTTTTACCTCATATTCTAACGTAATATTGCGGTTAAAGCTCTCGAGATTTAAATAAGATTAAATAATTTAATGTTTATGAAGAAGCGAAAGAGGTTTTTTTCTATAAAAAATCCCTTAGGTTAAGAGGCATATACGAGCTTAACTCAAAATTCTTGTTGGGTTCATCGAAAATTGTTGATTAATTTTTGACGAAATGTTGTTAAAATATTTTTGTATGGTTTGTAGGTGATATAGTTGCCTATATTTTGGTGTAGTTTCCAGACAAATGTGTCATTGCTTCAGAAGACACGTTTCAAGCAGTTGGTCCCGGTTGATCTCTGATAGCAGTCGTTGGGTCTAGTCAGAGCTTCAAAACACTAATATAAAGTGCACCACATCAATATACTTACAAAAAGAAGAAAAATTATATCACAAATTATTAGCGAGGTATGCCTCGCTAATAATTTCTTATGTAAATCAATAATTTTAGTTCTGCTTTACTTATACTCTTTTTTGTTGGGTGAGGTATTCGTCATGAAAAAAAATTGCAGAATTTGTACTCGTTGTCGTTAATGTCGTTATTATAACCAGTGATATGTAATCAACACAACTTTTAGATAAGCCTTCTTAGATTTTCAAGACTATAAAACAGAGATCTACTTCATACACCTAATTTGAGAGCGGTGTTGGTCTAGTGGTAGATACCCCGGCTTTCATTCTGAGAGTCGTGGGTTCGAATCCAGACCGACCGCGCACCAATGTCTTTTTCTTTAAGAAAAAGGTATGTGCGCTAATAACATCGCTCTTACGGTGAAGGAAAAACATCGTGAGGAAACCAACATGTCCTAGGACTCACCACGGTCCGAAGACATGGGATATTCAGTGTTTTCTATGTATCATATGTATGTATTTGCAAAAAAAAAAGTATAATATGTAGTATATCCGTTGTCTAGTACCCATAGTACAAGCCTAGTGCTTAGTTTGGGGCTAGATAGCGCTGTGTGTAACGTGCAATATTATTATTATTAATTAAAATTGAAACCAAAAGAGAACTTCTAATTAACTTCAAAAATTTGTCACCGTTGAGGTTAGAACAAGGCAATTCATTTAAAATTGAACATAGTACAATGATATCAACAGTATTTATTTATATAAACGGGGTAGAACCACATCCAGCCAGCTCTCGATTCCACGGAGCGACTGGATCGATTCACGCGAGTGGATATCAGATTGACGTGTAATTTTGTGATCGTATTGCACCACGATATCCATTTGTATAAGAGAAAAAAGAACTATTACAAGGATCTTTCAGAAGGGCGAACTTTTTATACAGAGATATTCTAAATTAGTCAACGGCCAGTTAAAGCGTCGTTCGACGTCTAGGCGAACAATTTTTGTTTTACCTTTTTTTGAACATCCTCCTTTTTTGAAGTTGGTATAGAATACATACCTACTTGGGAAGTACCTGGGACCTGATTATGTAATTTTGTTGCTAAAAAAATCTCGATTGACACAATTGAAATTATTGAATACTACACGTCACTCAGTGGCTAACAAATTGCCATTGCAATTAAAACTAGCAACTGTAACTATTTAATGGTATAAGCGCAAAAATCGACAATTTCAATTGTTTTAGTCGAGATTTGTTAGCAACAAAGTAACATAATCAGGCCCATCTACGTACTTAACTTGGAGAATTTCCAATTTTCAAAAATGGGAGTTTCGCATTGTACTCTTTTGTCATTATAATGTGTGATTTCAAGGACTTAAAATACTTTTACCAGCATATTCGTACTGTGCTCAAAGTTATGTAAACTAAACAACGTCGTAAAGTGTGAAGCAACACGTTAAAACAGCTTTCGTGTCTGCAGGTCGAATATCAACATTATCGAATTTCGACTTCGTAAACTATTCCTACGCCAAAATTTCCATAGTTCGACGGGTATTTGAGACAGTCTTGAGTGTGCTTCATTGTCTCGACTCCTTTTTCAGGGTAAACCTAGGTAGTTAGCTACCTGTAAAGTATTTGGGGAACAGATTCCCGTGGTTCGAAATTCAAAACAACGCTAAGAAGGTCAAAGACTTGCGTGAAGAGTTTACATTAAAAAAAAAACATGAAATAGTTCGAAAATTAAATTACATTTTCTCATTTAATTTAGCAAAGATTGAATGAAATAAGAGCTTGAAATTCAAATATTTCATTTTTCAGAGGACATTCTCCATTCTCTTTCTCCATACAAACGTAGTCGACGTTTTCCTCCCTGAATAAAGACATTAGAGCAAATATGTTTATGCCATAAAACCTATATCTCTCATGACTATGCATCTTTTGATTTTTTTTTTCATTTTCTAATGGGTTGCCACGCGCAAAGGATGTTCTTTTTTTTTTTCGATGATGGTCCTCCACCAATGGAAACGCCGAGTTTTTTTTTTATTCTTTCGGTCTCAGACCGATATGGCCAATTTGGCGCCGAGAGTTGTAAAAAACACATGTTTGACAGTTCTTAATTCAAACCTAAGATTAATCGACTCGTGCCCTATATAGTGCCGTGAATAGTTATAAAAAATAAAAAAATAAAAGGTAGATGCATAGTCATGACAGATATAGGTTTTATGGCATAAACATATTTGCTCTAATGTCTTTATCCAGGGAGGAAAACGTCGACTACGTTTGTATGGAGACTTTCCTCTTAAGAATGTAACGAAAAAAAAAACATAATCCAACAAACACAGTTGATTATCACATGAAAATAAAATGAAATTGTAGCCGAAATTTAATTCCTCATAAACTCGCTGACTGAAAATCGAATACCCGTTTCAAGAGTCTGAAAATTTTACATGACATTCTTTTATTTTAGGGACTTGCTTGTAAAAGGGTTTCAAAATCCCGTGGGATGAATAAAAATGCGATCTGACTCATAAAACTGCTTCGACTAGCGAATTTTTTGTAGGGCAATTTATTTTCTTTATAATTGAGAGGATATTCTAGTTGGTAGTTGCAATTTTAGAACAAGATAGTCTGCTAAAAAAAGCAACGCCTTGCAGTTTTATCCGCGCTGCGTTTTGTTTACTTCTACCGTTAACTTCTATGTTTTCGCGAAGCTGGAAGTCACTTTTCCCACCTCAGTCTACCCGTGATCAAGAAGAATTGTAAAGTCATCGAAACATCTCGGATGTTCAAAAATGCTAAACAAAAAAAGCAACACGATCGAAACCGAAAAAAACTCACTCTTACTGCTGGACAAAAGCCTACCTTCCTCCCTTTCATTTCCGTTTTCATTAATTTCCAAAAAAAATTACCAATAGAAGGATATATTTTAAAACTGTCTAATAACTACCCATTGGGACTTTCGGCGGGAAACCGGAGATAACATGTCGTGCTTCAATTTTATTTTCGTTAAACTATGTTGTAAACTCGGTTAAATTGTGTAATTTTGGTGGAATCTTATTCAATTTAGATCCGTGAATGTGTACAAGTGTAGTGAAAACAAAATTGAGTGTTAAACATGGACTTTCCGTCGTTCGCGCCGAAGGTCCTTGAAGGTTATTGTAAAGTTGCCACCGCTCTACCATAACTTGGAACTATAGGCCCGATCGGGCTAATTTCATGCAAAATACTTGATACTGGCAAGATGTACAAGATGTACGACGCCAAAAACTTGAAATATTCTAAAACTTGACCCTGGCTGTCTCAAATTGGCCATATCGGTCTCAGACCGAAATAAATAAAATAAAAACTACCCATTAAAAACCTAGGGTGTAGACTACACCTAATAAGAGACCTGCTGGTGCTCGGAAAAAAATGTCTAGAGTCAGTTGAATTGGACTTCAACAAGCCGGATGCCTGTAATTGAGTTAGTGCCAGCACTCCTCGACTTATTTTTACTATGGTTTAAGTTAATGACTTAGGGCGAGTGAAATGACTTTCATAGAAATATTATGACTAAAATACGAGTTACTTTTACCTCGGGCAGTTGTAAAAACTCTTTAGAGTAAGGCTTGAGAGAAGTTTTTTATTGGACCTACTTTTGTAGTAGGTATGAGTACTTAGTTTGATAAATATTCACGTTATATGGGGTTTCACTGTAAAACTCATCATGCCAAAACTAAAAAGTACATATATAAAGTATATAAGTCATAAGTATATATTTTTGTATTGTTGGTATTATAAGTACATATCTGTTACCATGAGTAGGTATTATTAAAATTAGCATTGCACAGCTTTGTATATTTTATTCACTTTTGTAGAGTTCCGTACTTAACGTAAATATAAGGGTCCGTTTTTTGCCATTTGGCCACGGAACTCTTATCACTCGCTTGACCATCTGTTTGTATTTATTTATTTTTTTGTCTACGGAACTAGGCATTTAACTGTACATCAAACTGTACAACTACCAATAGCTCTATTCACCGCTTTCGCTTGTAACCAGTCGCGTATCTCTTTCCACTTATCCCCCACCCGAACATTAAGAGTCGCTTCGGATACGAAATCAATGCGATGAATAGAGTAGAAACGAATTGCGGGAATCGTCTGGTGAAAGTTTGTTACAGCCAAACCGCGGCTTGTATAACTATGTATAACTATAACAGTAAGTGACGGACTTCCATCGACTGCTTTACACTTTGGAGGTGGTATTCATTTCTTTGGGAAGTTTGCGGAGTGCGTCTTCAGTTGAACGGCGAAGTTTTGAATTAATTGTGTCTATAGGTGTTTTCATACTGTAGTTTTTGTGTGAACGTGAAAACGGGTCTCTTTTTCTAAGCCTTCACTGTCCGTCTGTCTGTCTTTTCCTAAACTGTATCTCATGAACAGTGATAACAGTTGATTTTTTCACAGATTATGTATTTCTGTTTCCGCCTACTTTTTTTGTTAGCCCACTGAGACCACAAAGGTCTCCTCCTAGGCGGGTTCGGCAGTAAGACGCCACAGGAGTTTACCTACTCCGTTGGCGAATGTCTCATGCCTTCGGACCGTGGTGGACCCTAGGATTTGTTGGTTTCCTCGTGATGTTTTCATTCACTGTAAGAGTGATGATGATAAACTATCTCCAACCTATATATTTAATATCTTAAAGGTTAAACATTATTTATTTATTTAACTTAGGAATAATAATATTTTCTTAAAGGTTAATAGGTAATTCAAAGATGGTGTGCAACTCCACTATCGATATATTTTATAATAATTATTAACTGTATTAATATGATTTATTTTAATTTTTAATAACTAAATTATAATATTAATTTATTCAATTTTACAAAATTATATAGGACTAAATCGGCTATACGGTGACACACTTTTTGACATTCTCTCCGTTACCTATGTAGTAAATAAAAAAAAAGGAATCACACAACAAAAACACGCCTCGGATTGTGTGCGGATACTAACAATACAGCCACAATCCGGATTACCTTTCACTACACTTGCGGGATTATACACGTTACGACACGGGATTTGTGTCGTTAATTTTTTTTCACATGAACTTTTTTTTCTTTAAATTATTATAATGGCTTAGCGTCACACGCAGTGGCTGGTTACGTTTTTTAAACCTGGAGATCATTCCGTTTCTTAGAACGAAAACTGACATATGTGTAAAATTTGTTTGGAATTGTAGAAAAAATAACAGTCGAACAAACGAAAATTTGCTAAATACCAAAAAAGGGCATATTAGAAAAATAAAAGTTACCCAATTTCGAAGATACTAGCAATAAATACGTACCTAAGGTAGGTATTTCAAAATTGCCACCACAACGCGTCTCCATCACTAAAAAACCACAACTGAAACTTTTTTTAAGAATAAAATGGCACAGTGCGACCGTTTCGTATATACACGGCCGCAAAGCATAGCAATCAAATGTCAATTAAAGATCATTTTGCCCACTCCATCGACGCCGTTTAGGATTCCGAAGGGTACAAGTCAGCGTTTAATTGATACCGAACTAAGTTCGACTTCTGAACTTACTCCATTATGAATAGACCTTAATATAATGAAGATATTCATTCCTAGGTTCATCGGTAATAGAACGCGAGTTCATAGCAGTTAGACTTACGTTGAAATATCTCATTAATATAATAATAGACAAATATAAAGTTGAGTGAGTCTGACAGTGTGTCTTCTTTTAAAGCCCTAAAATAACATACGAGCTACTTCTCATATAAATTTTTCTATAGGATTAATTTGGTACAACTATTATATTTGTTCCTTTAGGTTCGAGATTCAAACCCCTTCGGTTAGGGGTGGTTTTAAATTAAATTAGTATTTGATTTTTACTTTACCTGTACCTACTATTTATTTATATAATCGCCGTTGGATTTTTGTATAAAACAAAAGCAGTCGTAGCACATAACTACCTACTTTATATACATAAATCTCTTTTTATTCATTATGTTACCGTAAGCCTGCATAACATGAACTACTGCGTAACCAGAAGCCCGTATCAAGGAAAGTTTTCGGCTTTCTTTCTTTTAAATGTTAGATTAATGGTGAACGAAAAACTTGGGGAAGCCTTGACCTGCGCGAAACTTCTCGAATCTCAGATGCCCATAAGAAAGTTTCCAACACACTCTGTTTACAAATTACGTGATCCTTATCTATAAATGTGTAACTCTAAGTGCCTGTTTCGTGTTCTTTGAATTTATTTCATAGTAACGGTTTAGCGCATAGTGGTTGCCTTTTGAGAATTACAATTAAACATAAAAGACCAACCTTCACAAAAAATCTTAAAATCAAAACTAGTGTCTTTAGTAGGGATAATGCGAAAGCGTTTCGAGTGGGGTCAGTTTTTTATTATTTTCGAGTCTAAGGTATGCTCCATGTCACACAAACACCGGTCGCGGTAGCTTTTCTACGCTCTCTGGTTGCTTCCCGATGTATCTTTGTTAGTGTTTTTTTTAGTTGTTTTCTTCAAAGACGTAAGACTTTTGACCATCGGCCTACGGTCTCAAAGTATATTATGATTCATTTATTCTAATATTCTCACCAACACTTGCACTGGGTGGACATCACTCTACCGCCGACAGAGGGCGCAATAAATCGCTCATTACCTCGGAAATGTTGCCGGCAGACGCGGGCTCCATTACTGCTCATTAGCTATTAATGTACCGGGTCCTGTCTGCCACCCAACTCGGACGCGTAAATTCAAGCCCGGATGCCTAAATAGAAAACTTATTTGGAGGCAACAAATGATGGAACGGAAAAAAAACTTTAAATAATATGTAGACCATATAAAGGCATTCGAGATGGAGTAAACATACCAAGCGCCTATACCACCCTCTTAGAGACAGAGAAAATAACTGGTCAATACGTCTGGAGCCAAGTATGCCGAGGGTTTTAATATGAATTTTTCCTTGAACCGTATGAGGGCAATAGAGTTGTAAGTTTAGAAATGGCAGGTAAGTACATACATGAATGCGAGGCCAGAATTAAATCCGACGGTCTTTGGCATGAAATTTGAGGTATCTACCACTAGAACAAATTTACATCTATCTATATACACAATAAAATTATAATTTTATGTTAGTGTAAACCATTAAAGTGCCCAAGATTCCATATTGCATATCGTCAACGTCTTTGGCTTTGCGGAGACGAATTGGGGTAGGGTTTCTTTAAACGCCTGATAGACTTATCCATTTAATAGAAACGGAGTTCCAAACCTGTGTTGTAATATTAAAGTTCAATTTCCTTTGACGACTTTACCTTGGTTTCTTGTTAGGGCACTGATTTTGTGTCTCTTGTTTCGGATTTACGTAAGTTTGGTTAAAGCTGACCACATCTAACGTTCTACTGCCGTGCGTCGGTCAATACTAATGAGGTCTTGAAATAATGAGTAGGTGGACATTCTATTTATACTAAATACCATAAATAATCCTGCCACAAGAACCCATATGAAACCCTGACGTTTTGTTAGCATGATCATAAAAAACCCATGAGTTTCTTATGGTTTCAGGGCACCGCGAAATTACACATTATAATTTAGTTTTTAAGACAAATGCTTGCTAGATCTTAGACTGCATGCCTGCATGACTGCATTACCTTGAAGTACGCACTATAGCCTTCTACGGTCAGTACTTCCCTAGGCGACTGTTTAAGTGTGGAATTTTGCACAGTCGGAGGTAACGCGCGCTGCTTATCTGTAGGTACTAATATTATAAAAAGTAAAGTTTTGGGTATATGAAAGGACAAGTGTGATAGTCGCTATAAAAAACATCTAAAATTTTCCCCTACTGAGCGATGTTCCCGGTTAAATCCCTCGAGCCCAGGGCCCGCTAAAACCCTCAAATTGGTTAGTCAAAAGTAGAAGTCAGTGTCAAAACAAAGACTTTACATGAAATGCGAGCTCGTTACCGTGGGGTAACCAACATTAAGTACCTTACATAACTGTCATTATCTTACCACAAGAGCACAGACAGAGCCAAGTGTGCCCACTAACTTATGGCACGGACCCTTGGCCAAATTGAAGTGTGTTACGTGCCAACCAAACCTTATTTCTATCTAACACTTAGACCATCTCACACGACAGACTCGTTAGTCAACCGATTGTTTGAAATTTGATCATAAAATGTTAGTTCATTAGCCATCATCATTTGATTACGGGACCCTGAAACTTTGACCGACACTATGTATCTACCGTCTTACTTTTAAAAATCTCGCTATTAATTACATAACCGCTTGTTAGCTATGTCGCTAATAACTCTTATTCACTGCATCAAAAAAACGTTACTTTCAAACGCTACATAACGCCTTGCAAACTAGTCTGTTGATAACGAACGTTTTTATATTTTATTCTGACAACACTGCAGTTTCAGATGATTATTGAACAAAATTGTTCATTCTTTTTGTCAATGTTTCTTATATTTTTCTGTCAAAATCTGTCAAAAGAATCAGAAAAATTCAATGTCTAATTTCTAACTTTTTTTCCAATGCCAAAAATCAGCTGTTCCACAGCCGCCATTTTGTAACATAAAATTAATAACATGAGGGGGAGGTTGTTTAATTTGACAGATACTTTAGCGTTTGTAAGTAAGATTTTGCCTTAATCAACTGCTATTTAATGCATACAAAGTTATGTTTGCTTTGTAAGTAAGGGGGTAGTCTTTAGTATGCGGATGCTATGTTGATGTAACGATTGAGGTCATGCCTCCATTGTTCCACGATAAAGATATTTTGCTAACAGATTTATGTTGGAAAAGTTTTTGGTTTATGGCCAAGGCGTTTGAGGGTGGGAAAAGAGTTGTTATTAGTTCAATACTGTTATTTTATTATACCTATGTGGTAAAAAGTTAATTACCTTTTATAAATCGGGTATTTTTGGGATACCTACGTCTTGCTCGCGTCTATGTAATTTAGCTCACCTCAAAAAACTTTTGGTCCTGATTGTTATCTTTAACTAGCTGCGCCCCGCGGTTTGACCCGCATAAGTCCCGATCCCACGGGAAGTACGGGATCAAAAGATAATTTTCTTCAAAGAAACTTCATGTCACAGTAAAAGACAAACTTCACATAATAATTTAAACAGCTGTTTATTAGTAAGGTGGTTAATCTTCAGTAGTTATGCGGCAAAACTAAGAAGAAATGGTATTCATCAAAATTTCTTAACTCTTCGCGTACTTATCAATCAATAATGTAATTGAAATATGCAATACCACAACTGTAGTATGTTTTTTTAATTCCAGACTATAATCTCACATTTCTGTTCATTGTATTTGTCATTTTTTCTTCAAGATGTGTCAAATCATAGTCTACAATTAAAAAACAAATATTTACCTAAGCAAACCTTGAACATACCTACATTGCGTGTTAAATAGCAGGTATTCAAGTTTTCTACATCAGGAAAACATAACTCAGCGAGAGGCGTTTGCCGAAGTGATGTTTCAGCTCAGTTTCATATGCAAATTGTATTCGTCATGGACTTGCTTGCCGCGGTAGGGTTCCCAATTGTTGGGAAAACTGACGCGAAACGTTACCCTAGTACTGTCGTGAATATCTACGCAATTTTGGGGGCTTTTGTGGTTTATTGCAGGACGAAGGAACCGTGAAAGAAAAATATACAGGTGAAGGTCATTGATCTCAACCTAAAGTAGATATGTCATCTAAAAGAAGACTGTTGAACCAAGCAACTGCAGCCACACTATCATCAAAACGTTCAGTGACAGTTCAACAGCGGGCGAGGTCACACATATTAGACAAATAATTTAATTCCCAGGATATCGTATAAAAACCTCCAAAAATAGTTCAAAAACAACAAAACAAAGACCACGGGATCACCTTCTATCGGTTAATAAACGAAATAATTATTAAAAAATACGTAAAAACTGAAAAATAAAATTGTATACAAATAATCAAAGATCAACCTACCACAGAACGGACACTATGTTTGTTCAATATGAAAATGGTAACAGTACTTTCTTAGGACACCTTTGACCACAGACGACTAGATATCGCCGGCGGTTTCTCTTATGTTTAACTATCGGTTATTATTACGTAGTATTTGTTTTAAGCTATGCAAT
This sequence comes from Idaea biselata, assembly GCA_958496205.1. Classification (NCBI taxonomy): domain Eukaryota; kingdom Metazoa; phylum Arthropoda; class Insecta; order Lepidoptera; family Geometridae; genus Idaea; species Idaea biselata. The sequence continues at coordinate 3,353,264 of OY292399.1, forward strand.
ATAGCTTTTGCCGGGCTTTGAGCCCGGCCACCGAATCAAGAAATTCCGTAACAAAAATAAAACCTAACACCCCCCACTCCGCCTACCATGTCGCCATGGTTATTTTTTTTTTCATGAAACTTAATTCCTTATATAATTGAAAAATTCAAAACCTAACTTCAAAAAAAAGAAAGAATAACATTTGATAACCTTAAGAAAGTTATCTGTTGTGTAAGCTGAAGACAGGCAGCTAAACTACACACCATCTTTATCTACCCAGTAAAAGTGCCCGACTTCAGCTTACATAATAGATAAAAGTCGAGTGTATGTATGTAAGAGAGGTTATTTTCTTATTTTTTTTGAAGTAAGTTTTTGAATTAATTAAGAAGTTTTTTGATGAGAAGGTGCTATGGGTGCTCCATCAATTTGATTTCCAAAAGTTTAAAAGTCCAAAAAATATTAATTTACTGCATTTTGGGATGCTATTCTACTCATCATTTCGAAGGTTCACATCAGAATCTTCATCAAATTTTTTTGTGGCCTACTCGATATTTTCACCTTATAAAAAAAAAGAATCATCGAAATCGTACATAATATTCACGCTGTGCTCTACACAGCGTGAATATATTGAAAACCTCCTTCTTTTTTTGAAATCAGTAAAAAATAGTGAAATGAAGGTGAAACCGCAGGGCAAGAAGTGTTGGGTGTTTAAGTATAAATTGACGGTAGCTTTATCGTAGATATGCAACAGACACACACGCGTACATCCATATACTCAACGATTTTTTAAAATTCTAATTCAAAGTTTAGGTAATTTATTTTATAGATTTATAGATTAATAGAATTGTCCTATCTGGCACGTTACACATTACTCTATGATGCTTTTGTCTAAAACGTCACAAGCGTCATTTACTGAAGGGAAAAGCGCTGCCAGTGATATTATTTTTCATTTTCACAAAAGACGTTACAATATTGTCAGCGCTGTAGCGGCTTGTTTTATTGATTTTATGTAAAAGGAACATGAAGTTTGTTTGAGACATCATCTCTAGTTACTACTTATTAACCCAATGGTGAAGGTTTGTGTATTTTTACTTTTTTTGACGAATTAATATAGATAGGTATTTGTTTTTTATTACGTTTTAATTTTATTATTGCTGCATCAACTAGGTTTTAAAGAGAGAGTGTTTCTTAAAATATATTGTTAAAGCTTAATTTACCAAAAATATTTTTAAGAGACGTTTATTTTAATTATGACGTTAGCAGTGTGCCGAGGCTTCACCCGCATAAGTCTTGATCCCGTGGGAATTTTCAAATATCCTTTCTTATCGGATGCCTACGTGATGTAAAAAACACAATCTCCAATTTTCAGCCCTCTGCTGTTAGCGGTTTAGGCTGTGCGTTGATAGAAAATCAATCACTCAGGACAAAGAATTTTATAGATATAGATTTTTCTTCTGTTTTCGCTAAGTTATCAACGCCTAACGTTTTGAGGGCTTTTCATGGTCACGGAAAAATGTAGATTTCTATGTATATTTGATTAACAGATGCATAAACAATGTATTGTTTATATTCTTCTTTACTGTGACACTAATTTTCAAAGTTAACAAAGAGAAACAAACGTTACATAAATTAATCGTCTGTTAATCTTCGTTTCTAAATAAGAACTAGTGTTTTATTATGAAACCTTATCTCTCTCAGCCCTAGCGGTTTGAGTACAATAGATTCTCACCTCTGATAACTGATATTTGATAAACGTTGCCATTTTATTTCACACACATTTAAATATTTTCTTTGTAATATCATATTACTCGCAGATGTGGCTTGAATAATTTTAACTAAAAATACACGCAGAAATATTTTATGCTTGTTCAGAAATATGCTGTCAAAGAAAGTATGCCTTTTTACGTGCTCACACGTGAGTTTTGAAGAAATATTATGTTACTAGCTACTTATAGTAGGTATATCTATTTGATCTGTACTGTATAAGTACTTATAATATAGGAAGAGAGGACTAACTAAAAGTCTAACTTGTAGGTATGAAAATTAAAAACAGTAGATCAAGTTTTATTTTCATATGTATCTGTTTCTCTGTTACTTATGCATTTAAAAACTATTAAACCGATTGAAATTTACTCTCTAGCTCTATTAGACTTTACATCAAAATCTATAAAGCCAGTAGAATCTGAAAAGAAAGTCACTAGCCACCAGTCACCATTTGTCACCAGAAAGCTGGCGAATCCAAAATACCAGACCTTGTTTTCTTATCAGATGACCTCTGTGGCGCGTCGGGGAAAGGCTTGACTGCAATGCAAAAGGTTGCGGGTTCAATTCCCGCCGGGTGCAAGTATTTATACCTAAAAATATATATTTGTTTCTGGTCTGGGTGTTTTCTATGTATCATATGGCTGTATTTACAAAAAAAACGTATAATATGTAGTATATCCGTTGTCAAGTACCCATAGTACAAGCCTAGTGCTTAGTTTGAGGCTAGATTGCGTTGTGTGCAACGTCGTGCTATACCTATTTATTTATTTATATCTTGCGCACGGCATGCGGCAGTGCCGCCGGGCTGGTGTGTACCAGGCTTTAACAGCCATTTTCTTTGCCACACGTAGAGTCTATAAGTCATGAAACGCAATTATATTACAATCGATACGTAATAATGTGCAGTTTGAGAGTAGAGACCGTTACAGTGTCGCCATTTCTGATCGCTTAATATCCTTTTACGACCTTCTTATATAAAAAGTGTAAATTGATTAAACTGTTATAGTAAGCGTTGGTCATGGTAATAGGTATACCTATAAAATGTTACCTCGCTTTTAGCGATATGGCCGCCCATTTGTGTAACGTTTTAGTTTTAAACTATTTGTGTATTTGTCTTATTTATGTTACTTCATAATATTGTTTTAGATAGGGGTATTTACATGTTTTAATTTGTTTATACGGGGTTTGATATTTCGCCAGTAATTGCTACTGACTTGGCTTGGTTAGTCTATTATACTAACCAAGGTCTGTATATTTGTTTATTATATGATTTGATAAAAATAAAGATTTATTCTTTATTCTAACATAAACAACCTATATCTAGATGACACAATTCGCGACCTTATCGCTAAAAGCGACCTCTTACAGGCAACATTTGAATGGACGAATAGTGAAGAAAGATGAAAGGTAGGTTGTTAGTCTGGAGAAAAGGAACTAAACTAAAGGTTAAATGTAAAATTAATATGTGTATATTACCTATATGATCTAGTATTGCAAACTGCGGTGACTTCTCTCAATAGTTTAAAGCAAAGTTGTTCTAAACCGTTACTACTAGAAAAATCTACGCAAAACTTTTGGTTTTTCCGTTTTCCTTAAAATAATTCAATGTTTAAGTGTCCCTAACGACCCATTACAACGTGCAAATTGCGCCATCGCGTTTCTACCAAATGTTCAAATCTTTGCACTTATAGCAAAATACTTATTTCTTCAGAAAGCGACAGAATCAGAAAGGTAATGAAAGATTTTTCTTCTGAATAAAATTCTTCCTCTTCTATATTCAATATTAAACCCTGAAACTAAATCGTTATAGAAATCAAAGAAAAATTATGGACGGAAATCGTGTAGGTATAAAAAGTGTAAAAAGATCATATTCAACACTTAATGTAAAATGACTAAAGACGGTTCTCCTTGTTCAAAACTTCCGCTGTAATTGACGGTCGAATAATTTAGTTTCGAAATAAACACAAGTTAGTAACTGTTATTGACCGATCCACGAATATATTAAAAGTTTGTAGTTATCATTCATCGATCACACTCTGGGTAAGTAGGTACCAAATATAATGTAAAAGTTGTATTTGCCTGGGTCCCGCGGTTTTATACCCCCGATCCCGGTCCCGTGGGAATATTGGAATCAAAAGAAGCCTATGTTAATAAACGATAATGTAGCTTTCTATTGGGGAAAGAATTTTTAGAAAAATTGATAAATACAAAGAACCAAAACCTCAGATCGTAGTCTTGAATTAAAAAACGCAGTATCTAAACTTACAAAATTCAAAGTCCTGACTGACCTATATATCAACGCAGAACTGAAACCGCTGGTGTGTTCTTTGTGGTGAGTAGGTATCCACTAAGAAAATCCAGCGGTATCGAGACTAACACGGGTGAAACCGCGGGACTCTGCTAGTATAGGTTTAAGGGCAAACAATACCGTCATTCACCTGTCAGTAACGTCAAACCATCAAGCAGTCATGCCGTAAACACAATATCTTCAGACGAAATGCTCTCGGGCTGGTAAAAGCAGCTGTTAAGAAGCTGTCACAATGACGAGATGAACACAAATTGCTGCCTTCACGATGGATATCGGATAATCTATGAGTAAGTGCCCCACTGTGTACTCTCCCACCTTAATAGCACTTCTCAACTTACATCATTTATCTATACCTATCTACCAATGTTAAAGAAAGTCGTGTAGCTACACTATTTATAACTTAAGAACGGCTAAACGATTTGACTGAAATTGGTGGGGAGGTTAGAACCAGGAGACGGATATAGATTCCTTTTTTTGCCTTTAAGGCGGAACATAGTTCGCCGGGTCAGCTAGTTATTTATAAAAATAGAAAGTTAAATTATAATAGTGTCAATGTTGCAGTCGAAAATCGATAGCGGTCAATACTTGATTTTGACCAACCATGGACCTTCAAATAAAAATAAAAGAAACCAATCTGCTCGCTCGTTCTTCGCGCAATTGTAAGGACACAACACTAACTTTAACCTAACCTATCCGTGTCGTTTTAGAAAAATATTGTTGGTAAACAATTTTGACTGATACTGAAAGCTGGTTTTGACTGAAAATCAGTAGTCAGAACTATTTTCTACCAACACGCTCTCCTCGGTCAAAACTTTCATTTATTTTTTCCATTTATGAGACTGATTTTTACCAGTTAGAAATGGTTTAACCGAACGTGTTGGTCTAAATTAATTCTGACCTCTTCTTATTCTTCTTTTCGTATAGTGGTGTGGGTCACCTGGTGTTAGAGTTTTCAGGTCGCCCTTATGACCACTGATTTTCAGTCAACTGATTTTTACGAGTCTGTTACTTGATACATAGATTTCGTGTCATAGTATAATAATACAAAACATGAGGTAACCTACGCTACCTAGATTTGTAAATAACTCTTTGTAAATATTTAGTAGCACTATAAGTCACTTGAAAAGATTTTATTTCTGTAGGTACCCCTATTTCTAAATACAAATAGAATAGAATTTGTTATCACTGTCACTGACTGTCTATATCTTTATATTCTTATATTAAGTATGATTTATAAAATTTCCATGTCACAATGTTAGTTACCGTACCTACTCCTCCGAAACTGCAAGACCGATTTTTACCAAATTTTATATGCGTATTCAGTAGGTCTGAGAATCGGCTACTATCTATAATTTATAAGGCAAAACAACGTTTGCCGGGTCAGCTAGTATTCATATAAAAATAGTCTTGTTAGTTATACCTACTATTTATAACTCAAGAACGTCTGAACCAATTTAGCTGAAAATTGGTGGATCTAACCTCGCTTAGAACCAGGAGAGGGACATAGGATAGGTACTACGCTACACTATGCTATGCTACATAGGGTAGAGTAGTAGTAGGGTAAGGTAGGTTAGGGTAGTGTAGGGTTATAGGTTTTTTTTTATTTAACGGACAGGACAACATCTAGCTGTCGGGTCGGGTTAAAACTAAAAATAAACTTTCGTGCTATTAATTATTTCAATACCACATTGATTCTCGAAAAGTGGTTAAAACCCTTTCAAATTTAAACATAGAACATGACGTCAAACAGAACACAGATCTGACGAACCAATGACAAAACGCTTCTTTCCATTTAAAATTAATCCTTTATTTTGATAAAACACGGGTTAAATTCCCGTCGTTTGCTGTTTTAATCAGGCAGTGATACTTCTGAGCCCATTTATCATACCTTTCTAGGGTATCGCGGACAATAGGTAGACTTTTGGCCCCAACAAAAGTGATTACCATCTATGTAATAAGTAGGAGAATGGGAGTCGGACAAAATCTTAATTAGGTTTCGGTGGGGCGTGATGTTACGACTTGTAAAACTTGCCTCTTTTATTGTACCCACTGAACATTATCTCATGAACGCTGTTTCGACCTTTGTTACTCTCTGGTTAAGGTGACCCTTTACGATTCCCAGAACGTTTCGACGCTAAATTGATAAAATGAACATGTGTGTGCGTGAATATCCGGCCTCGGTGCAGAAGACTGCGTTGGTTTCTGTCGTGGATAGCAAGTTTCCGAAATATTTTGTTTCTTTTTTAACAATATAGAGTTGGTTGTTTTTTAAGCCATGTTCCGACCGAGAGAAATTATTATTTCACCTCTTTCGCGCTTAGAAAAGTATATTATAGCGACAGATAGATTAAATTCTTTATTGTAACATAATTATAAATTAACAGTATAAAGTAAATCATAAGCAACTTAAATCTAGGTGGCACAATGAGCGGGCTTATCGCTTAAAGTGATTTCTTCCAGGTTAACTTTTGGAAGGACGATCCAAAACGTTTTTTATATAATAACGCGGAAGAATAATATAGCTGTGGCTATTTAATCATTTTATACCAAGCAATTATTAGATTAATTATTGTTCGTAGTGAATTTCGTGAAGGGTCCTCTTAATAAGCTAAATCGATTCAAGTTTGTTACAAACAAAGGTAAATAAGGATGAAACTTGAACACAATATTTACTTCGAAATACTTTTTCGAACTTTTCATTAAGAAGTTTCTTCGAATTTCGTTTAGGATGAAATAAATGGCTTAGAATTATCTTAACAAAATTTTATTGGATCAAAAATGGGAACACAAAACAAGAATTTAAACTCTTACCGACTCAATGCTGCTTATGAAACAACATTAAACTACTTAAAATACTAAATACGATTTTGAAAAACTAGCAGAAAATAATTTATAGCTTTATTAATAAATGTGGAGTAAGGTCGGAGTAGTGAGAACATGCTTTGTCTTTTTCCGTGACAAGAACTTTAGTTAATAGACAAAAATTGTTAAAATTACTCCGACCTTACACCACGTTTATTAATTAGACTATTTGGGATTACATATAAACTACTAATAGTAGGGTTTCACCCGACATAGTAGACTACTGATTTTTAAATTAAAAAAAACTAATTTAAATAAAAAACATAAATTCGTTAAGCAAAACTTTATTATAAGAAGAACAAAACATCACTTAAAAGCAAAACGAAAACATAATTTATCGCCGATTTTATCGAGCCTAATTCCAGTTCGCGCACTACTTACAAAATCGAAAATACAATACTTGTTCAAACTACGAGCCCGAATAATGAATAGATAAACAAAGAAGATACAACGAAAAGTAATAACCTTTAGGCGCCCATAAACACGAAAAAAGTAATAAATATTATAATTTTTAGTATCACGAATGAGGCGATTCATAAATAACCGGCGAAAATGGTTGCTAACTTCGAGCATAATTAATAAAATTTACCTTTCTTTACCAAACGTGTTGTATTCTGTCCTTAGTTACCAAGCGATTTGGAAATATCTGCAAGTCTTACACCCATATTAATAGACGAGTCGAGTAAATAACATAAGCCAAGCGAAGTCTGTAAAATTTTTGTTAAAATATTTTAAAGGAAAACTACTGCAAAAACACAACGCAAGGTTTTTTAATTTATTTGTTATAGTTATTTTAGAAGGTAAAATACAGAATAATCTGCCAAGACCAAGACCACGTCCCTACGTTTTGGTAGGTATTTAATTTTTTAATTAGAATGTAAATAAAATTAAGGAAAATTAAAATATGAAAAAAATCAAAACAGAGCATGGTCTTGGCTGATATAGGTTTTAAGGCACAAACATATTCTCTCTAATGTCTTTATCCAAGAAGTAAACATTCGACTACGTTTGTAAAGTTTGTATAGAGAAAAGAGTAGGTAGACTTTCCCTTAAGGACACGAGTAGAATGTCGCAGTAACTTTTCACAGTAACTCGTGTGAGTCACCATGTTACAAACTCAATGTCAATTAAACCGTACAAAGTAAATAAAATTTAGAAAAATTAGAATATGAAAAAAATCAAAACATGGTCGTGGCTGATATAGGTTTTATAGCATAATATATTCTCTCTAATGTCATTATCCAGAGAAGAAACAGTCGACTACGTTTGTAAAGTTTTTTATAGAGAAAAGAGTATAGGCAGACTTTCCCTTAAGGACACGAGTAGAATGTCACAGTCACTTTTCACAGTAACATGGTGGCTCACAAGTCACCATGTTACAAACTCAATGTCAATTGAACCGTACAATGTAAATAAAATTTAGAAAAATTAGAATATGAAAAAAATTAAAACGGAGCATGGTCTTGGCTGATATAGGTTTTGAGGGACAAACATATTCTCTCTAATGTCTTTATCCAGGGAGTAAACAGTCGACTACGTTTATAAAATTTGTATAGAGAAAAGAGTACCTAGACTTTCCCTTAAGGACACGAGTAGAACGTCACAGTCACTTTTCACAGTAACTTGTGTGAGTCACCATGTTACAAACTCAATGTCAATTAAGCAGTACTTCATCCTACGCTCATCGCTCATTGCGCTATGACGCAATCATTTACTCGCGTCAACTTATTAATGAAGCATTTTTCTGCCCGTCATGCCACCCTTACAATTTTGATGTGTTTATCAATAGAGTTAATAGGCGACTTACGACGGGTTATTCAAATTAAATTTAAATTAAACAAAATTTGTTTTTGTAACTTATGTTGTGACATATGAAATAAATTAATTGAGATATTACATCGTATATACGGATACCTACTCTTATAAAATGAATAGAAATGTTTCCTTTCACGTAATGGTTTATTTTCTAATTTAAAAATTTAAAAACCCAGTCTTTCGCGCAGTTGGGTGACTGCGCGACGCAATGAAGGGTTATTAAAATACTGTGCTTATAGCAAGAGTCAGTCGTTCACGTTTGTAGATTTCTAAAACTAACTTCTTCTAACTTCTCAGTCTAACAAGATCATCTATAATGTGTTCACTCCTAAACGCTGCTGAACCGATTTCGATGATTTCGTCGTCGTCGTCGTTGCGTGTTGAAAAAATGCTTATTATAATAAAAGCAATGCCATTAAAAAATGAGATTAATTTCATATCGGCATCGTGAAAACCGAAGAAAAAATGGTCGTAAAACTGCATTATCGCGAGTGAAATCGCAATGCGTACTTATTCACTTATTTGACCTACCTTTTTACTTTTTAATCTCAACAACAAAAACACGAAACTTACGTCAAATCAACAAAAACCTAACACCAAACAACAACAACAACAAAAATTGTTAATTTAATATAAAATCTCGACGATACCTAACGACTCTCTATCCTCTGCGAAAAGTAACGAACCTTTTAATATTTATTTGAATTTTTCGCTGAAAAAAAAAACCTCCGGTTTCCGTCTTATTTGTCTCGGTTTCTTTATATCTGGTTTGGTAAAGCGGATTTTAGCGCAAAAAATACAGGAAAAATGCGGGAAAAACCTGATGTCACTGATCCCAGTCTTTATAAATCATTAATATAAACAGTGGCTGTTTAAATCGAGTGATTTTAACTTAGAAATTGTTTGTTTCGTTTGGAACTTTGGACTGGTCGAAGTTTGGATATGAATTTGTTTGTTCAATGTTTTTTTTACTCTTTTTAGGGTTCCGTATCTTAAAAAGTATTAAAAGCTATAATATTTTAACCGTTATAAGATCACTTGCTTCTCCGTCTGTCTGTAAATATAGATTTGTGAACTTTTAAATGTTATTTTTGAATTTATGTATATGTGTCAACTTATGATTCCGGCAGCAGAAATGATTTAAATTGTCACTTAATTCGATTGTTTTTAATTAAATCTGAACGGTAAACTTTAATCAGTAGTTGGACTGCCACTTTTGAGTGCGATAATACATCCATAGATAAGTAGGCATAAGCATAGGCATAGATGGGGCCACATCCCGATGTTTGTCTGAACGCCTAGTGGATACAATGCGAGACCAAAATGCTTGAGTTTATTTGGCGCAAAGAATAAGCATTGTCATTCAGCGTGGCAATGCGGCCAGCATTTTGGCAGTGTCGAGGACTTAGCCGAACGAAGTCACTGCACTGCTAGTTTTTGTTATAAGTTCTATTTTTTGTAACTGGAAATTATGTATTTGGATATATAGGTTGATATATAAATTAAATTCCCCAATTGCAAAAACGGCCACAGTTTTTCAATAAGCTGCTGTGAAGTGTTCTTAAGTTGTCAGCCTGACGTTTTGACCGTTAAGCCAGTCGCTAGTCGCTAGTCGGTACAGAAGTCTGTTAAACAATTTATTACTACAGAGCAAACGCCTTCTACTTACTAATGATCGGTTTTATACCGACTTTAAAAGAGGAGGGTCATTCGTGTGAAAAAAAAACAATACCTATCTGTAAGCTGCAATCGTTGCCTGACCTCGTAGGAATATTGAGATAAAAATAACCTTTACGGCACAAGAATCATGAATATATTATTATTACTAATAATTAGTGACAATTTGGACTATGATCTAGCACGCTAACGTAGAAATCCAGTCTTAAGAATTGTCTAAAATTTCATTTTAAGACCATTTACAATCGTGTTTCAATTGCATCTAACTTGCAACAGAGTCGCCATCGAATATTCATCTTTTTATTTTCAATACATTTTAAAATCAAACTACACGATGACACTTACAATAACACTTTACCTAAAACAGCCCAGTAAGTGTAAGTGTCATCGCGTATTTTGAGCTTTAGAGTCATAATGGAAGCCCGCAGGGCACCTTGAGGCGAGGTGTCGGGGAGTAGCGACCCCGCGGCTTCCCGAGTGCTCCAGGGGGAAACCACCGTTCCTCACCTCCGGCTTGCCTTAGTTGGCTGGTCGGAGTGAACACTGACGAGGAAGCGGTCCCCCGCCTCTGGCTTGCCTTCACCGGCTGGTCGGAGTGGAGTCGCAAGAGCAGAAATGCTCGGAGGATGGACACCTCACGTCAGTGATGAGTTGGCCCGCTCCACAGGATTACCTAGGATGGTTTAAAATCCGGTGAGGTTCCTCCATCCTTCAGCCACTCGCGCCCCTGTTGCCCCCTGGCTGTAATTTGCTCGGCTTAATTAGGGTGGCCCAGTTTGTGAGTTGGCGAGTCTCCGCCTGCCATTTTTGTACGTGTATTTTTACATTGTTACGGCAGGCGCCATAGTCCCCATAGTTCCCCCCAGTATCCAATCCACTACCAACCCATTCTCATAGCCCAAGTAGTTTTCATCCGTAGTTTACACAATAGTACTATCCAAACCGGGGCTTGTCCTTGGCTGCATTTTATAGTGTAGACAAGGATAACCGCCGGTTTGGTGTCCATTTCATACTTTGCGATTAAAATTGTGACTGAAACGGGCCTCTACGTGTTGGCTTCGGCCCCACGCACGCCTTCCAAATGTCCGGGGCTCCATAGCCCCGTGAAACGGAGACGTTACAAACAATAATAATAATTTATTTATTTCATAATCATGAGATCTTACTAAATAATAAAAGTTGGTACATCCATGGTTCGCCTTTTAGGCATATGAAAATCATATAATTTTAACTAATTTACAGTCAACTAGCTGTGTCCCTCGCTTTTACCCGCATAAGTCCAAATCCCGTGGGATTTTTTAAATATCCATTCTTATCGGATGCCTACTTCACATAAAGAACACACTCTCTAAATTTCAGCTCGTTTATCAGCGGTTTAGACTGTGCGTTGATCAGTCGGTCAGGACAACACATTTTATAGATACCTATAGATGAGGTTTGACACTCAAATATCATGTAATAATTTGGGGTACCTACATTAAAAATGGACACCTGCTCTATGCACACAATAACTAGGTGCGAGCAACAAAAATCAGAGACAGACCTTTTCATTCAAATTCATACATAACATTAGCAGAGAATCGTCATTAAAACGTCAAAAATCAAGTACGCGTAACAAAAATCAGCTTTTACTCCGAGGCAACAAAGCAGTTAATTGAAATCGTAGCGAGTGATCTTCGTAGCACGTAGCTCGGCCTCCCCTCCTCAGTGCTACGAGGCTCGCCGCGTAGACTGCTCGCGTCGCTACCGAGCCCGACTTCAATACTTCGGTGTTCATACGTTTCAAACGTACTTTGTATGAATGTGAAGTGCTACCTCTAATTATGTATGTGTGTGTTTTGTATGGTGTTGGAATGCGCATGCAGTTTACATTGGAAGAAGTATTAAATTACGCGATTAAGGAATAAAGGAAGTTAAAATTAAAAGGTGTTTTTGTATTCAGGAGCAATCAAAATTAATGATAATAACTGTGTTGTTTTGTGTTTATTTAGTTTGGGAGGTTTTTTTTTGTATAATTTTATTGGTTTTTGTAATAGGCTTCAATTTTTATACAGATCTACTTATGTAGAAAAAAGTAGGGACTTTTATAAGTCGTAGTTTAAAATTAATTAAATAAAAATTAATAGAGGATCACGGGTTCGAACCACGCCGGGTAAAAAATATGTAATCTGTAGGTATCGATAAGACAAAGGAAAAATATTGTTTAGTGTTTGTTTCGGTTCTGATATTACTAGACCGATTTTGATTATATTTGATCATTCCATTGAACCTTAGCAGAATTATAGGCCATTTATTGTCCTCTATTTAAATGACTTACGATTGAAAATTCTCGACTTGTAATACTTTTTTTTAATTAAAAATTTTCCTCTCATCCGAGCGATGTTCCCGGTTGCATCCCTCTCAGGAGCACACTTAACTCTAAATTGTATTTTTTTATTTGGGGTAGGCGCAATAGGTAAGTCATTCATTGGCTATACCTTATGCAAATTGATTTGGCAATATTTTATGGCCGGCCGCCTGCCTGACACCAAACACAGCTAGGGACAAAGCACCGCCACCGCGCTGTGAGTACTTAAGGTTCGCTAGTCTCCCTCAGATCCCTTGGTTGCCATTTACGACACCCACGGGAAGTGGTGGGGTTACCCTATACTATGCTGTGGCTATACGGCATATATTTAACTTTTTATAAGGCTATTAAATTAATTACATGAATAACTCTGTAAAAACGTAGATTGCTTTGAAACCAATATTTCACTAACATAATGACAGCAATTAATGTAAGAAGTCATAATGGTAGGTAGGTATGGTAGGTACTGTTCATTATATCGTGGGTACTTGGGATATTAATTCCATTAATACCGCCGCTGTTAGGTACCTTCGACGTGAGACTTCGATGGTCATTCACTTTGTAATTAATTAGTGTTGGTTTTATGATTTTTTATGTTGCTTCAAGAATTTAAGTACATGGCTACCTTTTGTAGTAGCAACGTACTTGAGAAGCTTATTTGCCTAGCTATACCTGCCGATAGATAAATAGATCCAAATTATGAAAAAATACAAATATTACAAAGAAACAATTTTAACTAGTATGGCACAACGAGCGGCCTTATCGCCTAAAGGCGATCTCTTCCAGGTCACCAATGAATGGTCAAGATTTTAAGATAGACAAGATTCAATAAATGAAACAAGAAAAAAAATGTCATCAAAAAAAAATAAAAATAATAATAATAAATACGTAAAGATACTCACAACTGAACGACATATTACTCACAATATGAACATATAAAACATTAAATAAAAACACAGCAAAGTAAATAAAATTCCCTTGTAGTGTTTGAAACACGTTTGTTGTATGGGAGCCCCTCTTAAATATTTGTTTTATTTCGTTTTTAGTGTTTGTTGGTGTAGCGGCAACCAAAATACATTTTCTGTGAAAATTTCAACCGTCTAGCTATTACGGTTCTTGAGATACAACCTGGTGACACCCGGACAGACAGACGGACAGACAGCGAAGTCTCAGTTATAGGGTCCCGTTTTTACCCTTTGGGTACGGAACCCTAATAAAAAGTACACAAAGACAGACTAAAAATGACTAATGTGGCTTTTTATGTTGTTAAAGTGTATTTAAAAAGTTTACCTTTAATAAAACTAAAATACTAAACTGATTACCATTTTAACAAATTGAAATATAAAATTGAAAACCTAGAACTAAAAACAAAAAGAAGTTGTCGGCAACGCCCAACCTAGGCATGGTGCCCAAGATGCTGGCAGCGTTCCCGCGCAGGATAGCAAGGCTTATCCTTTTGGGACAAGAAACTGGTAGTGTATTTTGTACAATAAATTAAGCCTCTGCAGTAGGCCAGAACTGATTTTTCTCAGACGGTTAATTATAAAATTTATTTGAAACATCAGTTTTTAAAACAATGCTTATTAAAGTTGAATATATTTACTAGGACATGTATGTTGTGAAAACACGATTACAGTAAATTTTCTCGATAGAATAAAATCACAAACTTCCCTCTAAATTTTACAAATAAATAGCATTAGTCAGTCAATATTTTACCTACTAATAAAACTTTGTAGATAAACTGATCTTAGTTCAATGCAGGGCATCTACGAGTATCAAATCATACTCGAAAATTTAATGTTTTGTTATCTTGTAATAGTAAAGTTTGATTTTACGTTATAACATTTTGCGTTCTACTAAAGTCCGAAAGGATGGGACATTCGCCAATACGCAGTAGGCTCCGGTGGCGTATTACTGTCTAATGTCTCTAAGAGAAGTCCCACGCCCCACAGTGGGGACAATTTCAGCATTATCATTATTCATACCTGTAGTTTTATAGGTAACGATAAATACTTTACCTAAATTTTTCTTGTTTTCGCGATGTTGTATTGAAATTCAAGACATTTTTCGGTTTGAATCGCGTGGTGTTTTATTACACTTTTAGCATTGTTACAACGCTCAACGTTTCGAGACCTTACCAGGTCCCTTCTTCCTGAATCAATCCTGAAGAAGGGACCTGGAAAGGTCTCGAAACGTTGAGCGTTGTAACAATGCTAAAAGTAATAAGCACCACGCGATTCAAACCGAAAAATTTATTTAATTTCAATACTTTACCTAAGTTTTTTAACAAGATGTTTTTCTTTTTTACTAAAGTTAAAAAATACGAACCAAAAGCTTCTTATTTGTACCTATTATTCTTATCTCGACCGCCATTTGTGAAAATATATGCAAATCTCGATGTCTGACTTAAAAATAGTTTTAAAAGATTTTCTCTTTAGGTATTTTTTTCTCTCAATTTGTTTGGGAGAATCGAATGGTTTTTAATTTTGGAATCAAGATTAATTAGAAAAATAGGAGAGGATTAATACTTTGATTAAATTAAAAACGTAAGGGAGCGTGCTAATTAAATGTCGTCGCGCGATTAATGCGACAAGTTTTTGAATGAAAATAACATGACCATGACCGTAGCGATGCATGCGAAATGTCGGAAGGGTATTACGACCTCTGGCGCGTCGGAGAAAGACCCGATTGCAATGCAGAAGGTTGCGGGTTCGATTCCCGCCGGGTGCAAGTATTTATGCTTAAAAGTTAAATATTTGTTTCTGGCCTGTGTATTTGTGTTATCATAAATTTACAAAAAATATATAATATGTAGTGTACCTATCCGTTGTCTAGTACCCATAGTTCAAGCCTAGTGCCTAAACTAATTTAGGGCTAGATTGCGCTGTGTGTAACGTCGTGCAATATTTATTATTTTTATTTTTTTTCATGCAATAACTCATCGCATCGCATTGCATCGATCGCCCGAGGATGTCTAATTAAAACACTCCCCAAATGCTTTTATAATTTAAAAAATAAACTTACATAATGTTTAGCAGAAATCGACTGAATTTTAGCACAGTTTTAGTATGAGAAATCGTCTGCCTCAAGCAAAGAACGATCGATATAAATTCTAACACGCGATATTCGAGTAAAACTGTAACTAATAAGAAATGTGTTTTGCGCCTTAACAGCAGACAATTGATAGTTCTATCGGTCGATACAAAGGACACTGTTAACAAGCGCCACCTTGCACTTAACTAAGCAACTAGTAAAACTGAAAAGTGTCTAAAAACTACGTGCTTTGTTAAGAAATTGGATATAATAAGTACCAGATTTCTCAAAGTTTTTAGGTGTAAAATACTTTGCATTTTTTAAGTACAAAAAATTTGTAGATACTTAATGAAAAAAATAATGTTTTTTTAGGTTATTTCTTGTAAAGAACCATATACCTACCGGAGATCATAACGTTGAAGGTATTCCTACAAATATTTTGTCGCAGCGTGAATCGAATTCGCAGCCATCGCTTCACCGTTGCGAATATGCCATCCCAAGTATTTGCGAGTGAACATACTTTCTAAGTCTTACCATCAGGTGTGATAGTTATTCAGTGTGAATGTAACTTTCGAATGGTGAAAGAATTTTTGAAATCGGTCCAGTAGTTTTTGAATTTATTCATTACAAACATACACACACACACACACACACACACACACAAATACAATTCTTTCCTCTTTATAATATTAGTGTAGGTGTAGAAAACATCGGCACATTATTTCTTTTTTTTAAACCACATTCACCTTAACTCCTAAGAAATGTGCCTTTTGCCTTTTTAATTTTTGTTTTGTGTAGAGTCTTACAGTTTTTGTGTTAATACTGTGAACTCATTATAAAAGTTTTAGTTAAAACGTCCGCTGACTAACAATATTGTTTTTTATTTTATTTTTTGCTAGAAAGTCTGCAATGAAGATGTTTTCGTATTTAGTTGACATTTTTCTTGTTTTAATTTTTGTCTTGAGTTATGTTCCGCTTAAAAACGATTGGTCGGAAAGGGGTGAAAAGTAAAACTTGGGCTCTTGAATTTTAAGAAGCGATCTGCTTTTTAATTATTTGTATGTATTCAACTGTCGCGTGCAACACAAATGCAGTTAAAGTTTATTTATTATTTACGAATATAAAAATATTTTTAACCGACTTCAAACAAAAGGAAGAGGTTCTTAATTCGGTTGTAACTATGTGATCTATATACATAAAAGAAAGTCGTGTTAGTTATAATATTTATAACTCAAGAGTAGCTAAACCGATTTTGCCGAAATTTTGTGGGGAGGTAGCTAAGAACCAGGAGAAGGACATAAGATTAGGGAGGGTAGTTTTAGGGAGGGTAGTGTTAGGGAGGGTAGTATTAGGGTAGGGTTCTAGGTGTTATTTTAATAAAAGGGCAGGACAATGTGTGTCGGGTCAGCTAGTATTCTATAAAAACTTCATACTTACCTGACAGATACCGCAGTAGGTGTATATTAAAGTAAAGAATGATTTTGTAATTTTTATAAGCTCTCCGTCATCTGATATATTCAGAGTTGGTATTCAAGTTTACCGAAATTCAATTTCGGATGTAGAAACTTCGAAGGTTTGAAATACAATATTTTCACGGCACCCACTCTCTTATACGAAAAACACTTGAAAATTCGTTTAATCAAAATATTGTTTCATTTCATTTTTAGGGTTCTGTAATGGTAAAAAAGGGAACCCCTATATGATCACTTTCCTGTCCGCCTGTCGGTCTCTGTGTCACATATATTATTTAAAAAAAAACCGCTTTTTAAAAACCTGATAAGACAAGACCATCCTCACTTATAAACGATGACTAAGTTTATGTAACGTTTGTCTCTGTCTATTAACTTTAAAACTTCATGTCACCGTAAAAGACAAATCATACAATAGGTTATGCAGCTCTTCAATAAGTAACCCCTTATTATTAAAGAGCTGCATAACCTATTGTATCAAGTTCAGTCGAAAATAGAAATACTGCAACAAAGGATAATTTTCACCGTAGAGTTTTAATATAAGGTAGGAAAGTATTATTTATTTGAACCTTATTTTCAACACTCGCTGCAATGAATTTCAAAGATACATAATGTGTATCTTTGAAATTCATTGTGAAATTCATGTGCAACTAAGTTATGTTTTAGTGCCATGAGTTGGTAGTTTATTTGGACATGAATTTTCTATCATACTCAAATTATAAATGTGAAAGTTTGTGTGTAATGTATCAAAAACCGCCGAGAAAATTGCGATGAAACTATATAGACAAAACTGTAGATAGTTCAATCATTAACTATTTTTATATAGGGGGAATCTGCAGTGAAATGGACGTGTTTTAAAACGGACACTATCGATATCTCAAGTTTTTGATCTAAAATATTTTAGGTTTTTTGGGTGTTGGCACCATTGATGACCATATACAAGGGGATATGGTCACAGGCCCACAGGTCTATGGTCATCAATGGTGCTAACACCCAAAAAACATAAAATATGTTCTATGGTGTCCGTTTCATTGCGTATACCCCCCCTACCTATTAAAATGTAAAAGTAAGTAATTGATAATGTTGAAAGGCCTGGATTTATATACATGCTACTTTTTACCTCGATATTCCCGCAGAATCGGGACTTACGCTGGTAGAACCGCAAGACACAGCTAAGATAAAGATAAACCCACACCTGAGCGTTTAAAAATTGTCGATAACATTACCTTTCATCTTCTCTAACACCTTCCGCGTAATGCGAGCGATTCTACGCCTAAACTACTTGCTTACAGGCTACGTCTCGTACGCTCGCGATGATAGCGTAATTCTTGTAATTTTATCGTAAAATGTAACAATATTGGGATAGGAGCGATAACGTCGTAAGGCACGCGACTAGTTACGCGACTGACGACCTATTTGTCACGCGATCTTGCGCCTTGAACAAGTCTTTGCCGCGTTTCGATTCATATTTGAAAATACACAGTGTTTAAATAAATAAATAAAATAAATATTGCACGACGTTACACACAGCGCAATCTAGCCCCAAACTAAGCACTAGGCTTGTACTATGGGTACTAGACAACGGATATACTACATATTATACTTTTTTTTTGTAAATACATACATATGATACATAGAAAACACTGAATATCCCATGTCTTCGGACTGTGGTGAGTCCTAGGACATGTTGGTTTCCTCACGATGTTTTTCCTTCACCGTAAGAGCGATGTTATTGGCTCACATACCTTTTTCTTAAAGAAAAAGACATTGGTGCGCGGTCGGTCTGGATTCGAACCTACGACTCTCAGAATGAAAGCCGGGGTATCTACCACTAGACCAACACCGTTTGAAATTAAACTGTTTTAATCGCGTGGTGTTTGTTACTTTCAGCGTTGTTTCAACGCTCAACGTTTTGAGACTTTTACAGGTATCTTCTTCAGGATAGACTGGGGTGTGATTTGTCATTCTATTGTATTAAGAAGTTACAAACCTCAGTTAGTGAAAATCTACACGAATATTCTAAAGAGGAAAAATTTGTATTTGTGTGTGTGTGTGTGTATGTTTGTAATGAATAAACTCAAAAACTACTGAGCCGATTTCAAAAATTCTTTCTCCGATAGATAGCTACATTACCGAGAAGTAACATAGGCTACTTTTGATCCCGATATTCCTACGGGATTGGGACTTACGCGGGTGAAACCGCGGGACGCAGTTAGTATTAAGTATTTGTCGTAAAATACACAATAAAACATACATTTGGATTGACAACCCCTTTTTGTAAGTCGGTTAAAAGTACTTTATTTCAAATATTATGTTATGTAGAAAAGGAATGATGTAAAGTGGATAGGATATCGTTTCGGGTATCATGAATGGCCTTACATTTCCCCGTACGATCCACGTCAAATGGTGGCCCTCTAGTGTTCAGCGCATTATACACGCTTATTTACCAAGCCTAGAGGGCCAGTCCTAAGCAAATAACCTGGCCTGAGATATATTTACCATCGGACCGAGTGCGTACCGAATTTTAACTCAGGTTTAAGTTTAAAACGTTTCATTTAAATGTAAATATGATAGAGATTAAAGATGGGACAATGGGTCTAATAATACCAACCTTTTTTCAACTTATTTTATCTTTGTTCCAATTATATCGTGTTTGTTTTAAAAAAATGAATGTAGCTACAAAAGCTCGCCTAAAAAGTCGGTTTTTATGTGCCGTACAAAATTTTTGGTGTGTACATATTCATAAAATTCATAGAATACGTACTGTTTACGTAAAACGAGTGCTTGTTGAATCCCTTTTGTTATCTGAAAAAACATGGTTAACCGACAATAATTGTTGAAAGCTGAAAATTGAATGGATTTCCTGTTATAGTTTCAAATGTTTTATTTGGCAAGTTTTAAAGTGAAATAGAAAAGTGCATTGTACGCGTAGGGTCTAGGCGTAGCTTTGTACTTGTGTTGTACCTAGGTACAAACTAGACCCTATCATGTTTAAATCTCATAGGCTACTTTGCATCTTTGTATCTTCTCATCCAAGCGATGTTCTCGGTTGCATCCCTCTCGGGAGCCCAGGGTCCGCTAAACCCCAAATGGTTTTTATTATTTGGGGTCGGCGCAGAAGGTCAGTTGTCATTGAACATACCTTCTGCAAATAGATATGGCAATATTTTTACGGCCGGCCGCCTGCCTGACACCAACCCTCCTAGGAAGCAAGAAGTTTATCCGTCACCGCACGGGGAGAACTTAAGGTTTGCTAGTCTCCCTCAGATCCCTTAGTCGCCTTTTACGACACCCACGGGAAGAGATGGTGTAGCCCTATTCTATGCCGGTGCTATGTGGCAGATAAATAAAAATACAAATTATTAATTAAATTTATAAAACGCCTTGATTTTAAATAGTAAGATCTTTATCTCTGTTTTTCCAGATTGTAAATTAACACATTACTTTACAATCTGGTCACACGTCAACATTATAGTAATATACAAAAAACATGATTACCAAAATCGTTCCAAAACGTTGCCTTATAAAAGATGAAACAGACTCTTCCTTCCCTGATAACTTATTTGTATGAAGTTGGTTAAAAACCCCTGTCATCGTTAAACATTGTCAACTCCCGCTCACTGGCCCGAAAATATTTATACCTTTTTACGCATCAAAAACTTCTCCTCAAATACGTATCAATTCTTTTTTTCTAGCGGTTCCTTTGACATTATCATATCTCATTTAAAAAAAGAGGCGTCGGAGGAGGAATTACTCAATTCGGCAAGATCTTTTTCAGTTCATTAATCCCTGAGATTGGGGTTCACTTAAAATTCACTGCCTTCAATAAATAAGGGGCGTACTTAGTTGGTGGGTATCGTCGCGTTATATAATATACTAGCTGCGTCCCGCGGTTTCTCCCGCGTAGGTCCCGATCCCGCGGGATTTACGGGATCAAAAGTAGCCTATGTCCTTCTCCAAGGTCTTATCTATCTCTATACCGAAATTCATCACTATCGGTTCAGCGGTTTAGCCGCGAAAGCGTAACAGAAAGACAGAGAGAGAGTTACTGGTTCATATCCTGTCGAGTGTAGAATTTTGGAAACTATTTTTACTAAAACTAAACACGTCCAAATCGAGCCTTAGCCGGCAAACAAACCAGGGAGAAAGCATAATCGTTAATTAACCATGTCACGTGGATTCCTTTGTGGCGCATTGGTTAGCGCCCTCGCCCTGCAAGTGAGGGGGGCACAGCTTCGAATCCTGTCATGGGAGAATGCATTTCTCCTTGTAAAATATTTCTAGTAATATATAGATTCTTCTTCTGTTTTCGCGATGTTGTATTGAAATTAAAGACATTTTTCGGTTTGAATCGCGTGGTTTTTATTACTTTTAGCATTGTTACAACGCTCAACGTTTCGAGACCTTTCCAGGTCTCTTCTTCAGGATAGACTATCCTTCCAGGTCCTTAATTAACCATGTCACGTGGAGGATAGACTATCCTGAAGAAGAGACCTGGAAAGGTCTCGAAACGTTGAGCGTTGTAACAATGCTAAAAGTAATAAAAACCACGCGATTCAAACCGAAAAATGTCTTTAATTTTAGTAATATATAACTATATAACTAAGCGCTAACTATTTTGTCGATAATTGTAAAATAAATAGGTCGTCCATAAAGAACAAAGTAACCCGGTGTTGCGTTACTGACGTGATGTAATTTTGTCAATGTACAACTAAATAACCATAATTACAAAGGAATGTCCTTATAAACTGTGTAGTTAGAGATCCCTGTCATTAGGACAGTTGTTAAACTGTATTGCCTTACGTTTTGTTTCGGAACTACCTACAAGGCGAATAAAATTCAATAGGTACGACGTTTAGTCGCAAAATTACTTTTGTAATGAATGTTATTGACCTATGTATATATATATATATATATAGAACGCTCCGACTGACTTGACAATTTAAACTTAGGCCATCCCACGACCAAGCCAGTCACTGAAATGAAACTATACCTACAAGTACGACTTGTATTATGGAGGTCAGTGAAGCCAGTCACTGAAATGAAACTATACAAGGGCGACTTGTACCATGGAGGTCAGTGAAGCCACTCCACTGGCGTGGCCTGTCGGCCTGATCAGACTTACAGCAAGTCTGCTGGCGTGGCCTGTCAGCCTGATCAGACTTACAGCCAGTCCGCTAGCATGGCCTGTCACAAACGCCTGCATGACCACAGAACATACGCAGTTATACGAGTATGTCAATAAAATACCAGCACTACAGGGGCTAGTGAAATGACATTTACCCAACGTACCTATACGTATACCTCGAGCTTATTCGTCTGATCGCGTGAACATTTCAAATCAAAATAAACTACAACAATGTCGGTTAAATTGATATATATTTTTTTCTACAACCTATTTTTACCACAATTTGTGTAGTAATTCCACCAAAAAACTCCATTAAAATAAGTACCCCAATACTTCAAAAAGAAACCGTCTCTCAAAACCACGGCCCGCCATTATAAAAATTGAAAACTATACCGCCTTATGGACGTTATAAATCTTTTTAACCGCTTGCCTACGAGTTCCATTGACATCGGAATCGCTGGAATTTGGTCTTAGTGGGGAGCGATGGCGACAAATTGGCTGACTGGGTATAACTACTTTTTAAATGGTTTTTAAAAACCGTGTTTTTGATATTTCGATAATTTAAATAAATATTAGTTTGTTACTAATAAATGTGTCAGTAAATATTAAAATGTGAATAATGAAGTTATTATTTTGTAAATTGGTTTTTTTTTCAATTTCTAAAACGCACTTATCAACGCACTTTTGAACGGAGCCCTGAAATATAGTTATCAGAAACTTTGCAAATCGCAAAATAAACTATCCTATTACATTCTGTACTAATATCAAGTTAAACCATGTTTTACCAGACTGCGCAACGCAAAGGTGTGAATTTTATTGACTTTTTTGTATTTTTTTTTCTTGTAATTTCGCGTAGCCCCAACATAGGCTTTGTAGAACTCCAGGGCTCCGCTGAGCACACTTTGAGTATAGCTGGTTTAGAGAGTTTTGGGATTGTATAACTTCACGTTTTATTCCTCCGAACGGATACCAAAAGGTTTCTAAGTATTTATATCCTTTCGCTTGCCGTTCTTACCCGCGCAGAGCCGGCCGCTAGGACCATGTTCCGAGCCAAAGCGGTGAGTCCGCGCGAGTAATATAGTGAAGCATATAGTTGAATTTAGTGAATCGAACACTACGCGCCAAATTGAAAACAGTCGAGTTTAGCTCGTTATAGAACCGAGTACACCATTTATCTTTATTCGGCATTTCAATAGGATTGCAAGCTACGTTCTCTGAAACTCAAATGGTGAAACTACTTATTATTTTGAACAGTTCAAGCTTAACGACAGAGAGTCGAGTTCACCTGGTTTACTACGGAACTAAAATGTAGGAGATAGCTTTCTTTGTTGCTAACAAATTGTCGATGTTTTTTCGGAGGAAATTGCTTGCCTGTCCCGAAAGGTAGCGTCGGGGTTTCGATGTTTCTGGTTGCTACAAATTGGTTTCGTTTGTTAGAACTTTAGACGCTAAATTGACGACTTTTTTCCGTAGGTGAAAACGAAAGTGTTTTTACCACAGTCATATTTGTATAATATATGCTTGCCTATGCATGTATTGAGCGTTGAATCTTAGCTTTTTACTTGACTTCGACGATGACAAGAGGAAGTATAATGACTTTGGAAGTGATAGTATGTTACACCATAGCGCGAGCGCCTAAACTACAGAACCGATTTTAATAAAGGTGTTAATAGATTCAGATTCTTGATAATTCGAACCTTTTAAATGTCAATATAATCTCGACTGTATCGAATAAAAAGTTGTGTAAAAGGTCCCTAAAATGTTTCAACTGTGCTTCAGCTCTATTCTATTTTTTCGGTTTTAAAACCAACTAGTCGGCTTGTCTGCTAGTCGGCAAAAGCCATAGTGTGCCCATCTCTAATAGGCATCTATAGATGATCCAACAGGTGCCATTTTACTGTTGCTTATGGCAAGTCATGCCCACAAAGACGTCACTGTCGAGAAAACCCCAATATATTTACGGAATCAAACCGGACGTGTACCGCGGGGATTTGCAGCCAAAACCCCACAAAGCCTGTGCCAATCCAGGTGCAATAATAACAGATTGATAGGTTAGGTATTCGTGCGTATAGTCATGAAGGGTTAATTAATAAATATGTGAGAATTAAGATTACATAATTATTAAGGGCGGCTTGCATAAGGCTATTTAAAAATATATTGAGCTAAATCTTAAAAAAATTAAAAATAAATTCAATTTAAAAAAATACCGCACAGGGTCGTACTTGTTACAAAGGTTAGCCATTGCTATACAGAGAGGCAATAAGGTTGGCGATGAGGTTTTATTAGTATCTAAAGCAGTACAGGCAAGCGATTAAGTTTATGTACGCTTATAATAATTATTTTGTACGTGTCATTGGTACGCTCATGTACATCAATTTGTAGGCGTCCAATATTTAGAGCAGCTTTCATGTAACGTCAATATTAAACGGTATAATTTAGATTTGTCGTTTTGGTAATTGAACGCTGTAGATTCATCACATGTGAACGAATCTGTAACGCAATATGAACCAAATCTCTGTGGATGTTAGCTGTTGTAAATGAAAATAAATTATTTGTTTACATGCCAATTAAGAGGGCTACTCGAAGGGCTAGTCGAGCCGTGCTTCTCCATCGAGGGTTAATACAAAACCCTCCCTTAACATAATAATCTGATTCTGGTGGGATTTTTTACTGCAATTACTTCATAAAGTAGCCTTTACTTATATTCAGTAGGTATACAAAAGTAAAAAATGGATTTTTTTAGAAAATTCAAAAAAGGTAAAAGTTTAGGCAGGCCTAAGTTTTTGAGAGATTATTGCAAAAAAAATCCCAGAATTATTCTGTGTTTAAAATAACTAAGTTCTTTTTTTATTATAAAACTTGTTATATTATTTTGAAAACTATTAAAACTAAATTAATAACTTAAAATTGTATTTGTTTTCGAAATACGGCGAAATCTAGCAGACCTTAATCTAGACTAAGATCTAAACTGTAATCCTTAATTTAAAATTAAAATTACTTAAAATTTATATAAATGAAATAAAAAGTGTGGTTTGAACTTAGTCAAACTTTAAAATTAGCCTTTGTCAATTTAAATAGGTATTTTAAAAATACATTATGATACAGGTTTGTAATGATGCTGATTACCGCTGAGGCTGTAGTTAGATCCGAGCCCAAAGCGAGGGGTTTAAAAGAATGACGGTATTCACCAATACCCACGTGTATCTATCGTACTACGTTTTCAACACACTTGTGAAGAAAAATCAGTTTTTAGATTTACAAAAAGTTTATTTGGGCTTGATTCGACCAAACTAAAATAAATAAGCAATGAATAACAATTCTTCTCATTAATCGTCATTTTTTCGATTGAACAACTCGAGAGTCTCCCGAACAAAAGACAATTTATGCGTAGAATTTTTATTCGTTACTTTTTAGGGTTCCATACCCAAAGGGTAAAAATGGAACCTTATTATTCCAGTTTGGTCAAATCAAGCCTTAGAAGGAATTAATTAGTAAATGTGCAGTTACTGGTTTAACAGTATAGTTTAACTACATTATCGCACTAGTGCGTACCTAATGGTTATCAAAATGTCACAGTTTGGTTACAAGCGCCATGAAATATGAAAGTGTGGTGAAATTAAAGTAGCTTTGTGAGAAAGTGTGTAGAAAAGTTTTATTTTAATTATCACTACAACTCGAAATAATTTTTAATTTAAAATAAAGAGCACGAAATTATTTTAATAAAAGAGTAACATTGAAAAATTAGTACTTTAAAGCGTAGGTACTGTTTTAATAGACATTAAATGCTAAAATTACTGGATCCCATTTAGATCCATTAGAGTTTGTTGTTCGAGTTTAATGAACATTAGTATTTGTTTTCTTATAAAATTAACTTGAATTGCTTCGCATAAAAATGATTAATTAGTCTTAATTAATTTGTTTTAGTGGTGTAATTATAAAATAATAACTACCTACGCTTGGGTTATCGAAAATCTTTATTCTATTCGCGTAATGCGAAATGCAACTTGGAACGAATCGCAATCCGTCGTCTGTACTGGCTGCTCTGACCTACGTATCGGAACACGCTTGCAGGCTTGGCATCTTATGCACACAGTGCGCTGGTTTCCAATGACAATTTTGATCCGATCCAATTTGGATCTTTACTCTATTTAACAATCTTAGATCAAAAATGTAAAAAAGAACTGTCACTATCAAAGGAAAAGTAAATATAAAGCTGTCACTGTCAAATAAATGTACGATTTTTTTGTTTACATTTTTGGTCTAAGATTCTGAAATAGAGAAAACTTAGAAGAAACTTAAACAAAAGACGTCAGAAAAGGAAACAAAAGATTATCGAAACAGAAACTAAATACGATCGACCAGGACTTTCTAGTAAACCTGTAAATAAAAAAGTTCAGGCTAACAGCTTAGTGGGATGGCTCGTGAATTAGCATCGTGTGAATGGCTCATTATGTCATCGGGTGGACTCCGTCAAGCGTTATTTGACTATCTATCTAAAACTAACCTTTTACCAATTTAAATGGGTACCTCCCAAAACTTTGAGATTGTATTTTCAAGACAAACTACCCCAGAATCCGAGGTAAACTCTCAAAATGTTAGCTCTTAATCCCGTCCGTCAGAATGAGTTATTTACAATACCGTTAAACCGTAAAATAACCAAGAACAAGTATTCAAGATAAACTTAATTACTAAAATAATACAAACGCCCTAAACTAACCGAAACGTTAGCATACCGAAACCACAATTTGTACTGAGTACTGGGAATTTATTCGCGTGGGAAATCTGGAAGCATATAATATACCTACCTACTACAATTAATTTAATTAAAGTTCAGAACACGCCGTTTCTTGGATACGCCTCACAATCTAGGAACAGATTTTAGACTGGGAACATTTAACTTAAGCACTTGGAAAGTAAAGACTTCACCTAGGAGAATTCCTTGATAGTCGTTAAAGCGTGAGCGCCGTTTTATCTCTTACTCTGTCTTTGTTAAATATTATCATATCCTAATTAAAATTAAAGACATTTTTCGGTTTGAATCGCGTGGTGTTTATTACTTTTAGCATTGTTACAACGCTCAACGTTTCGAGATCTTTCCAGATCCCTTCTTCAGGATTGACTGAGATGTGAAGAAGGGATGTGACCACGGGATCGGGACCCAGCTAATATCCTAAATATTTTTTTGCATACGATAGAGTAAGGAAAGATGTATAATTTGTTACTTCTTCAAATTACTGTTCCAATTGCGATGAAATTTGGAATCTAGATAGCTGAAATTTTGGAATAATAATAGGCTAAACATCTTAAAATCCAATTTATTCTCCGTGCGATGTTGTGAGGAATGTCATAGACCTAATAGATTACAATTAGGTAACTAATTTCTATTTATTTCTGTCTGAATATTGCCATAATATTAAGTTTTAATAAGTAGCGCGTAATTTATGATGAAAAAAAACATTTGTTTTAAAAAGCACATAAACACAACACACACAAGTAGATACGGTAAGTAGGTACATAGAAAACGAATTTTTATTGTTTTTTATTTTAGACTTTCTGAATTATGAATACTATTAGATAAAATGACAAAAACAATTTAACAAAGAACTGACCCTTTATAATCCTTATATTTTTACTGTACGTTAGGAAACCACAGTGCAAGTTAATCCGGGGCGTCAGTAAAACAGCTCGCTTATTACTCAAACCGCAGCGCAGGTCAGCTTTTGCCCTTTACGCTGTGTACGCTTGACTTTCCGCTATGTACGCTTGATGCCGTGCGGTGTTTACGCTAAGTTTGTAAACGGCCTTAGGTTTGGCTTGACATGGATGGATTGCTTGGCACTCTGTTCATTTTAATCGTGTATTTTTAAATAAACGCTGTTAAGTGCATTCAAACTATAGGTACCCAGTTACTTATTTTACCCGACTGCCGAAGGAGTGTTATATTTAACCTAGATGTTACCTACCAACAACTTCTAAATTGTAAGGCTCAACATAGATTTTCATTCAGTTTTCTGATAGGAAATTAAACTGACGTCCCGGTCTAAGTCGGAGTCCCAAACGGGCTCGTCCTTATTCCGATACGTTCGCCGGTGCAGCCACCAATGAAGACGGGTCGGATCTTGTTCCACTGCCGTCTTCCTTTTTTTTTTGTAACGACAATTTTAAAAAATCTAATTGTTTTGAATAACAAAAAACACTTTAAAGATATGGGATTAAATTGTCCGCTTTTGTTCAGTGCCTAATAATAATATTTACTGTTAGGACATTGAAATATTACATTTTTTTGGGCTCCGCGTGCATTTGTCAGAGGACGCAATTTTATTTTTTAGATATCAAGGGGGGGGTTAGTTTAAAGTTAAATAATAGTTTGTGGGGTTGTGGCTCTTGTCCCACGGCCGCCATCTTGGAAAAACGGGTTCAAATGGTTTTTATGGTTTATTTGACGAACTATAGGTCTCACATAAAAAATAATTACCATTTTGTATTGCAAATAAGATTATCTACAACTTTTGTTAAGTAACTCTTAGTCGTAGAACTAAAAATAAAAAGTTATAAGCGATAATCCATGGAAATTTGAGAAACAAATTCTATTGGTCATTTATGAACCGATTTTGATGATTATTTTTTTATTCGGAAGGTAGAAGTCCCAAGGTGGCTCCATAAAAAAAAACATGGATCGGACGAGGATCTTCGGAGTGATGAGCAGAATAGTTCCTCAGAGAGTAGTAAATTACTAACTTTTGGACTTTTACCAGTAGAATCAGACCGTGTGCTACTGGTTAGGGATTGATGAAGCACCTGTAACCACCTTCTCATCAGAAAACTTACCAAAAGTTGTAGATAATCTTATTTGCAATACAAAATGGTAATTATTTTTTTTGTGAGACCTATAGTTCGTCAAATAAACCATAAAAACCATTTAAACCCGTTTTTCCAAGATGGCGGCCGTGGGACAAGAGCCACAACCCCACAAACTATTATTTAACTTTAAACTAACCCCCCCTTGATATCTAAAAAATAAAATTGCGTCCTCTGACAAATGCACACTCAAATGTAACATTTCAATGTACTATGTGCTTTTATTATAATAGACAGGTACTTTTTTTAATAAAACTGTGACACAAAAATCTACATTCTATTTGAGGATAGCGACAGGCCAGTAGATAAGGGACGGAGCTATTCTTTTCTAGCATTTCCTTCACACTATTTATGCCCAAAACCAGACCCGAGAAAAGACTGACCTCTAGAAACTAGAAAGAGACCTATAAAAGTTATAAAAGATAGTTCCTTCTCTTCTTCCTATTTAGTCTGAATTTATTTAAGGTCGCTAGCATAAATTTCAAAGCCCTACTCCTACAGTACTCGGTACCTACTAGTTAGGCCGGCAGATACCTACAACTACCTTACACTGGTGTTGTTATCATCAATTACAGGGTAACTTCAGCCCGACACATGCCGAGATAGCCCGACCGCCATGTGCAGACGGTTAATTGGTTTAAATCAGCCTGTTTTACTGCTTAAATCAGGGCCAGCTTGTAGATAAACTATCCTTAGGTTAATTAGTTACGTAGGCACAATTACTGTTTGTTTTAGTTACACTGTTACTGAACTACTAGCTGAAGTGGCTTTCCATTGTAAGCAATTTTAGAGTTTGACACCTTTACTTATAAATGGTGACTAAGTTTATGTAACGTGTGTCTCTGTCGGTTAACTTTGAACCTTTTAGGCTAAGAACGCACTGCGAGTAAACGCCTGCGGTTTTCCGTAGGACTGTAACCGCAAAAAAATGCAACACAGCTTTCTATACATATTACAAGCCCACGCATTAGCGTTTTTTCAATGACATGCGTGCGTGCGTGTGATTTTGCGTGTTGATACCCGGTTCTGCGTTTTTAGTTATTCGTAAACCGCTTGCGTTTAATCGCAGTGCGTTCTAAGCCTATGTCACAGTAAAAGACAAACTTTACATCTTAGTCATCGTTTATAAGTATGGGGTTATTTTATTATTTGACTAACACAAAGAACACACTCTTCAAATTTCATGTCATGCATGCAACGACATGGCGGCAAATGTAGACGACATGTCGCTGCAACATAAAGTGACAACATGTCGTTCCCTACCTACATTAAACCATAATATTTAACTTAGCTAAATACGTATAAAATTCTTCTCAAATCGTTGAACAAACTAAGATTATTATCCAAAATACCGAACTCTGCATCCCAAAACTGTTGAAACGACTTCCGCATCGCAATACGGTGATGTTAAGACATCAATACGAACCCTAAAGCCCCGGTCATTAGGTATTCGTATCCATAACGTAACGCGGCAGTAATCTATTTTATACTCTCAGCCCATCTGGCCTTCGGCCCCTATTCAAGGCCCATGGCCTCTTAAAGTCCGCTTCCCGCCCATAACCAGGATTAGTTTCCCCTTATCCCTAATAAATCTAGTTCAATAACTGTTTTCCACGATGGTCTTACAACTTTATTTTTATAGTTTTTTGAGCTCTATATCTGTATGGCTTTTGATCCCGCTCCGGACCTTGCTTCTGAATTATTGAAAAAACAAAATTGTATCTGTTACTCCGATCTTGTAAAGTTTGGGGATATAAATATCCTTTGTTGACCTAATTCTTGAGAGGACCCTGGAGATTTATTTGTTTATATTAGGGTTTCAATTGCAAAAATGAAAAGGTATATTTTACTGTAGAACGTATGGAGCAATTTCCGGTTCATTTTAGTGACAGCTCCAGCCTAGATATCGCGAATGGTTCCTATCATTCCGACTCTTTCCACGCCACGTCAACTCTCGTTTCGTCGACATCTTTCTAAAGGAAGCGTTGTAAAAGTGCGCTTTACCATGTAAAATTATTGTTACGTTGACTGCAGGGCGGTGCGTAGCTTAGACGAAAACAAACAAGAGTAAATACGGTATATCAACATTGCGTATTCGAAAAATGAGCTAGAAACACCTACACGCATTTTCATAAAATTATTGTATTAAAACATTTGTCTTTTAAAATTGATTTTAATATAGCTAGGTATTTTTATTATTATATTTTATAATTTTAATTTACGCGTGAAATGTTTTTTTTTATTTCCCTGAATGATTCAAGCATTTGTAAAATGAGCAAGAAGGGATTCTGATGGATATCAAAAAGATAATCCCAGTGAGACAGCACGTGCTCACGCGGCAACGGTTCGACATACAACTGAGGCTAGTGCGTCAGCTAGACGCAGTTTTATCATCTCATTTGCCGTGACTAGGTATCGTATCTTTAGTTTTTTGTTTTAATCTAAGGTGCGTACCTGATTTATTACAAAAACGAAAACTACCGTGTTGTTGCTGACTGTATTTTTATAAATACAGAATTGTATCGCAACATAGGATGGTCCGATAGATGCGGCAAG
The DNA here is from genome assembly GCA_958496205.1 of Idaea biselata. Taxonomy (NCBI): domain Eukaryota; kingdom Metazoa; phylum Arthropoda; class Insecta; order Lepidoptera; family Geometridae; genus Idaea; species Idaea biselata. Next base: position 3,385,060 of record OY292399.1, read on the forward strand.
AAGGTGGGACCGAAGCCTCCCAAAGCGAATGCTCCTTTCCTCACGACTTCACTTAAGCTGCAAATGAATAATATTACAGAACTAAACTACAATACGCAGCACCATATCACCTCAGGCGCTCACGTCCGATTTATAAAGGTGAATGTGTAGGAACTTACTTGAGTTTAAAGTTGTTAGCAAACTGCGCTCGAGCTTCGTTGATAGACAGAATTAGCAACGAGATGAGAATTCGTCAAGCAGTCTTGGATTTAGACTAGACAAATAGATGGAAAAATTAAGTGCAATGAATTTAGAAAGCGTTTCCGGAATACGGTTGTGTTTTTAGGTTTGATTTAAATTTGGTTGACACACATCTGATTTTGTGCTTGTTGGCTTTTGATAAAGTTTGAGTTAAAACATACGAGATGGATAGAAGATAAGTTATTAGTTAAGATTTCTTGTTGTTTCTGATACTTTGGGTAACATAATAATATATTATCGCTCACGACAAATCGTAGCCCACAATCACATACGACTATTTTTAAATCAGCAAATATATTTTTGGTCGTTTTTCGCGATACCTACTGATATATTAAAATTAAAGATTTTTCAGTTTTAACGTCCGACTTTTCGAGGGCTTTACAGTACCTACCTCCTGCTAGGCTAGAGTGACAGTACCAGCAACATTTTATCAAATCGACATAAAGGCTCCGTCTCTATCTCTCAAACGACAAAAAATAGACACGGAACATTTATGTCGATACGACAAAATGCATCTCGTGCTCTCATGTTAGCATAGCAGCACGGTTAGATTGGGAAGTAATTTGTTATCATCGAATATTTTCTCTTCGCGGCGTTTGTCGGTCAGACAAAGGCAACCTGCCTGGAAGATATTGCTTTAAGCGATAAGGTCGCCCATTGTGCCACCTAGATGTAAATTGTTTATGTTCTTATTTTTATTTGTTGGTAATACTTATTATTCATTAGTATAATTTAATATATAATAGGTAATAATAATTTTAAAAAAAATATTAAATTTTATGTATAATTTAATTTAACTTATTATTATTTAGTGGTATTATAAATAATTAATCTATCTATCTATCTAGGACAACGGGTAACAATTATAATTTTTATTACGTGGCTACCGTAAGCATTCGGGCGTACCTCATCGGTCTGCACGTACAAGCATTAGTTCGCTTAGTTACCTCGCTAGAACGTCTCGACCGTTCTCGAACCATTTTCATTTTCGATATTATTGTGAAGTGGCTACAAACTGCCCACTAAAAGAACGTTGGCTTATTTATTATGGCTTCAATTTACTTTTGACTTCAATGATTTAGGCAAGCTAGCAATATAAATATAAACTTAAACTTGGCAAATAAAATAGTTTACTCGTGTAAAGTGAAAAGTAAAACAGACAATTTGATTATTGACAGGTGTTGTTCTCTTTTTGTTCTGTAATGTTTTTGGGAAATTTCCAGTTTACTAGTAAGTGAACTGTATAAAGGTGTGTAGTAGGTTTACTGGTATAAATAAATTAATTAATAGACAGAAACTTAATCCCGGGGCCTCCAACGTCAGTTGAAGAGTTAAATATACAACAAATCAAAACATACCTATTTAAAGAAAACACGATAAATCATAAGTTAAATTTCTATAGGCTAAGTCCATTACGGCCAAAAGTGCCCAAAAATGGTAGGTAAGTATACTAATAAAAAAACGAACAATTGTGAGTAAGATGTGTTTGCTTGTTGCTTTTTCACGTAATAGCTGAACCAATGGGGTGCCACGCGCAAAGCTGTTTGCAGAGGCGCTGGCATCGGATGATCTTTTTTTTTTTCGATGATGGTCCTCCACCAATGAAAACGCCGAGTTTTTTTTATTCTTTCGGTCTCAGACCGATATGGCCTATTCGGCGCAGAGAGTTGTAAAAAACATCTGACGTTTGACAGTAAAGATCATCCGACTACCGACCTCTGCCGGGATAAAAAGTTAGTGTTCTTCCTCATTGCGATGATCGATATATATGTATAGATAGCTGGAATAAAGCTTTATTAACTAAAATACAAAACAAAGACGACGAGTAGGCTGAAAGGCTGTCAACGGCAAGCTGTCATTTGCCTGAAAAATAGAGACGTCATAATAGTGTAAATAAAAATAGAAAATAAAAAACATCCTGGTGATCCCGGTCTACCGTTGTTAAAGAGCTTCATTGTGATTGGGCGCAACATTTTCCTGCACAATCAGTTGAATTCAGAATGCTTTGTGAACATTTATCATCAATATTTTAAGTTTCAAAACCTATGGCCTGTTAAAATAAAACGGTGTGCGCAAACTGTTATTTTATGCAATCGGTTTTTTTAGAAAGCGCTTTGTTGTGTTTATACTCACATTTAAACAATATCAGTTTCAAAAACACACTTTTTGGGTCATTTACTTTAATACTGTCTTTCACTAGTTGCACACACCGGGTCGTAAAACGTGGGAGCGGTGCAGAGACTGTTTCGCTGTCTGTCATTATTGCAATCGATAAGTGGTATCGATGTTGCAAAATACTCATCCTTACTACGATTTATTATGCCCCGTGTGCAGTGAGAGCAAAAATGTACTATAGCTACCCGAAGCGAAATAAGGGTTCCGTTTCTTGCCAATTGGCTACGGAACCCTAAAAACAAAGAAGTTACCGGATAAACAAACGAAAGAACAGTGGTAATCGAACTATGCGTTAGGCCAAATACCTTCTAAAACATATTTAAAGCGAGGAATCCATTGATTTGGAGTCACGGCAGTCGAAGAATTAGAAGATTTCGAGGTAATTGATTCCAGGGTAGTCACGCCTTCGTCGAAGAGTTCGATAATGGACCTAATGGTCGGCCTCTGAATAATTAACTGAGAATTAGGGTAGAGACCAACTCCCTCATTGTTTGCTCGAATAATGTCTTTTAAAAAAGATTTTGACGAGGTAATGGTATCTAGATTTACATAATTTTCCTTTCCCTGTATCGCGTGGTGTTCAATTCGATTTTCATTGTTTATTTTAGGGGAAAAGGTCGCAAGTTAATTGAATACATACACTCGATTCAAGAGTGGTTCTCGGTTCGGCTAATGTCCTTCTTTTACGTTATATTCTGTTATATTACATCAAAGAACGCGAGAGGAATAAAAACCCATTTAATGTTATGTTGAGGTAATAAATGTTCGTCCCAGACGCTATGAGTGTGGGCAGGAAAAATTATATTACAGACTGCAGACCAGTTTAATAGCTTGCAAAGAAAATTGAAATAAGCCGCAACTCATATAATATTCGAAAGCGAGGCGGTAAAATTTGCATCGCTCATGGAAATACGGCTGCGAAATTCTAGCCTGTTCACTGCTCAACTCTTATTACTTAGTAAATAGAAGCAAGGTGGTGGTGTTCGAGTCTGACGTTCTAACAGCCTCGTTACGATTTTCTCTTGGACTTCACGTGGTTGGTTGAGGCGTAGCGAGCTGCAAACACTTTGAAATGACTTGATAAATGGTAAATTTTTATTACAGAGGAAAAATAGCATTCAAAAATGTTCACTTGCGGCGAGGCTTGAACTCGCGTCTTTGGGTCGGTACCCCAACGTACCGACCTTGGGTTGAAAATTTTTGAATGCTATTTTTCCTTTAAAATAAATTTTCTAAATAAAATAGCCTTGAGCTACATACAAAAATTAAAAAGAAATTTATTGATAAATGGTTCAAAATATACCAAACAATAAAAGTAATCTAATTATGTTTTACAAATAGTGTGACGTTAACGTAGGTACAGTCAATTTAGTCGTTATAATATACTAGCTATGTCCCGCGGTATCGTCCCGATCCTGTGGGACTTTCCAAAAACCCTAATTTATAGTAGATGGCTACACATCACAAAGAACACACTCTCCTAATTTCATGTCTCTAGGACCAGCGGTTTGGACTCTGCGTTGATATACCTAGGTATATCTATCAGATCAGTCCGGACATTGAATTTTCACAGCCTCATTCTTGCACGTAATTATATAGGGTGTAAATAATAATATAGGATAATATAGAAATGTGTAACAAATAAACCTTGAGAAATGTAATGACGCTTTCCATCCACATATGATAACGAAGCCAAACGCTTTCCCGATCGTCTTGTAAATAAAGGAAGGAACGTTTCAAACTCATAAATAACACAAACGAATTGCAGACGAGAATAATAGAATATGAGCGAATACAAGCAATCAGGTATACTTCGCCCATGTTATCTGTGCCGTCGCCACGTCGCCACTGTCTTTGTAATCTGTCAATTTCAGTTTGGCGACATTATAGTTCCACGTAATTCTGCAGCACAGATAACTTGGGCGAAGTCATTCGGGGTATACGGAACGAAACGAGGTCGTGCCTGAAAAGAAACAAATTAGATTCGTCTCAAGAACTGGCTTTGAAATAGGCGTGAGTAGAACCGAGCCGTGCTACTAATGAAGGGGTGCATTCGACGGAACTAGTATTTTTTGATCGTTATGGTATGTTATGGGGCAACGATTTCATAGAATCGGTTTGTTGGGGTTTCTTTAAATAGATTACTGCTTTCTTTCGCAGTAGGTTAGTGAACTGCGATGTAAGGTCATTATGTCCTTGCCCGCTCTCATGCGGTAGTTTATATAATAAAGGTTTAATACGTTAGTGTCGTTAGACTAAATACGTTGTAGGTAAGTATATGAAGGCTAACACTTAATAAAACATTCAAAAATAGCCCATGTCGAATTGAGAACATCCTCTTTTGTGATTTTTAAGTTGGTTAAAAATAACTACCATTTTGTTAAAAATCAAAATTTGTTAAAACCTAATATACTTACACATTTTCGACTTCTTAGAGTTAGTCAAGTGTAAAACTACAATTTTTATTGCACTAAGGTGACTTAAATCTCTGAAGAAATTAGGCAAAAATAGCATTTATTTTAAACTTAAAAATAGATATTCTTTTGATTATAAATACTTAGAAGTACCTATTGATATTAAAATTCGTAAAATAGCTGTTTGAATTAATACGTAAAGTAAATACCTACTTCTAAAGCAAGCGAAATAACAAAAGGTTTTTATTATGACAAGTTCTAAAACTTAACAACAGCTTTAATAATGCAAGTTTCAATAATTACAAATCCCTCCGAACAGTGATACAAACCAATCTCAAGATTATTTATTCAAAAAATGTAAGGAGTTTTCTTTACCAAGTTTTCTTTTTGATAGAATGTAAACATCTCTCGTCCATTCCGAGTGTTTTGTAAACACGAAGGCAACAAGGAAATAACGATTTGAGCTAAGAATAATTTTATCGGGAATGAATTTTCGATATCGATAAAGCAGAGACGTAAGTACAAACTGGTGTTTGGTTTCGTACAGTTGCCGTAATCAGAAGTGGGATGAAAACGCTTGGGGTGTATTCTTCTCGTATTGCCTCTTCAACTGTGGTTGGTTAAATTTAGATTTTGATATTTGACCTGCTGAGGGACTTAATGCTTAAAGGGAAAGAATAGCTACTGTTTCGCCATACAAACGTATATACGTATACTAGCTTCGTCCCTCGGTTTCACCCGCGTAAGTTCCGATCCTATATGTTATTCCAGTTCTCCAGCTATCTACCTACAAACATACCGAGTTTCATGGTAGTCGTTTCAGCTGGTTTTACGTGATTGAGTAACAAACACACACACACACATATAGGGACTAACACACTTTTAGCTTTATAATATTAGTAGGATAATATTTCAAACGTAATTATACCTATTTATTTTTTTATATTAAAATTTTCTTTCTATTCTAATTAGAAAATTGAAAATACCAAAACTTTATGGCAGTAAAGCGTAAAACAGGTAAAATAGTCATGTCTCTTTGGCAATCTAAACGCGGATTTGCATTAGCGGGGGAATATATCCATCCTATGTAGAAATCGGGATTCGATCTTATTTCAATTTGGCTAGAAACCGAGATTCATTGAGATAATATATTAGCCAAGCACAATGCATTTTTATTGCCCAACGCTCATATCAATTGATTTTGTTACAATTGTTTGCTTTGTATAGATTTTATTTGAAGGAAATGATAGATATTTGTTAGGATAACACGTTTGCTTGTTAACATACGACTAAAATAAGTTGTTGTTAGTTGTAACACAAATTGCACTTACATGTTTGTCTGTTGGGCAATCTTTTAGTTTGTGGGTTTGGTTGCTGGGGCCCGTGGAATTATAGTCCTATATACGCGACCCCGTGGAAGACGAGTTGAAGAAATAAGTAATTAAAAAGTCAAAATTAAGATAGTACGAATAAAATCAGGGAAATAATGTAATCATCATCATCAAATCAGCCTTTATCCGTCCACTGCTGAACATAGGCCTCCCCCATACAACACCACAAATAGCGATCGCGAGCCACCTCTATCCAACGATTCCCGCGACCGCTACAATGTCGTCGGCCCACCGAGAAGATGGTCTTCCAACATTCCGTTTCACATTGCATCGTGGCCGTCAAGGGCTTTTACTCCTCAACGGTTATCAGTCCTTCGAGCTTTATGGCCTGCCGCAATGGACTTTTAGTCTGCTAATTTTAAAATGATGAAATAATCTAATCTAATACTATAAAGAGAAAAGATTTATTTGTTTGTCTGTAACGAATAGGCTCCGAAATTACTGGACCAATTTTAAAAATTAATTTACCAATAGAAAGCTACATTATCTAGGAGTGACATAGGCTACTTTAAATCCCGATATTCCCACGGGATCGAAACTTACGCGGGTGAAATGTAATTATACAATAAATATATATAGGTGTAAAGTGGCCTGAGAAAATCGGCGTGCTCAATTCCAGTTCCTAATTATTCCGTAAACGATCTGTGAGTTAATCTTAGATGAATACAAAAATAGTAGATACGGTATATTCTAACATTACGTATTCAAAAAATGAGCTAGAAACACCTACATGCATTTTCATAAAATTATTGTATTTAATAACATTTGTCTTTAAGAATGATTCATGCATTTGTAAATAAGCAAAAATGCATTCTTATGGATTTCAAAAAGATAATCGCAGTGTGACAGCACGTGCTCACGCGGCAACGGTACGACATACGACTGAGGCTAGTGTGTCAGCTAGACGCAGTTTTATCGTCTCATTTTCCGAGACTAGGTAACGTATCTGCAGTTTTTTGTTTTTATCTAAGGAGTTAATACGTGGTGTGCGCGATGGTCGCACGCTGTGCTGGTTACAGGAACTACAGGATATGAAGAACAGAAAGACGATAGAGCGGTTTCAGAGAGTGGTTAGGCAGAGACGTGGTTGGTGGTTGGCGAGAGTCAGAGTTTCTATGTGGTTACAGAGATGATGTAATATGTGGACGAGATGCTGTACGCAAGAGGAATCCTCGGACGGAATCCTTCAAGAGTTGTGTGGTCGAGACGCTGTGCGCAGGCGGAATCCTCCGGTCGAATGCGTGCGGCGCGAGAGCGCTTCCTACTTTTATGACCTCGCCTGCCCCCCAACGTCTGCCTCACCCCTCTAACAACTTTATTAATAACATAAAAACTATAAACTATTACAAAATTCTCTTAACTAATTACAATAGTCCTTAAGGTAGTGCAAACTATAGTCTATACATGGTTTCTTAAAAACAACCCCATACACCCTAAAAAACACCCTAGAAGTCGGTAGTATATATACGCGCCCTCCATTTCTCTGGGACGCAGACCGCTGTTAGCCGGCCGCTCGCACGCACGTTGCGCTCGTTCATAATCACTATGTTTAATGCTATAATTTAGATGACCTATGAAACTTAACTTTATATCCCTACAGGAGACCTATTAGCTTACTGTAAAGCCTATATTTTTCAGACTCTGTTTCCTATAATTTACATCTATGTTCCTATCTCTTTCTTACTCGAATGCTTGCCTATCTCTGTCTCAGCTACCTACCTATATATCTGTCCTGCCTACCTGTCTTAGGTTCTATTTTTAGGTCTTATTCCTATTGCCTATTTCTTAATAAAAGACAGAGAAAGACATTATTTATTGACATTTCACAATAGTTAACTTAATTAATATTTACTTATAAAACATGAACAAACTTATAACTATCTAACTATGAATCTATTTATCTATAACGTGCTACAACTAAGACCGTCGCGTACACGTGGAGCGTTTAGCTTGTAGCCAATAAGTTATTATGGTTTCTGTGTATTTAATTACCAAAATAATAATGATGTTAATTAACGTTTTTCACAGACTCATTGAAGGTGATTTATTTATAAGTAAACAGTAATTAATTGGCTTGGTTTTTAATTAATTTACCCAGAACTCTCGTGGTGCTGTATTTTGTTTCTTATCGCGCCTGTTACTAGGTGGTTTCTGTATTATATTTGTACTTAGAACCTAGCTAAAACAAACCCCCGCGGTCGCCTGGGCAAACCTAGAAAGATGGGGGTATTATTGACCGAGGTGCTCTCAAGTAAATCATGCGACATCTTTTGACCTGCGCCTCTAGCCCTAATAACTGTACGCTGGCTAATTTGTTACTCCTGGTAGTCCTGGTGGCTTAGTTATGGCAGCAAATAACTAAGCCAGGAGCCTCCCAGTATGCTGGAGTGTGCCATCGACACGACGAAGAAGAGCTAAAACAGAAGACATGCAGGAGACAGTCTTCTCTGGCGCTTATTAGCCCATGCCCAGCAGTGGGCTAAAATAGGCCAAATGAGAACTACCGTCAAAATCATATCAAAATAAAATGAAGACTTTTTAAACCCCGACTGAAAAAGGGGTGTTTAAAGTATGAGGTGTCTGTGTATCTGTCGTAGCTCTCAAACGAATATGGCGAAAAAGCGGATAAAGTTTTGATACAGTTATTTTAATTCGTTCTGAAATTACTCATTACAAAACAGTTTTAAAGACATGTTATCAACGAGATTTTTGTTTAGAAACTAAACCAAAATTTCCGAAAAAATACAACAAATGGAACCAATAAAATAAAGTAAAGTAACTATAAAATACTAAAAGAAAACGACTTTTAAAATATCCGTCTAAATTTTATCAATCCAAATTCGAAATACACCAGTTACCGTACAGAATAAAATTTGTACTTCCCTGTAACTTTTCAAGCTAAGATTTCAGCAATGATTCAATATTTCTTGGTTGATTTCTGAGTCCGGAGCTCGAGTTATACGGCTATTCAATACAGCTACCTATATTGGTATAATATTATTTTATTTTTCTGCAATACTGGTCTTCTCAAGCTCTTTTCCGTAAAAAAAAGGAATCCGTACCATTATCACAATACAAAACACGTTTGTTGTATGGGAGCCCCATATAAATATTTGTTTCATTTTGTTTTTAGTATTTGTATTTCTATGTAATATAAAGCTGACCCCGGGCTCTCGAGAGGGATGCAACCGGGAACGGATGTAAATATGATATATATAAAAGTTCAACTGTCTAGCCTGGTGACAGACGGACACACAGACAGAGGAGTCTCAGTAATAAGGTCTCGTTTTTACCCTTCAGGTACGGATCTGAAAACCAAGTTTCTAAGTATCCTACTGATACTGATTGATGATGGTTCTTATTAAATGAGTGACAAATATCCGTTAACTAAGTAAGTAGGTACCTACATATGTTACTCACAAACTTTCACATTTTTAATATTGTTAGGATTATGTTTGTACTGATAAATCTATATCCATTACGAAATTCCCTCAGCTAAGTATAATATAAAAATGAACCTGAAAGCTGCACCGGGACATCTTGCTGAGTGCAGGAAATGTTTAAAGCGAGCTAAGCCAATCCCAAATGATGTTCGGCTCTCAGAATTTTCTGGATTTACCTCAAGAATGCAATTGCATAAGTACTTAACCTACAAACTCGTGTACCACAGAATGCTTGTCGTTTTATAGTTCGGAATTCCTTAGAACTATCTTCTATACATATTAAATACATAGTGCTGACCAACTATTTGAACTATGTATCAACGCACAGCTCAAATCGCTGGTCCTAAACACATGAAACTTGAAGTCTTCTTTGTGACGTGTAAGTATCCACTAAGAAAGGGATTTTCAAAATTCCCGCGGGATCGGTACGTACGCGAGTGAATCCGTGGCACGCTGTTTGAATGTTGTATTGAAGAAGTATGTTGTGTGGAATCAACACATGAATACCGGATATCCGATAATTTAAAAAAAACGGATATCTGGAAATTCCTACAATACCGTATACCTAATGTATCTCCATATATCCGGATCCTTCGGATGTACGGAAATTCTTTTTAGTGGCTGTTTTTAACCGACTTCAAAAAAGAGGAGCTTCTCAATTTGACCCGTATATTGTTTGTATGTGCATATGTTCACACCGTACTCCGGCGGTATTATGTTGTCCGATTTAGATATTTATTTTTAAAAGATAATCTCGATAACTTGAAAACCTCCTTTGACATTACTTGAAAGCCTATGAAATGAACTGTATAAACTAATTCTTTATGACCGTAAATTGTGTGTTTCAAATCCTTTTATAGTCCGAGAAACCGTACAAATGGACTACTCAGGCCCTACTCACGCACACAAACGACGAAAATAATTCACTCCCGACTCCCGTCCCGGCCTCGGGAAAAAAATGACCCAATAACTAAGCAAGTTGGAAGTAAAACAAAAACAAGTGAAATAGACAAATTTACGCTTAGCGACTTATTTATCTCCCGACCGGTCGTAATTAACGAAATTCCCTCCACAGTGAACAACCGCAGATTTCTTTCCGATTTTCTTCGTCTTAGGAAATTTCCTTGGCTCCTCTAATATTCATTAACAACGTGACAGGCAAGAAATACACCGTAATTATTCATTGGTGCCCGTCGCAAAATCGTCAGCCGACTCGCCTTTTTAATGGAGAAGAAAATAAAAAAAAGTTTTAAACATAACAAGTGAGGCGTGTCCCACCCCATAAGTTATTCATAAGTCTTCTGAAACTTGAGCGACGCGACGCTCGAGATTTTTGATTACCATCTACCGATGTATGTTAGTATTCTGTATCTCACTTACTCTCTGTCTACCACGCAAACTTTACTGACCCTTTCCATCCTAAGGTTGCCTGAAAGAAATCGCGTTTAGCGATAAAGTCGGCCATTTGTACAACGCTTTACTTTTAAGCTTTCCTTGTATTAGGGTACGAGTTGGCAACGGGCGACGTGTCGCAGCGACACTACTGGTTTCAATGTATTTCTATGAAATTCGGCGACGACGCGTCGCTGGCTTCGTGTCGCTAACTACGGAGGGAATTTCATAGAAATACATAGAAACCAGTAGTGTCGCTGCGACACGTCGCCCGTTGCCAACTCGTATCTTTACTTTTGATACTCAATACTAATTGTAATTGTTTGTTGTGCAAATAAAGCATTAATCTATCTATCTATCTATCGATGTATGGTGCCTGGCTTTGTTACAAAGCAACATAATTCGGCCGAACGAAGAACCCGTTAGCTTGTAAACCGTAACCATCTTCTAACTTCGATATTGCTTAGATCATCGTTAACACCGGCTTCAAGTTTTCGAAACTAATTAATTAGTAAGGAGAAATATTTTGAAATTTAATACACTTTTACTCGGTTGTTTAATGTTTAACTTCATTTTGCTTTTAGTTAACTGTTTGAGTAGGAGGGTTGTCATGTTTGAAATAAATATTTGTATTAAATATTTCGTTTAAATGAAAAGCGTTCATAGTGTCATGTTTATTCAGTACGGTTGACTGATTTGATTAGTGAATTAATGCAAGAAGTTTTAGCGGTACAATTCAAGAGTAAAGTTAGATTAGACGGTGTACATCGACGCGTATTAAGCGGTAGTTTTAGTACCGCGGTTAGAGTCCGCCGCATTGTATTGTTAATTAGTTTGGCGACGAGGAATGTTTGCGATGGAGTCGTAACCAATGCGGTGTTTGTTTCCTATGGTTTACTGTCTAAACTTACATGATCTTGCAAACGTAGGGATGTTTGTTTTAATATTTACCTCCATAAAAGGTCACGCATGTCTTATTCCTACTCTACCGAAACAAACAACGTTCTTCTGCGTATTTCACGCTATATTGAATGTACTATAAACAACGAAAGTGGGTATCCACCGTAAGGTCTGATTTCGCTTGCAAGGTAAATTTAGGTTCACTTAGTAAAGATACCTACGACTTTATTGTTAATTCTTACCTACCTACTTAACTAACTACCGCCTGCTAGCATGCGAAATTTAGAAACACAATAATTGTCACACGTATGATATTTATAGATATACTATAAATATCACCCGACAGACGTTGTCCTGTCGTTTAGTATAAAAAAATAAAATTCATCAAATCGGTTTAGCATTTTTTCTTTCATAAGAACCTTCTCCTGACAATAGCAAACACAACAAAAAAAGAATTATCGAAATATGTGTAAAAGTTTAAGTGTGATGCCGTGACCAAGGGAAATAGGGATTGATTTTTATATAATAGAAGATAAGATACCTATATCAATGTGTGTACAATATGCTAATTCCACGCTCGGCGCTCGGTTCAAACGAATCTTTCGGCTAACTGGGTAGCCACTTTTGTTGCTGAAAGTACCTAGAGCGTAAGAGGATATACTCTTAAACAAAAAAAAGTACAGTACTGAACCACTTTCCTGTTCTACTTAGTAAACGTCCGCCATCTTAATAACTGTCTTCCATCATCCAGCCTTTAACAATTTCAAATTGCATAAAAATATTTGCTTATCCGCAGAGCTCATACTTCTTTGCATTTTAATCGTGTTTCGCTATCTACCTGCAAAAGAAAAGCTAAGCTGTTTGTTTTAATATGCTTGACTGTGGGGGGTTTAGGTCTGTTTTCAAATTCAAAGGAAGCTTGTAATGTTGGGAAATAATTACAGTTAACTAGGTATCTTTAACACATCAGAGTCTCACAAAGTAGTGGAGGAAGTAGTTTCATGAATATTATGCTCCTTATGAATATGGATTGTTTTTCTTTTGTGTTCAACAATGGGTGTAAGTTCAGGAAAGGGGTAGTTAGATATGGTAAACGGAATATTTTACACAAACGAACTGCGTTTTCGTTCAAATAAATAGCAGCCTTTGCGTTGTTTTTATTAATTTTATATACCTACTAGATGCGTCCCGCGGTTTCACCCGCGTAAGTCCCGATCCCTCGGTAATATCGGGATCAAAAGTAGCCTATGTGTTATTCTAGGTCTCCAGCTATCTATATTCTAAATTTCATCGCAATCGGTTGAGTAGTTTTTGCGTGAAGGAGTAACGAAGTCACATACATACATACATACAAACTTTCGCGTTTATAATATTAGTAGGATATAGTTATCATCGTCTTTATGGTACTAAATTATTATTGAACTAGCTGTGCCTGGCGGTTTAACTCGTGTAAGTCCCGATCCCGTGGAAATATCGGGATCAAAAGTAGCCTATGTTACTCCTAGATAATAAACTAAGTTAGTTCGCATAGTTCATCCAGTAACACTTCATATAGCTTTACGAAAAGAGGTTTTCCTTTGGTTGGATGAAAAAGTACGCTTTCGACTCGCCCGTCAAAACTGCCTTATCTTCTTAATTAACCGACTTCCAAAAAAGGAGGAGGTTCTCAATTCGTCGCGTATGTATTTTTTTATTACATGTGATTCTTTAAAACATACGATCAAAGATAATAATTATGAAAACAACACGTTAAAAAACCCAAAAGGGTTTCGCCCTTTGATACTTCTTACTGTATGTTCTCCTAAGAAAATAAAATAATTATTCGACTATTTTACATTTATTATTTTTGTACAGCGAAAGAAAATGTCACCGCCTACTATGTACCTACCTACCTTTCATTAAAGGACTTCTTAATTTTATTTCCTAATATGGCTCGCCCACTTGTTTCACTACCAAGCCAGCACTTCTTGGGTCTTCCCAATCTGCCGTGGCCGGGCGGAGGCGCCAAGAAATTTGTTCCCCACGATACAGGGCTTATTATTTCTAAATAAAATTAATAAATTATTTCCTCTTAACATGTATAGTTATGTATAGAAGGAGAAAGGTTAAAACTGTTTAAAATATTCTCAATTTAACCAAAACCAACTGAAATAGTTGACATATTTAATTTGAGTGCTCTCTCGCTCTCTCATTTAATGAGTGGTAACCACTTGTTTGGTCACACCGAACGAAGCGAACTATTCAAATAACAAAGTTGGTACAGGTAGTTAGGTACATATTTAAACACTCCTTGCCCCGAGAGATTCGTTAATTAACGTTTTTAGGGTTCCGTACCTTAAGGTAAAAACGGGACCCTATTACTGAGACTTCGCTGTCTGTCTGTCTGTCCGTCCGTCCGTCCGTCCGTCCGTCTGTCCGTCTGTCACCAGGCTGTATCTCATGAACCGTAATAGCTAGAAGGTTGAAATTTTCACAGAAGATGTATTTCGGTTGCCGCTACAACAACAAATACTAAAAACAAAATAAAACAATTATTTAAAAGGGGCTCCCATACAACAAACGTGTTTCAAACATAACAAGGAGTCAGGACAGGAAGAGGGACAGGAGGACAAATCGAGTTGGTCATGGAATTCAAAATGGCTGCCCTATCTGTCAAATATACCAGTCTGCCTTCACTTACCAAAGAGTTTCTTTTATGTTTCAGATTTTCTTTGTGCCAAGGTTTTTTTTTTTGAGTAATTCGGTCGTTTGATGGGAGTAAGAATCGAAGATAAATATTTCATATTTTCCTATAAAATTTAAAAATTGGTTGTTGTAAACCATTTTAGGGTTCCGTATCCAATTGTGATAGTGGTACGGAACCCTTTATGCGCGAGTGTCGCACTTTCCCCGTTTTTGTTACATTACAAAGTAAATACGATTGCAGATTGCCGTGGTTTCACCCGCGTAAATCCCGATCCCGTGGGAATATCGGGATCAAAAGAAGCCTATGTTACTCCTTGATAATGTAGCTTTCTACTGGTGAAAGAATTTTTGAAATCGGTCCAATGGTTTCGGAGATTAATCCCAATATACATACATGTTACCAACGTTACCTCTTTATAATCTATCTTTCTTCTTTCTAATATATAAAATTTCCATGTCACAATGTTAGTTACCGTACTCCTCCGAAACGGCGCGACCGATTTTTACCAAATTATATAAAATATGCGTATTCAGTAGGTCTGAGAATCGGCTACTATCTATAATTTATAAGGCAAAACAACGTTTGCCGGGTCAGCTTGTATTAGTATAGATAGTACTTATAGATTTTAAACGAATCACCTACACGAAATCTCCAGTCTCGTGAACAAGCCAGTTGAAAATGGAGGCCTGAAGCAACATAAAGGCCACTTTTTATCCGATGGAATTGGGGCTACAATTTTTAGTCCCAATCCAGTGAGAATGAATGGATGGAATGGAATCCTAAAAATAGTAAATTTAATAATCTAAGTTGTACCTAAATCTCGCACAGAAGTCTAAAAGTCAAATTCAAATAGGTATATAAATTACATGGACATTTAGAAATGTCGGGATTTGACTGTGGTTTCGGAACGCGCTCTCTAATGAGAAGAGAAGAACCACAAGACACTTATGTGGTTAAAAATAAAACTAACTCTAATAGTAATAATAGCAGTAGTGACACTCTAATAAAGTGTTGTATTTATATTAGTGACTTGCTTTCTTCATGGCTATGCCTGAGTTGAGACTTCATCATCGCCAGCTCCTACTATCTCTAATTAATCCAAACTTCCTACATAACCTAGATAATCTCGAATAACCTGAACCATTTAACATCATTTACAAGTTCTAAGATACGTTATCTCAGGCACCAATTAACGTAACTTCGTAGATTAGGGGCCAATTCATACCCCATTATAACTCTGCAAACGATATTCAATCTTATTACAATCTCATACGTCATTAAATTGCTTGGTAGGTACTATGTTATGAAATACAGCTCTTTATACATTTTGGCTTTTAAAAAAGTGTAACAGATTCATCGTGTCGATCGCAGAAGTTAGATTGAAGGTCTAATGAGGTCAAATCCGCCTAGAGCTGCTATTGACAGCATTCGAGCATTCTATTGAGAATGCTGTCTGAATGAGTCTTTAGTATCATTGGTAGACTTTGACGACCTTTGTGACTTTTCGGGCGAATAGATACCAATTCGACTGCAACGCAAATTCAAGTATACCTACTTATGCTTTAAAATAAATATTTGTTTCTGGTCTGGGTGTCCTATGTATAACATGTATGGTATGTATTTACAAAAGAAAAATAAATATAAGTACTATATCCGGTGTCTAGTCACCGTAACACAAGTTTAGTCGTTTACCACGGGACTAGATGGCGCTGTGAGTTGTTCAGAGAATTTATTTATTTATTATTTATTTGTTCTGAGCCGGGTTTATAATAAGCTTTAATAATAAATATTTTAACCTAAAGGAAACACTTGAAAGTAATAATAACTGATGTCTATTCACTTAACCAATAGCAGTGTTTATTTAATTAAAACATGGTTCAATATAAACCGCTGAATCAGAGTCAAACTACTGATGTTATCGGTTCATGTTTCTATTTGGGGTTGAGTTTTATTAGGGTTTAGCTTTTTTAACAATAGTTTAGGTAAAAAATAACCTTAAACATGCTTCACAAGTTTAGTGAAATATATACAGTGTGTAGGAAAGGAATGTAAGGGTAGAACCGCAGAGCTCTGGTGGTCTGGTGGTGTTGGGCGGGTTGTATGTTTGTGGATGTAATAGTATTTTTTTTTGTAAGAATACATACTTATTTGAACAGACCGACAGACAGAGTTACTTTCGCGCTTGTAATGTTAATAAGGATCAATATAATAGTACCTATAGATTATTATTGCTCCAGTTCCACTATTGTTCAATAGTAAATATGCGACAGTGTGGATCACATGACACTGCAAAAAAAATCCCATTGGTTTCTTGTGTCTTCTGTTGTTCTAGAGGTCTAGGGAAACAACTTTTAGTTTTTTGATTGGAACTAAGAAGTTTATGTATACACTAGCTGCCCCCGGCGGTTTCACTCGCGTACTCCCGATCACGTGGGAATTTCTAAAAGCCTCTTCTTATCGGGTGCCTATATCATATATAGAACAAACTCCACATTTTAGCTCACAACTATTCGCGGTTTAGGCTGTGCGTTATTAATCAGACAGTCATCAGGACAAAGCATTTTATGCTTTACACGCGACGCGAATTTAAAAGAAAAATAACTTTAATTTCAAGTTAATGAATACTATACTACTACCAAGAGTAGGGTTTAAACGTTTATTTACCAAAAGAAAATACAATTAAATTAAACAATCAAACTTATCATAACTAAACAAACTAAACAAAAAAAAAACCTTAACCTAAAATAAACCATCCCTAAGCGTTCCCGATGCTGCCCAAAATGCTAACAGCATTCCCGCGTTGAACTGCAATGGACAACCTTTGCAGTATTTCCAACCTATACTACTCTTGGTAAGCTATACTGGGAGAGATATTAAACAAATCGTTACTCCGATTTAAGGGCCCTATACTGAAAAACTAAAAATCTATGTCGGGCGCATCGAAAATTGTTGATTATTTCATGACGGAATGTCGTAGAACTTTTTTTTGTGTACAGATTGTAGGCGACATTATTTCCGATATTTTAGTGCAGTTTCCATACAAATATGTCGAAACGTATTGAAGCCTATCGACATTTTAGCCAAATCAGACATTTTTTGTCTAAAATTTTGATAGGCTTTGCACCAATAGGAGGCGCTTGTCTTAAAACTACACCAAAATGTAGGAAACAATGTCACCTACAATCTGTGCACAAAAAAAAGTCCTACGACATTCCATCACGAAATAATCAACAATTTTAGATGAGCCCGACAGGGATTTTCAGTTTCAAGGTCGTTGGCGTTGATACTCCTCTTAATTGAACTATACCTCTTTTGGAAACAGCTTTTAATCCAATCAGATTTGCTCTATCGGAATCAGCCAATCACATAGACGCAGACGTTAACAGCTGATTGGCCGATTGAACATTCATCTATAAAACTGACCAATCAAAACTAGTTTCGTAAATGAAAACATAAATATGAATTTGGGGAATTTGGTAGCAATAAAATTACAAATGCAGAGTTAGCGATAGTAAATGTATTACGCAGTCGTATCTGTGTTTGCACTAACGCACTAGAAGTTATTAATAGCCATTGTGCAGTCGACTTTGCTTTGGCGTGCTAAATAAATGATTTTGGTATATTTGCGTGATATTGATAAATTGATTTATTGTTTAACTAATGACAATGATGCTAATACAGCATCGAAAGTCGATGACAATATTCAGTATTTCAAAATCGACATCTATACTAATAGTATGAAGAGGTAACGTTGGTAACATTTATGTATGTATTTTCCGGGTAATCTCTGAAACCACTGAACTGATTCTGTAATTCTGAAAATATTTCATCTTTATAATATTAGTATAGATTACGTTTACAATACAATTTATTTTTCTATTGCACCCTCCAAATTGTACAACGAAACCAACTCGCAGCCTTCTGAACGAAACCCTTCTAATCACAGTATAACCCTCAAAAAAGAAAGTGTGTTATTCAAAGATTTAATCATTCACCTTACAAAATACCGTCACTGTTACCTTAATGTATAATTCCACGGACAAAATCGACTCCGTAAAACTGAACCTTATCTGGTAGTGTTAAAGTAGACTTCACAACGACATTACACTCGTACGTTAACACTCTATAAACATCTGTGACAAAGTGCACAGGATCGTAAATATTTACTTCAACATCAATGCCATAAGATAGATACACTATCGGCCGCTGTGGCGCGTCGGGCGAGTATCTGCCTGCAAC
The DNA here is from genome assembly GCA_958496205.1 of Idaea biselata. Lineage (NCBI taxonomy): Eukaryota > Metazoa > Arthropoda > Insecta > Lepidoptera > Geometridae > Idaea > Idaea biselata. The sequence goes on from OY292399.1 coordinate 3,403,940, forward strand.
GCAAAAAGTTGCTTGTCCGATTCCCGCCGGGGCAAAGTATAAATGCTTGTTTCTGGTTCCATATGTATGTTTTAAAAAAAACCCTATTGACGAATCCCCATGTCCGTATTAGTGGGGACAGCGGATATACAAAGCGCTACGGCGCGGCGCGGCGGTTACAGTTTGAAGTTTTTCTTTAGTGCACAGGGCCGTTTTTAAGCAGAGCAAGTCCTGCTATAAGGGGTCATAGTATGGTCCCTAATACAGGCTCTACTTTAGTTCTACGAATGCTACAACGAACCATAATTCCAGAAGAAAATCTGTCATCCATCCGTCCCAAAAAAATATTTTCGGACGGTTTTGAAGGACGGATGACAGATTTTCTTTCTTTAGTTTGTACGTTCGTAGAATTAAAGTATTAGGTACTCCGGGTTCAAGAAGGTATCGAAAAAAAATGCAATCATCTGAGTACGGCATACCTACAGGATAAGATGGTAGCATCAAGCTAAAAGATTTCTCTTAAAACAGCACGGACTCGTTTAGAATTCCAATGGCAAAATATCAATTATTAGATAAGGCGAATAGTGCCAATGCCATCTCGGTTTTTAATATTATTTTCTTATCCGTATAGTTTTTGGAGAGCGGCAACTTGGAACGTGCCTGGACTGTCGTTCTTGGTTCGCGTACCTTCTTGCCTGCTTGGTGTTCGTTTCAGGTTTTATTTTATGATCTTAGGTACCTGTTATAAGATTTTGTGGAGTCCATCTAGGGAGGCATTATTACTTTTATCGTTCGAACGTTTTGGAAATCTGAATTACAGTTGCTTTGATTGGTACTAAGGTTTTTATAATAGTTTAAGTACTTGGTTGGCACCTGCTAACCATTCAAATATTTATAAATATTTAACTCGCGCAGTGGGTAGCGCACTCGCCCGGCAAGCGAGTGGAATAGGTTCAAACCCTGGCACGGAAGATTGTTTTTGATGATACATTTCTAAGTTTCTCTCGTTTAAATAAATATTTGGTACTTATATTTGAAAATATTTTCTAGCACTTTTCTAAAAGTGCTATTTACTAGCTGTAAAAAGAGTTTCTTAAAACTCAACCCCGAAACCTTCCTACGTAAAACATGCTCTACAAGCAAAACACCGAAATGAAAGGCAAATTCTTGGCACGAAAATAAGAAAACGCTTGCCGTCCCCAACTTCTTACACAAATTAATTTCATAACCCTTATGATTATCGTGCTCTTAGTGTACGGAACCCCTTTCCGGCTTATCTCCTAAATCGGAACCTCAACCTTCGTAGGTTTAGTCTCAACTCGGCACCTTCCCGTTTCGCCTTCTTTGGATAAAATCATTCAATCTTTACATTGCAGGAATGATAATTAATTAATCTAATTAACAACGCAATGATATCTGATTAAAAAAGCCACAACAGAAAAAATATTTATATAAAAAATACAAAACCACGAGAATTTGCCGTCGTCGTGCGTCAATAGTGAGACCCTATTGTAATCTAAAAAAACGTGTGGCACTCGGGGACTGCCGCGGTAAGGTGCATAGCAGTTTTTATCAACTTATGCAATTATAATTATTTATTTATTTTGTACCATGTTGCTATAGTAGGCGAAGTGGGGGTGTTTAGGTTTTATTTTCGTTACGGAATTTCTTGATTAGGTGGCCGCGCTCAAAGTCCGCGATTAAAGCTATGCAATAGCTTGAAAAAATGTATAATTTGTTAGCATCTTGCTTAATATCTTAAGCTCTACGAAGAAGAAGAAAAGGATACGATTAAGAAGAAAAGGATACGTACTTGTTCCCCATACAAACGTAGTCGACTGTTTCCTCCCTGGATAAAGACATTAGAGCAAATATGGTTATACCATAAAACCTATATCTGCCATGACCGTGCATGCCCCTATGTTTTGGTATTTCATTTTCTAATTAGAATAAATATCAAATTTTGAAAAATTAGAATATGATAAAATTGTCTTTATCCAGGAAGTAAACAGTCCACTAAGTCACTAAGTCTTTGTCACTGTCTGTTAACTTTGAAATTTCGTGCCCCAGTAGGAGACAAAGTTTACATAAATCATCGTTTATAAGTAAGGGGGTTAATATGTTTAAAATAGAAAGGTTCCGATATAGGACTAAACCAGGTCGAAGTAAGGTACGACTGACTTTTAACATATCAGCGGGGCACACTTTCGCAGACCCAATTAAAACTTACGTAATCCTAAGTTTTAATTACATCGATTCTTTAGGCTAAGTGAAACTATTTGTCGGTTGAACGTTAAATTGATGTTAAATAAGTGTCTAGAACTTGTGTTTACCTAAGTTGAAAGTGATAGTTAATTAAAAACTTTGGTATTACTAAGTAAAAACCGGCCAAGTGCGAGTCGGATTCGCGCACGAAGGTTTTCGTGTCATTATCACTGATAATCAAGGTTCGTTTACAGACTGGTGACAGACATACGGACATTTGTCTGAGCTTTAGTATTAGTATAGATTGTAGGTACTTGTATCTTGATTGAAATTGATCAAAATAGGTATACATACTTAACTTTCATTCCGAGGGTCGTGGGTTCGAATCCAGGCCGACCGCGCACCAATGTCTTTTTCTTTAAGAAAAAGTTATGTGCGCTAATAACATCGCTCTTGCGGTGAAGGAAAACGACGTGAGGAAACCGACACGTCCTAGGCTCGCGTGGCGTCTTCCGGCCTAACCCCTCTAAGAGTAGGCTCTTTCCCTGCTATGGGACAAATTAACGAGCTAATGATTTATTTATATATTTACAATTGAAAAGAATATGTGTACTACAAGTGTAGGTATGTACTGTAGAATCTCTTCGTGGACGCAAAAACTCCACGACAAAGTTTCATTAAAATGGACACTGGCTTCAGTGCAACAAGAAAATAACAAAAAGAAAACGAATAAAATTCAAAACCTACTTAATGCAAAATAAATATTTACTTGATTAGCCAGTGAAATGGGCAGAGACACAAAGAAGAAAGATTCTGTGCGAAAACTTGAAAAAAATATTAGATTACGGTAATTATAAGAGTCCTTTGATAATTTGCACCCGGCACTCAGAGATTCGAAAATGACTAGGTTTTTCTTAACAAAATTGTTTGTAGAGTTTTGATACCATTTTATTAAAAAAAATAACATTGTTTTATTTTGTCTATGGTGCTAATTCATTAGCTTCATTGGCTTAGCGCGCACTGCGATTAAACGCCTGCGTTTTCCCGTAGGCCTGAAACCGCAAAAAAAATGCAACACATAGCTTTCTATACAAGCTCACGCATTAGCGTTTTTTTCAGTAAATGGTTTTGCGTGTTGATACGCGGTTCTGCGTTTTCAGCTATTCGTAAACCGCTTGCGTCTAATCGCAGTGCGCGCTAAGCCATACTGCGTGTGCGTAGGCTGACATGCCCGTTAGCCTACGCAGCGATCCCTGCATATTAGGACCCTGTGTAAGTTTCTGTCTACTTAAGTAAACGATTATGTTAACTGAATATCTAAATTAACACATTAAGTACTTTTTGTTCCGCTATTCCCGCGGGATCAGGACTTATGCGGGTAAAACAGCGTTCCGCATCAAGTGAAGGAATAAATAAATCATCAATACATTCCAAATTTGAAATTCCGCCTGCAGGGCAGCTATCGTGTATCGAGTGCATTAGCAGATTGCCTCGCCAGAGAGATGTCCCGTTCAAACAAGATACAAAACATCAATATTTGATTGAAAACAAACAAATGATTAAAAGGACCCTATTATTAAATGCTTTCATACATTAATTGTGTTTATTAATAGTCGATGGACATTGTGCCCCAATTAAATTCTCTTTTTAATTGTATTTTGATATTCGAACATTGAATATTGAATTCCATTGAATGTGTAAGGCATATCATTTTGTTTGTCACGTAAAGTAATAAGTTGGGAACATGATTTAAGCGTTTTTATTTTTTTACGAATTTGCCCTTTTATGTAAAAATAGTAGAAAAAAACAGATACGCAAGCAAGGGATTTCCTTTTTATACCTTTTGAGGTGCAACCCTAAAAACAATTTTATTATTTATAGAATTGCATTTGATCTTTGTGACGCTACGGAAGATGCTGTAGAGCTCGTATACTAGGCGAGATACACCATTTAAGCTCCTCAGGGACGAAAAATTTACTCGAAAAGAAGTAGGTAGATAAAATTGCTTAGCAATCACTTTGCTAACTGTATCCCGCCGTTGCAGCCATGTAAATCTGGCTTCCGAATTCCTTTACAAACTAGTTTTATAAATTCTGAATTTTGTCGCTCACTGTGCAGTCAGCATCAAAAAGATTTTCAAAATCGCTATACTGGCATACATCGTAATTGTAGGGTGTAAAAAAAAAGAATGTCAAAACAGGCCAGACATTCTGTCCTGTTTTGACACCCCAATCTTAGGATGTGATTAAAACAAGAGGACATATATTCTGAAAATAACTTTCTACCGTCTTTTTTATTTTCAGAATATCTGTCCTGGTTTGACACCCCAACAATTATTATGCGCCCCACAATTAGGATGTGATTAAAATAGAGGACAAATATTTTGAAAATAAGTCTATCTTCTATTTAATTTTCAGAATATCTGTCCTGTTTTGACACACCACAGTTATTATGCGCCCCACAATTAGAATGTGGTTTAAATAGAGGACAGACATTCTGAAAATTATTCTATGTTCTATTTAATTTTCAGAATGTCTGTCATGTTTTGACACCTCACAATTATTATGATATACCTAAATCTAAATGTGGTCGTCTTCTTTTAACGCTGACTGTATATGCGTACCTAACCTACACACTATCTAATAAAGCAATCCACACAACTCCATAAAAGGGGTTATTAATCACTATATTCACCACATACCCTTATTCATTAAACGATCGTTCATCATCATTACAATCTGAAGGTCCGTTCAGATCTAACTAAACACAACATGTTTTCATTAAACAGTCCAAACTTTCAAGACTCTGAAAGCTTTCGGGAACATTAATAAATTAAACCTATTAATAGGGAATTAGATTACCAACATCCTTAAGGCTCCTACACAGTAAGCCGGCGGCTGTTTGGCTACTGATTTGAGAATGACTGTATACTTCATCACCTCGTTATCATCTCAGCCCTTATCCGCCCACTGCTGAACAAAGGTCGGTCGTGCTATAACAGATCCCGGACGGTTGCTTCTGGCCATCGTACGCTACAATGTCGTCGGTCCACCGAGGTGGTCTTCCAACACTCCGTTTCCCATTCCATCATGGTCGCCACTCGAGAACTTTTACTTTAAGGACACTTACATGGCCGTGAATTTTAATGCTGTTCTAGTTATAGTGAATACAATAATAATTATAGCCTTATTAAAATCAAATAATCGCAGCCTTCAGCTATCAATCTCACAGACGATATCGTTCTTTGTTAGTGCAGTCGGTCCTCACAACGAACGGTATTCTGTCGCTCGTCTGTAACACCCCATTTAATACTTCTTTAAATTCGTCGTCAAATTGATTTAATTCCTACAATTCTGTTTGAATTTCGTCGAGGTAAGTATTTTGATCTTTTGATGGTTGATTGATTTCTTTGAACTCCAATTAGGCGGAGGCTTTAGAGATTTTGCGTGAATCGTGTTCTGGAATTCGCCATAACTTTTGTAATTCTTTGACAGACACAAGTACCTACCTAATAATATTTGTTTTGTGGGTTTATTTGTAAAAAACCTAGTGTTTTGTTTTGGATATTTTTAAAGATTCTTTGAGATGTATTATAAACGTAATTCTGGACTATAGATACAGTCTAGTTATTGCCCACTTCTTGCTCTAAAACGGTAGATTAAAGAAAAAGAACCTATAGATCCACTAGTGAAGCCACATTGGAGGATCCTAGTAAAATGAGGCTTATTTACCTATTCCGAATTGAGATTCTGAATGAAATGAAATCATGAAAATGCGGTCTTTCCTTTTATACATTGATCTCTACTAAATGTGGTAATGTTGAAGCGTTTTATAAACGGGACACTATGAAAACTATCTTCTAATAAACGTTTAATAATGCCCACTTCTCAGCCAATGTCAGTGATAATTAAATTCTTCAGAATCCCAGCGTCAAGCGCGACGCGGACGCCTCCGGAATCGCAATTTCTTTTAAAACTCTATAAGTTACGTTTTAATTTAATCATGGTTTATAATTTTCTGGTCTCTCGGTTAGCGTTGAGACGTAAATTGGTAAAGTTTCGTATTTATTGTTCCGATTTGTTCAACATCCAGCGTTGGTGATATCCTTATTTGGTATCTTTACTCGGATTTCGTTGATGCTAAGTTAAATTGTTTTGGAGTTACGGGTCTGTATTGTCGGAAACCTCGCTACGAAACGGGTTTCGTCGGTTATGTCGGCTTCTCCAACTTTTGTTGTTGACTCGTGTCATTTGTAAACGAAATTTTGTGTAATCAAGGAAACTTTCTTTTAGACTGGCAATTGGCTATGAAACTTCTCTTTCTCTAACCTCTTCGCCTCGTTTAGATTATATAGCAATATTTTTATTAAGTGTTTCGCGTCCAGAAACGTACTTAGTACTTACCTACTTAACATTGGAAATTGTTTCTTTTTTCTTTTCTTTAAAATGGTATTATTATTTCAGGTCGGTAGGTCGATTACTTTACAAATGGTGAAAAACGGGTACACGTGCATATAGGCAACTACTATAATAAGAAAATACTATTCTGTGTCGCGCACAGCTTTCAACATCCAATGCTTGCGGAAGGTATAGGTACACTGATAAACTCAATCTCTTTATTAAGAATTTCACACGCATAAGTCCCGATCCCGTGGGAATATCGGGATCAAAAATAGCCTATACCTAACCTAGCCTTCCTCAATAAATGGACTATCTAACACCGAAAGAATTTTTCAAATCGGACCAGTGGTTCCTGAGATTAGCGCGTTCAACCAAACAAACTTTTCCGCTTTATAATATTAGTATAGATAGAATTTGTTAAATTTTGAAGAAATACCATGGACAACCAAGCTTAATTTTTCGTTCTTAGTACCTACCTAACCAGCATTTCATATATTAATCGTCAAATATGGACGTGGTTAAAAATAATGTCCCTTTAAAAATAAAGGCTTTCACAAAACATGACCAACATTGTAACCATATTTGTGGCCAAATAAAGCAATAGCAACCACATGTCCAATATGAAACAGATGTGAACCCTTTAAGTAGCCATTTACCCTGAGGAATTAGCGCAGTCTGATCTTAATGAACAATGTATAGCAGACGCCTTGTGGCACGGTCGTAAATCTTAGGAAATCTTCAAAGAAATGTTTGAATTTATCTTTTTCTGCAGCTATAACTCGGTCCCTTGCATGAAGAATTCCGTACACTAACCCTCTATCCGTGTCTCAGTCGCTCTTGCGTAAATATGTATTTACATCACTCTCGCATAATTAATCAGTGTGAGAGTGACTTAAACAACAAGTGACAGTGCGATATTGTCCTATATAATCCAACTTCTTAAGTGAATGCACCATCCTAAGTATCGGAACAGCGGAATCCGGTTAGATACGACATAGGCTGCGGCCTCATTAGCGCTTGCGTTGCGTAGCGTTGACGCAGCATCGCGAATTCCGTTGTGGCACAAAACTATAGGTACTGCGGTAAAAAACACAGTATTGTCCATAAAAAGGCCGCAGCCTTATAAATCGGTAGTTACAAATCAAAGCCGAAGCTTTCCATCAAGATAAATCGCTTATCCAACCAAACCATATAAATAAAATTTAAATTCAGCAAATGATTCAAACGAAAAACACAATAACCCCCCACAAGATGTAAGTCCACTTTGACAAGATACAAGTTTTATTTCGTAGTAGTGAAAGGGATAAAATGCATGTGCAACATTTTACTCGACCAAGTGTAGAAGTTGGGTTGCCAATACCTAGTTGTGTAGTAGTAGTATCTGCACTGTATTGCGAGTGAATTTATCGGTCACCTCCTAGGACTCGAATCTGTTCCACAGTTCTGTACAGTTTTTGTTTACGCCATTTGAATTGCAGATCCCTAAGTTTGGTAATATGTTTGTCTTGAACACTCGTCCTTTTATTTACATTTCGGTTACAATTCTTAACTGTTGTTTTTATTTTCCTATTGTTTTTTGGTCCGACTGTTATTTATGGGTATTTCGTGAGTGTTGTGTTGTTTTTAAGTAAGATTTGCTAGTGTTTTAGTTTTTTTATTTACTTTAGTTTCTTTTTACTATTTGGTATTTGAATCGTTTGCTTGGAGCTATAACTTTATAGCTCTCTTATCTTTGTTGCCATTGCTACGTATTCAAGCTCCTATTTAACCGCATTGTGAGAGAAATAGGTACACGAATTTGTATTAAAAGCTACAATGTTCGATAAACTCTAAAATAATGCTCTTTATTGCAAGATGGTGTTCTGATTCGCTTCGTAACTACAGATACCAAACTTAGAAAATGGCCTTACTCGCAAGAACACGAGGAGGTCTTTTTTTTTAATTTCGGCTTACCCGTGGCGTAGCGGTTAAGCACCGGGACGGCATACCAGGAGTCGCGGGTTCGACTCCCGGCGGGTACCTAGGTGCTCAAAATTTTGAAAGCATTTTTTTTTAAAAGCAGTACAGATAACGGTTAATTAGTATTTTCCCCATTATCTGTCGACTCGAAATAACTCGGGGAGCTGATGCTTGCATACATTACTCGTCTCGTAGATCCGTTCCTCTAAGCTCAGAGTGTGCCAGGGTCTTACTTAGCTCTCGTCATAAGTTGTAGCATTCAACACCAATCCCGGAATCATATATTTTATTGTGGAACTTATTAACGCGGGCTTTCTCGACCCGACAGAAACTTAGCATATTCGGAGTATTTCGGAGCTATTCAAACTTTGCGAAATAACTTTTAATACAGTTTTCCACTCCTTTCTAAGTTGCATGATATACGGCGACTTTGCCTGAAGTTTCGTCAAACTGAACTACCTATCGTATATGAACAAATGTAAATTTATTTGCGTATTTACTTTAGTACTGTTTTGCGGAAACTGTTATTGTTACGCCGCCGCTTACTTGTATTGTCAGTATAAAGTTATTAGGTTTTTAACCGACTTCGAAAAAGGAGAAGGTTCTCAATTCGACCCGTATATTGTTTGTATGTCTGTGGATATGTCTGCGCCGTACTCATGTAAATATGCATGGCATTTATGGCATATGAAGTCCGATTTCGAAAATTCTTTTTTTTATTCGGTGCCAACCTTTGAGTATTATTATAAAAAAATAGACAATATTGCATTATTTTCTTTCATCTTTTTTGACGTTTCTCTGTGATTTACCTACTTGCTCCATTTCAGGTTAGGTGCAGATAATGTATAAGCTAAGCGTCCACCTTTCGGCATCGTACGCACCGGACGCATCGCATCAAACTGACCGTAATATGCTTTGTATAGACAGTCACAGAAGTGCGTCCACCAATCCGCATCGTACGGATCGCTCGAATCTGCTACTTTCTATACAAAAATAATACGATCTGTTTGATGCGATCCGTTCGATGCGTACGATGCCGAAAGGTAGACGCTTAGCTTTTATGAGGAATAGCTTACAATAAAAAGTAGATAATTGCTTCATCTCACAGTTAAGATAATACTTAAAATTCTTCACAGATTCACAAAATTAGAATTCAAATCGAAACTAAAAGGAGATTGCATAATAATGTAAAAGTTACGAGTCTTAACCGAATTTTACGACAAAATTTCTTAGGTGATAAAATTCAGGTCGGGCATTCTGTAACTTGTAGAGTCTTCAATTAACAACGAATTTGGACTGCGGAACGATTTTAAATTAATATTTTCAATTTTATTAGTCGATTGGCTGTGAAAAGTTGAGGAAGTTTCGTTCGGTGAAACGGAATTGGGGGTTTTAATTTGGTCGATGCAATTATCACTTGAGATCGGGCTGTGGAAACAAATTATGAATTTGCATGGGTGCTTTTTATTGTGATTATATAAAAAGCACCCATTTAGCTACTCGCAAAACAACTAGTTAGGTATGGGAGATGGAGATGGCCGACTATGATTATTGCCTACTAGCAGACTAGCCGACTAGTCGGCAATACAAATCATTGTAATTCGGAGATATTCGAGTTAGTCGTCATCAAAACTTCCAAAAATTGTGAAAACCATATCAAAAAAAATGATCAGGGCTAATTCATGTTGAGATATTAGGTGAACCCTGGTTGTGACGTGTTTGCTTACGTTTTTCTGACTTAAACTGTACTACAAATCCAATCATTATTGTTTTTTTGCATAATTGTTAGGTGACGACTAGTCGCCACAATTTGCCGACTAGTCGGTCAAGCTGCCGACTTGTCGGCTTTCCCGACTAGTCGGCCATCACTAGAGGTATACAAATTTGAACCCATGTCTTCTTTGGACGATCTACTCACATGCATTCGGATTCGAGATTGGCCGTCCAAACCAAAGAACTAAAATACAATAAAACCTTTTTTACCGGTATGTCGTTCAGTTCACATACATTAACCCTTTTCTACCTGATGCGTATTTAAGATGTTTTTGTTCAATTAATCCAAGCAAGGGTTAGGGGAGCAAGAAGTTTTACCTGTATTCAATTATAGTTGGTTAGTTTTGCAACAAACAGTCCTTGAGTTAGTTAACTGTATGTTTTTGCTTTGCAAGGGACGACGCATGTTTGTAACTGATTGCTTTTTGCCCTGTCCAGGTGAAATTTAGGGGAGCTTAAAGTTATGCCCCGGATAAAATGTATGTGCAGGTGGTGCCTTATACCGAACCTTATCTAGTAGTTTTTTTTAATTATTAACCTTATAGTTGCCATAATCCCAAATTATTTACAGTCGGCACAATAGGTTATTAAGTCTTTATTGACAATACCTTCTGCAAATACAATTTGAAATATTTTTACGGCCGGCTGCCTGCCTGACCCCAACCCTTCATAGGACCAAGCATTTTACCCGCAGAAGTTACATCGCGGTACATTTTTTTTCCGTTATACAACATTTTTAAAATATACTGTTAATATACTTTTTAAACTTATATGATTTCCGTCTATATAAATATACCTCGCCTTATCAAGTCTTCTCGCGACCACGGCCGGTGTAACCCTTTTGCCGAAACGTCCAGGTAAAACAAATCCATAGTTAGGTATTAACAACGCAATCTAGACCCGAAGTTCTTATATTAATATACTGCTAAAATATTTGAAATTTTGACAAATTATAAACCATTGTTAAAAGATATTAAATGAACTCAGACAAACCAAACTTTTACACCAACCAGCGACAAACATAAATTTCTTACCTACCCACATATATTTACTATACACACAATAAATAATAAAGTACCTATACATGCCGGAGTTAGTACACATATTTCTTGTTCACCATCTCGTTACAGTTGTGTAGAACTTAGAGCCATGTTATCAGGGTAAGCAAACTAACGAACGACTGAGCACGTATGTGTGTAAATCATATGACAACCAGCCGTTCGAGCTCGGCTCGCTTGATTTATGATATTGAATTAGAACTACTAGGGTAATACATTAAAATACCTGCGGCGTTATTTTGTGGGCACTTTTTTGTGACTAATCGTCAGGAAACTATCCTGATGAGTACGTTGTGAAAAAGTGCGTTTCTATGGCTTCAAAAAGGAGGTGTAGGGGAAGACTTTTAACTACTTGGATGACAGATGTCCAAAGGGACATGAACGCAATGACGTAGCCACGACCATGCGATCTACATGGCCCCGCATGACAAGGAAAGCCGACCCCGGGTCAAAGTCAAAGTCACCCTATTTCTTCTCGTGCGGGTGTCGTTAAATGTGAGTAAGGGATCTGAGGGAGGCTAAGCAAAGTTAGAGTTCTCTCTGCGCTATAGCGGTTAAGAGGATAGTCTCCATTCTCTTTCTCCATACAAACGTAGTTTATATTTTTCTCCCTGGATAAAGACATTAGAGCAAATATGTTTATGCCATTAAACATATATCTGTCATGACTATGCATCTACCTTTTTATTTTTTTTCATTTTATTATTATTTTATTTATTATTATTATTTTAATTAGACTATCCTCTTAAACTACTTAGTCACTACTTGGCCACTCCCGTAAAAATATTGCCAAATTTATTTGTATGGTCAATGTTGACTTACCTACTGCGCCGACCACAATAAAGTTAGTGGTAGTGGTAGTTATTGATGATATTTTATTCAGTTTTCAACTTGAATAGTTTCAAAGTGTATATTTGAGATACTATCTACCTAAGAAATCTATTATTTGAACTCACACTCAACCTAATATAAGCTACGAAGTCGACAGGCTACCAAATACAAAAATAACAGTGTTATATACTCCGTTTACATTCTAGCAATCGAATCCAGCGCTGGGTAGGCAATCGGAATGATATAAACCGGCATTGAATTGCACTGGTTTTCAGTTTCAACTTTTTTTCAAAACATCACGTAACCCAAATGGTTCATTGTTACCTTGTCTAACAGATCCGCATTGCCATCCGAGGCAATGCAGTCATTTGTATCGTAGATTCTGTTTTTACACAATGCCTTACGTGTAGTCCTGCGGCACAGACAGAATAGGGCTACCAGATAGAGATGGGGTAAAGATGAGTTACCTTTAGTGGCCTTTTACCTACGACACTCGCAGGAAGAGTCTCGGGAGTGTTGTAAAAGGCGACTTACAGCCGAATGCAGAAACGCTACTTAAAATTTCAGGCGTACTTAAATAATTGTGCAGCTTCTAAATTTAAAAAAGGTATAGGAATTTTTGACTCTGAGAGGTGGCTTAGTTGATTAAGTAGAACTCAAATTTTGAGTTGCGTTTATGTATTCGGCCGTAAGGGAACTAGAGGAGACTAGAGAACCTGGAACTCTCCCCACGCGTCCCCACGCGTAGGGGAGTAGTCAACGCCCGGGCTACTTATGAACATCGCTCATACGAGAGATATATTTCAGTTTAAATTTAAAATACTCGTAACACCTATGCCGTATCATATCACATAACTACAAACTTCGAGAATTTACTGTTACATTAAACAAGCATTCGGAAACACCGTTCAATGACTAATAGCCAAACTCAATACGTGAGCCTGTTATTCACGTGCTATACGAGTATTTCTACAAAGTTTATTTAACATACGGAACTCCGGTGTGTGTGACTCCGCACTCCGCCCAGGGGGTCGCTTACTAACTTCCACAATGTGGAGACAGACTTTAAACTTTATTAGTGCTCGATTGGTACCTACCGGGTTCAAAAAAGGAGTAAATATTCTTCTGTTTTCGCGATGTTGTATTGAAATTAAAGACATTTTTCGTATCATCAGCATCATCTTATAAGCATCGCGAAATCCAAACTTTTTTTATTTTTTGTTATTTTAATTGCGACAAAAAGAGCTAATTATTTTATATGTTAAAATGATTAACATTACATACTACGATTACACCTACATTATTTGTATTTTATTATTGTAATATCTGGTTTCCTTTTCACTCTAGAATAGAATCCAGTTCCATTCGGAACTTTTCTCATTTAAAGGCAAAAAAAATCTGACCTAAAAAGATACGGTTGGCAAGGTATCGGCCGATAGAAAAAGTTTACAGTTTGTTTTTACTCTATCCTGAAGTTCGACTACTAACTTTGACAATTAATGAGAGCCACCGCTAGTTTTGACTGAAAATTAGTCGTTTGGGTTTTCGTATTGTAGTGTTTTGTAACGACATTTTCACGTGTGAATTGTGTGGTATAGAACGATGAATAGTTTTCCCTCGCCTTGTGATTTCTTTGGTGGAAGCGTCGGTTACGGTTTGTCATCATCCACAGGTCTAACTAAGGTATACTTATGTGTTTATAAAGGTAATACCTTCCTTCGGCAATCGGGTATAAAAGTCGACACGGACAATTACGTATAAGTTATGAAAATGGTAGGTACTTATACGTAATAGTCCTTCCTATCCTAGGGGATGGAAAGGTCACTAAGTGCAATATGGCACTACTTAGTCGGGTGAACAAGCCACGGACGAAGCCCCTCACGAAGTGATTGTAATGTAAACACCGTCCAAGGTGTAGGGCAACTTCTCTTAATTACTCTTAGTGATATCTCTATCACCTTCTCATCCGAGCGATGTTCCCGGTTGCATCCCTCTCTGGAGCCCGGGGTCCGCTAAGCCCCAAATTGCTTTTTTTTTATTTGGGGTCGGCGCAGTCGGTAAAGCATCATTGATCACACCTTCTGCAATTAGATTTTTCAATGTTTTTACGGCCGGCCGCCTGCCTGACACCAACCCTCTTAGGGATCTAGCAGATTATCCGCCACCGCGCGGGGAGAACTTAAGGTTTGCTAATCTCACTCAGATCCCTTAGTCGCCTTTTACGACACCCACGGGATGAGATGGGGTAACCCTATTCTGTGCCGGGGCTACACGGCTATCTCTATCACCATAGAGTATTAAGTCAACCACGACCACAATGTAGGTTCTACGACACAGATATTTTACTAAACCTAACCTTACCAAGTTACAAACACAACTCACAGCTGTAGGATGGCAATTACCCTTACGTTATACAAGATATCACATACCTACACCTTTACCTAGTAGGTACGTAGTCTAACCTGCTCATGGTTCCCGAACGGTTGGAATTCCGGGAGAGATTTTTGGCTTGAACCCAAAACGATCCGGAATAGTGAAGGTAAATTTATTAATATTTGGGTATCATTGATTGTGAATTCAACCCGTCCCTTCTAAGTTCACGGCTACAGATTCTATGAGAAAAACGTAGCAAGGTCACATATATTTCTATTAGTAACCTTCTAGAATCAATTTACCATTTTGCATAAAGTTATGACCAGAAGTTTAAAAATTGGTAGGTACTAAATTGTTTTAAAACAGTCGAAATCATTATACTCGTATCACTACGAAATTTGGTCAACTACGCGACTAGAGTAAAAGTTTCATGTATCTTGGACGAGATTCAATTTTGCAGTCCATAGGATTAGCCATTTTCGACTCTTTTTACTACATTTCCCACCAGAATTACACAATTTAGCTCCAACTAAGTTTCGTGAAAATACAACATCAGCACAACGCGGAAGTATTGCCTCGTGCAAAAACTCCAAGCCCTTAAACTGTTCAGTTTGATTTTTAAGCTATTATCGCGGGCTTTGAGCGCGGTGACCGTATCAAGAAATTCCGTAACGAAAATAAAACCTAACACTACCATACCGTGTAGTGTTAAAAACCGCGGCAGTCCCCGAGTGCCATACGTTTCATTTTTTTAACTAGCATCCTCTAGAAGAAGAAGAGAAGCTCTCTAAATCAATGGTCCTCCAGAAATATTTTAAAAATTGTCTACAAAAGATATCAAGGTAGCAACGTCATTGAGAACAGTCGAGGGTGTTACGTCAGAAGCACTAAGTTCTAAGCCATTTGGCTTAATGTTCCACCAAACATCCAGCGTTAATGCGACGAGATTCCTGTACCAGAACTTGCTAGAACATTACACAGCCAAGTTGTTGTAATCATTTTATAGATATACTTTTTTATTCGAATGTATAAACGTTGCAAGTAGGTACCTATTTTGATTGTCTTTTAAGTTTGTAGGTATACTTGTTTTTTTTCTTCAGTTGAACGGATTTCCATTTCATTTTCCAATTTATTTGCAATGACATTGACTGATAAAACATCAGCATGAGTTCAAACCCTACCGCTAAGCATAACATTTATGAATAGCAGTTTTTTAATTCCTTATTTCTTACAATTTGATGCCCCGGTCCAAGATGCAAGGTTTTTTTTTCTTTCATGAGTCTCTCCCGTTCCAATCTGCAGTATCATCTGCGATTGACATTTATATCTGTTTTTACTGTATGTCTTGATTATCTTGTGTTGTAGATGTAAAGGCAAGGATATTAAAATAAAATTATTTGTATAGAATCCTACCAACTTAGACAATTCTCCAGCTAGAATCCATCTTACACCTTCAATTGGAATCTGACTCCTCATTTTAATGACAAAGATCTGGGAGACTTAATTAATCATTGTGTTGGCTGATTAACATGCGCCCATTGGTGCGATCTCGGATTTACATCCAGATAGAATAAGCGGTAAGCTCGTGTGGACTTGCCTTACTTGCCTCAGAAAATGCTGTAATAGATTATAATGCTGAGTTGGACGTTATTCGATTTTTAAGAGCAATGAACTAACACCCAAAAAGGTATAAATGGTTATGAATATTTTTAAGAAAAAAAAACATTCGAAAATGCGCTCGCGACAAAGATCAAACTAGCGCCTGTCGCTTGATGGCTGAATAGTGAATATCAATAACTGATAAACTTTTGTCATAGCAGTTGTTTTATGGTTGCAATTAAATAAATTGTAGGATATTATCGGTCGAAATTAAAATCAGTTTTCAATTTTCATATTGGTATTTCAAGCGACCAACCCAAGCCAAGCTTAGTCGGCTGTCCCCAGCCTCAGCGTTTTTTCTAGGTCTGATCAAAAATAAACATTATATATTTATATAAATCACGCTGTAACGTAGGTTACGTTGCCACGAACTCACGGTATAGAATAGTTTTCGTTTCCCTGACGGGTCTGGCCTGAGAATGTCCTGTTTGTCAAGTTCCTTGTTTCGTATTAATCATAGCACAGACGTTGATTAGTTATTTAGATTCAGCAGGAGCTGGTTTGGTTAAATTAAACTCCTTAAATAAAAGAATTCGACCTAATATTCGCTGTTCAGTTACGCAGATATGAAGGTATGTTGCAGGACGTGGCACACAGTTCAATCTAGCCTCGAAGATCGCATTTGTCATACAAAATGGTATATGGTTTCAGTGCTTGCAAATACTATGCCTCGTTTTTTAATTATAGATTATTGCAAAGAAACAATGTCGAACACATGAAACCGAAACGTCATATTATAGAGGCCGTAGGCCGTAGGCCGATACCTGAAAAACTCTAACACTAGCTGAGCCACACCACCATCACAATAGCTGCTCTTTGTTTTACGGTTGCACACATGCGTGTCCCACGCATACCTAAGGCAGCTGTTGGGCTATACGAAAAGAAGAAGAATACTACCTTCTTTGTAGAGAAGCAACCAGTAATTTAACTATCAAACTTCCCCATCACATAGAGACAATAACTCGTTGCTAAGATTCATTCACATAACGTTCGTTCAGTTTAGCGTAGAATTATTTCAATTGAACGGTTCTCTCAGAATAAATCCACAATTCATTGTTGCGATGCATTCCCTTGGTTCCTTGAGCGGATATTGAATTTTCATAACGTTTCGTTTGCTGTTTTTATTTATTCCTCCATTTAAATCTGTGCGCTGACAGGAAATTATTGAAGTTTATTTCAGTATATTTTATTACTATGTTGGATTTTATTTTATTAAATAATCTGCGTCCCGCTGTTTCACCCGTGTACCTTAGTACCGATTTACGTGATCAAAAGTATCCTCCCCACTAATTTTCAACCGAATCGGTTCAGCCGTTCTTGAGTTATAAATGGTGTAACATGACTTTCTTTTATATCAATTAACTAGCTGTGTCCCGCAGTTTCACCCGCAAGTCCTGATTCCTTGGGAATAACGGTATCAAAAGTTAGGCTATTTTTTACCCCAGGGTGTTACCCAGGGTGAATGTAGCTTTCTAATGGTGAAAGAAATTTTGAAATCGGTCCAGTAGTTTTTGAGTTTATTCATTACAAACATACGACACACACACACAAACACAAATCTTTGCTCTTTATAATATTAGTATAGATTAAATTATTTCAATGCAGTACGTCGTTATTTTGTTCATCGATGCGTTCGTGCGACAAGGTTTGTTTGGAGAATGGCATAACCACAGGGCATGACCTGACCATACGTCCTTCAATTTGACGTTTCCATCGTGAATTCTGGTGTTATTTAAAACATAAAAACCTTTATCGAAAACAGCGTTTCCATTTAGCGTTAGGTTCTTTTTTCCGAGATTTTCTGAATCTGCTTTTTTTCCTGAGTAGGTACTTAAACGCTAATATTAAAAGACTCAAGTAGGATCCGTCCATTACAATAACAGTCAAAATCTGGAATATTCTAGAAAAGCGTAGAAAATCTTGTTTTCAGAAAACTTTACGGAAAATTCTGCAACCATTTGCAACTGGTATCAAAGCAGTATTAAACAGGAACGTTTATCGAGATACACTAAAGTTTTATACTCTGTAGTTAAATTTTATTGGCCATATTGACTTTTAATCTCAATCCATGTACACGTATTAATAGTACGTGCCATAAACGTCTCATTAAGATACAGTAATTTTATGGACGCAGGAAATTAATGCAATATGTAAAACCATACAACCTATAGAACAGAACAGTGAGAACAACGAACAACGAAATTCGTGAGCACTCAATAGCAACAGTCTTGAGTTGAGTTGGGATTTTAGTTTTCTAAAACCGTTTACAACCTATCGAACGAAATTCGTGATCCCTCAAGTGCAACTGACTTCAGTTGAATTAGGATTTTGTATTTCTAAAACCGTTTTACAACCTATCGAACGAAATTCATGATCACTTAAGTGCAACAGTCTTAAATTGAGTTGGGATTTTAGGTTTCTAAAACCCTCTACAACTTATCGAACGAAATTCGGAATCACTCAAGTACAACTGTCTTGGGTTTAGTTGGGATTTTAGGTTTCTAAAACCCTCTGCAACCAATCGAATAAAATTCGTGATCACTCAACTACAACTTTCTTGAGTTAAGTTGGGATTTTAGGTTACTAAAACCCTCTACAACCAATCGAACAAAATTCATGATCACTCAAGTACAACTTTATTGAGTTGAGTTGGGATTTAAGGTTTCTAAAACCCTCTACAACCTATGAAACAAAATTCGTGATCACTCAAGTACAGCGGTCTTGAGTTAAGTTACGATTTTGTGTTTCTAAAACCCTCTACAA
Source organism: Idaea biselata (assembly GCA_958496205.1). Lineage (NCBI taxonomy): Eukaryota > Metazoa > Arthropoda > Insecta > Lepidoptera > Geometridae > Idaea > Idaea biselata. Next base: position 3,422,940 of record OY292399.1, read on the forward strand.
TCGACTATCGAACAAAATTCGTGATCACTCAAGTATGCAACCGTCTCGACTAATCTTGAGTTAACTTGGGATTTTAGGTTTCTTAAACCCTCTACCTACAACCTATCGAACTAAATTCGTGATCGTGATCTAAGCTCTAGTGTCAGCACAAAACTGCCTCCGCCGCAATATCTTGTCCATTTCCATGACAGCCACTTAGATACGTCAGAAACTCTTGCTATACCGCCTTCGATTCCTACTATGTACTACTACTATAATTCTATTACGGAGACTCCGCTGACTGTCTATCCGCCTGTCACCAGGCTATATCTCATGAATCGTGACAGCTAGACTGTTGAAATTTTCATTTAATTATAGACTACGATTTGACATATCTTCCTAAAAAAAATTTACAAAGTTACATTTTTCCGGGTCCTAATCGCGAATTATTTTCTTACCTCGACGGTTCAGCCATGTTACAATGGTCTTGGTCGTGGTCTTGGTGGTTGGTTGGTGATTGACGTAATTATGTTAACAAATCGTGTGAATTTAAAAAGTATAAAAAATGACAAATACAAAGAATCAATGCGTCAAATTATACTCTCAAATAAAAAACGTAGGTAATTTTACTAAACACACTACCTAATTAAAGCTTTTAAAGGTTTTTACAATATTGAAACTGTAAAGTTATCGCGTTGCAATACAAACTTGCAAAGTGAATTAAATGTTTGCACTTCATTTGACCATAATTACTTAGTTTAATTAATTTGCTGTGTCATTGTACCTATCTACCTACCATCTGCTAATAAATTAAAAGCTGTAGGTAATATTTGGCAAGTATATTACTGGCGTTTTCATTGGATAAATTAACCAGAGTTATAGTTGTTTAATAAATAGTTTTGTTTAATGATAAAAACATATTCTGATTTGAACTCATTTTTCGGTCTTAATCGCGTTGATAAGACGGTAGTTTCACTGTAACTTTTTAATACAATAAAAGGACCTGTAAAGGTCTCGAAACGTTGAGCGTTGTGTGGTAATAAGAATCATAGAACCGTAAACAAACGTAGTTATTTGAAATAATTGCAAGGAAAAATACATGTTAAATAAGTAGGTATTATTAAATAACTAAAAATACTGCGACGGAAGCGTAGATACTTAGGTAAGTTCGAGCTTCGCCGCGTGTCAATTTCAGAAGATGTATTTTTTACGCGTTTCCTGTCCATATTAATACTAGAACTTTTGGTCTTGATCGCGTTATAGATCTAAATCTATTAGTATTTATATACCTAGTTGCTCAGTAAATAAAAAAGTACCTATAGAGAGTAAACATAGGTAGATATATTTCGAAATTGTAGCTGTATTCAAATGATACCTATGCTACTGTGTTACTAATATTCCAGCAATATCATCGAACCAGCCTAAACAGCGCGGGTCAAATCAACACTAGCAGATAAATTGCATGGGGTAAATCAATCGCTTCGGCACCCCAACGAACTGCTAACTGATGTATCGTACTGGCGATTCTGTATAGTCTATCTATGAGTGAAAATTTAAATTTTGTATATGAATCGCACGACCGCAACGAGTCTCAACCACTCGCGGCAGGAGTCCGACAGCAAAAATCGAATTAGGTACTTAAACTTTCCGAAAAAAGGCCATGGCCGATATAGGTTTTATGGCGTAACATATTTTCTCTAATGTCTTTATCCAGGAAATAGTCGACTTCGTTTGTATGGAGAATTAAGATAGTCCTTAACAAATTAATAATCTATTTATCAACCATCTGATAGCCACCAGTCGATATACATAGAATAGAACACTGAATCGCTTCTGTCGTTGCGTCACCAAATCACTGCGGTTACGTGAAAAGTGCTCGTTGGGCTGTAGCTTTACTGCGGTCGTATTTTGATTGCGAAATACTTCGTTCAAAAATTATTGGTCTGGTTTATGTGTCAGCTGTTTTAAATGGTAAAGGTTTAATGATGTTTTTTGGTATTTTAAAAGAGGAGATGTATTTGGTGGTAAAACTAAAACTATGCGTTCATTCGTGGCTTGTTGGTCACAGGATCTTATGAGTTAGCGCGCTACATCATTGACCACTACTGGTAGTGGAGTTTTTTTTTTTTTTTTTTTGAAGTTCCTCCCAACTTCCAAAAAATTGATGTTCACAACATTAAATATCGCAGCCTACTTCTTCTTCTCGTATAGTAGTGTGGCTCACCCGGTGTTAGAGTTTTCGGGTCACCCTAAGGCCTCTAACTTGACCCAACGACTGCTATCAGAGATAACAACCGGAACCAACTGCATAACGTGCCTTCCGAAGCACGGAGGACCGGAGGAGCTTGAGGAAATGATTTAGCAGTTCCTCAAGCTTTATTTTTATATTTATTCGGTTTGTCAAACATAGATAGCTGGAAAGTACCTACTTAGTACTTACCGGGTCCACATCTTATCCCACAAGACGGGATAATATCTCCAAGTGAAATCGCGAAGCATACCTAAGCGCAAAATAAACTCCCTCTAACTTAACTTAATCTAATTATCAAATTAATTTCCTTTTCTAAAAAACGGAATACCATCATCTAAACCAGGGGTTCCCAAAGTGGGCGATAACGCCCCCTTTTAGGCGCTGCAGGCTTAAAGGGTAAAAGACCCAGACAAAAAATGGAGGCGTTGTGTAGAGCCTTAGCGATTTGTAATTTCATGTAACTAGCTAGCTCTAAGACACCGACTGAGCTCTCGATTTTCGACTACACATGTGCACACCAACTACCTAATGTTAATTAAGAAATTTCTCAAATTTACTCGGTTCGATATTTCTCTCCGTGTAGTGCTCATATCTGTCCTGTTTTATTGAATATATAAAATAAAAATCACGTCAATAGGTCGCTCCGTCTCGAAATGAAAGAGTTTAATCTCCGCTAATAAGTTTACAACTTCGATCATATATAAACTATAGATGCACGGTCGCCGCTCTAGAAATGGAGCCGTCAAAACAAGGCATACTTCAGCCGATATGCCTTGTTTCGCTGTCAGTCGTGCATAAGTGTTTTGTAACCTTATTGCCCAGTAATTAAGGTTTACATTAAACTGTACTATGTCCGTATAAGTAAGCGTTGAAGTAGTGCCGATTTTTGATTTCGATTTTGTATGGGACCGTGTATCTATAGTTTATATATGATCGAAGGTTTACAATAATTAATTTCATTTGAAGTTATAGTGCTTTTTTAAGTAGGTGAAAAAAGGGGGGCGCTAAAAAATAAGTGAGCGGTAGACAAAATATGTTTGAGAACCCTTGATCTAAACTCGCAAACAAGATAGTTAGTAAGTTAATTAAGATTGAGACGTGATTAAAACGTTTCGCGGTATGACAGATGGTTATTGCTCTTTACCAAGTTCTGTTTGCACCGACGACGGTGTGTGGAAAATTGCCTGAGGGGAATACAGCTTTAATTTTACCATCAGTCATTCTCTGCTGTAATCATTGCTTTCTACATTTTTATTAATGCTACGTGTTGTGCCCTTAGATAAAAACAAATTAGTAGATACGGTATATTCTAACATTGCGTATTCGAAAAATGAGCTAGAAACTCGCAGTATGACAGTACGTGTTCACGTGACAACGGTTCCACATACGACTGAGGCTAGTGCGTCAGCTGACGCAGTTTTATCGTCTCATTTGCCGTGGGTAGGTACCGTATCTGCCCTTATTTGTTTTTATCTAAGGTTATGCCTCGGATTATCGCTCAGTTTATTTTTCTGTCTTATTAAATTAAGACGTATCTTATGTGCCTTTATTTTTGCTAAGGTTCCTCCTTTTTAAATTAATCTAAAGAGGTTGAAATGCTGAAATGAAAATAGGTTACCGTTTCTTGAAATAAAAACCGTAAAAGAAACGCTTGCGTGGGCTTTATATAAGTCGGGAGGGAGAAGGACTGAATTCAAAATGTATGTAGGTATCAATAAATAAATATTGCACGACGATAAACACAGCGCCCAGCGCAGTCTATTACCAAACTAAAGACTAGGCTTGTACTATGGGTAGGTACTAGACAACGGAAATACATTATACTTTTTTTTTATAAATACATTAATTATCATATGTATCATACAAAGAAAACACCCACAACATAAACAAATATTTATCTTTAAGCCTAAATACTTGCACCCGGCGGGAATAAATGCCGCAACCTTCTGCATTACAGCCGGGTATTCGCTGGACGCGCCACAGAGGCCGTCAAACACCAACCTTCTACAACTAATAATTGTTAAATAGATCAGAAACCTACCCGGGTGGGTCTATGCAAATTGCTTTATTCGTAACATCACTGGTCACACCTGGTCATAGCCTTATTGAAGTTATAAGTTGTGCAAAGTTACCCCGTCTCGCTTCCGCCTTTAAATTTAGTGTCCGTATATCTATCTCTGTTGGCAAACTTTGTCTCCTTTATTGGAAGACTGTGTAATGTTAGTGGAGCTGTGAATATAGATTTTGATTCAATAATATCTATGAAGATATTTTATTATGATTACTATTTACAACAACTTTTCACACGAGGTTTGGAAACAACGCTAAAGTCAATGTTTGTTCAGGTCTGGCTTTCACCTTGTATTCTTTCACGAAACTAAACAATTTACACGCATTTTAAAAGAATGAAAATTCATCAACACATCTCGTCACGTTCCCGCCAAAACTCTAAAATATTTTAGAAGCCTAATAATTTAATTAGGAAGTTTCTTTAGAGTAGAACCTACTCACTGATTTTCGTATGAATTTCGATGTTTTGTCAAAAATCAACTTTTAATGAGTGTGTGTTTATTAGGTTTTTATTTGCAAGAATCGATTATTATTAAAAGTAACTTTTTACCTCAAATGGCTTTTGTATAAAATAATTGGAATTTTAATGAAAATATTATGGTGATATAGTTCTTCATATCCCTGTTTAATTAGCATCGAACACGGTTTCATTAATTATTACAACTTTTATTGAAGTTTTATTGAATTAATTATGAAATTAATAGGGAGGTACTTATAAACTGTACTTTTTATTTCTTTTCTTTCTTTAAAATAATCCATAAGCATCGAATCGGTACCAACTGAGATGCGCATTCCAATACCGTTATTTGTTGTACATTAGCATGATTTCTGAAATTCATGCTTTTGTGTAACATATTCTTAATTCGTTATAGGTTCCAGTCAAGCGGCGACGCCCGACCAATGATCACAACGAGAACCAATAAAAAATGTGTTTGATTGGAAATTTGAGTGGCAATCCTGAAGTCGTGCGAACGTGTCAGTGCAGTGGTTCAAAATATTCCAGTTGAGAACAAAACTGTGTCGTATAACAATGGAATATGGTTGAATTTCGTTCGCCGTGACGCCTAAACTGTGCTTCCTAAAATGCTATCGCGCAGTGAAAACGCCTAAATTTCGCGCACAACAAATTAAAAATCAACATAGTCTAGGATAGACGTACCTACTAAATTATAAAAATCAAATCTTTGTAAATATAGTAAAATCTTAATTCTTAATCGTTGTCTACGTGTTTACCTAACTTAAATATTTTGAAATTTTTTCATCGAAGCGGTTGTCGTATTTTTGTGATATACAAGGAAGTATCAATTAATTGTTAGAAAGTAATTAATGTTAATTAAATTAAGTGGCAAAACTCGGTTGTGATGTGTTTAATGTGTAAGCTGTATCGTAAGTAAGGGTTGACCGGCCATCTTGGTGTGTCCGCCATATTGTGGTCGGCCATTTTGTGATGTATTGCATGAAAAGCGCGTGGTTCGCGCGGTGATGGTTCGTGCGGTGCGTGCAGTGCGTTGTTACGTAGTTTTTGGCGCAGGCGCAGGTCGGCGCCAGTAAGATGCGAGAGCGGCGCATCGCGCACAACCGCACACTCTTCGTTTTGCTGTTTGTATGCCTCCTCACACTCAACACTCCAGTCGACGCCGCTGGTAAGTCATCTTTACTTTTTTACGATTATATTGGATTTTCATTTGTCATAGACACAGGGGCTCTATACTCTCTACATCAAAGCCTCCAACTCGCCAACACAGTCCGGTGGCGGTCTTATAATAGTGCACCCACAACCGTGGTCCCACGATAGTGTTAGTGAGCTTAGTTAATGCTAGCTAACATCACTCCAAGAAGAGTAGCACATCTCAAGCCGGCGACAAACCGCCATCAAAATGTATGTTTGCGGGTCGGCAGGTTTGGTGTGAGAGCCCTAAGCACCCTAACGTGAAATATAAACTTTCCTTAATCGTTTACCTACACTTTAAGGGCACAATTAAAACTGACGATGATATGCCTACATTATCTTCCCAAGGCTGTCTTGGGCTACATCGAACTAGCTAAAACGGAATAGCAATTGACAATACAAAATATCGGACCATCCATGAAGTACCTACGACATTTATCGATAGTATTACTACATTTAATAAAAAATTACGAACTTTATGTGATACATTAAAAAAAACATCGACATAAAATTCGTAAATATTTTTTCAAATTAAGTGGATAATTGGCCATCTAAGAAGTAGGTCATAAATCGGTTGGGTATAAAATATATTAAAAAAGAATTAGGAATATTATCTATTTTATGACGTAATTGACATAAATTTCTAAATATTTTTTTAAAATTATTTATTACTGATGGATTTCGTACTTCATGGATGCGCGAAATTAGCTATTGCGGACTAGTTAGTTAATTCGATCTAAACAAGTCAACCTTAGTAAATTCAATAGACTTGTAAGTTGTACCTAAAAGTTACATTTGGTGGATACGAGACCTTTCATAACGGTTTCTCTGAAAAATAAACTGAATGTACTTATTAACTTCTTATATCCTACTTAAACTGTGGGTAAATAGGTTTTTATAAGATCTCGCAGACAAATGAAAGTCCAAGGTTCTTTTTATACCATAATAAAATGTAAAATTTTATGACGAAGTAACGACATTGAAAAACATAATAGCTTGGCCAAGTAATTACTGACCCAATTGAAAAATTTATGGAAAATACTATTGTTGAATATTTCTTTAGCTTTTTACTGTGGTAATAAGAATAGGTATTATTTAACTGGTTTCTTATTCTAACAATTATCGCTGCTGTATTTACTTTAGGACTGCTTCAGGACAAATTATTTGATTATTTGAAGAAATGCTTTTCAAACATTTGCACCCGACAGGACTTGAACCTGCAACCTTAACAGGCCGTGTTTTGCGCTAGCTAATTGGGCTACAAGTGCCCGTTCTATCGTGATAAAATTTTGGATTACATCTCTCCTCGCTTACGACTGAGGCACGTTTTTAAATAACCAGTCATCCAAGTGTAGAAAACACTTAAAAATATATATAGGTACATATATGTCATGTTTATGAACTGTATCTCCAGTTGCTGGTTCAGATCCGGCTCGAAGGACCATTTTATGTACAGTTCACCAAGGTGTTGTGGTGACTGTACTAGTTTAGTTAAAGTAGTTATGTATGGAGCAGGCATAGTAGTTATAGTTAAAACTCAGGATGGCAATTTGATAAGATGTTTATTGCCCTAGTTCTAGTGCGATATTCATTAATTAATACATGCTATAAAACTTAAGTAGGTAAAGTAAAAGGTAAATAAACTTGCTGCTAGGCGTGCAGATGTAGGTTGCAAAATCAGCTAGTTTGTTGTACCTACTACGTGGTTTGAGACCGTACAGTGTATACGAACGTATTTGAGCGAAATTAAGTTCAAACAAAGTTCAGTATCCAAATAATTGTACGACTTAAATGCCAATCACTGTTTTTGCTGAGCTGTTTTCATGTTTGAAATAATAATAATTTGAAAGTGTACAAAGTAACTAATTCTGCTAGAATCAGGTGTGTGCTAAAAAGAAAGGACATTCGCACTCGGTTTCTCGACTACGTCTCTCGGAATCCGAGGGTCGTTTTGAATCCCGGCAGACCGCCACGACCACCGGCTTACCAATGTCCTTTAGGTGCGCTATTAACATCGCTCTTACGGTAAAGTAAAACATCGCGAAGAAACCCGCATCATAAAATCATTTACAATGGCCTAATTATGAGGCTACATACGGAAAATGCCCAGCAAAACCTTTAACCTTTACTAGACGAGCTTAAATAGCGAAAACCTAAAAATACGCCCATAAAAATACCACCAAAACGGGATTCATTCAAACAAAACAAACATCCCAGTTTATGCTTTCGTAACTTGATAACAGAAGCGAAAAATGTTAAATAGTTGTTTTATGAAGGCGATTCTCATATTCACCCATTAGCATAAAGGGGTGGGTATACGCGCATTAACATAAAACTCAGACTAAAATCGCATATCACCCGTTGGGTCTACGTACCTTCCCTTAATTGTGACCTCGCTTCATGGAAAGAGACATAAAAACCGTTATACACATCAAAATAAAATTACTAATATGGACTGTTGTTTTCCACAGTCGCTAGGTCTCAACCCAAAGACAGATTTACAAAATGCGACTACTTAATATGCGTAGTGGCGTACTGTAAGCTTTTAAAGCTGGTTTTCACAAAACACACACGTATTTGGTTTATGAAAGGTCCTTGCGGCGGGTGTGTCGTAAAATATCAGAACATACGCTCACTGGAAGATGAGGTAAACGCCGTACACGTGTTACGCTACAATCCAGAGTTATTAGATACACTTATTGTTGTTTTACTTCTTAAATTGTTATAATGTGGACGTTATAACCAGGCGGCGCGTAATATTTGCATAAGCGGGCTGTGGCTGCCGGCTGCTTCGGCGATAAACCGCGCTCGCGTCGAACTTATGAACGCAATTAATGAACCGAATGATACAGTTCTACAACATAACGGGATAATTACACAATTCTTTAACCTCCCTTCGTCTGCCCGTTCTGTGGCCACATTAATTTTCGATTAAGAATTTTATCGCTCTCATAAAAAAAACGAATTCGCTTTATATCTTCACATGTTGGAATAAGTAAAACAGATTTCGTTTTAGATGTCTTTACGACAACCAGAAAAATATATTACAGACGTGACTATCCGATATCTCGATTACGTACGTCGAATCGATGTGCGAGCGAGAAAAAAGAGCGGCACTGGTTTTGATTTGCATTTTAATATGCACATAGGAAGTTGGAAAGGGGCTGTCATATTGTGATCATATAGACGTGTGTAGGAGTCGATGAAACAATCGATATGTCGTTACTCTTATATGACGAATCGAGGGCGGCTCCATTCGATAGAATGAAGAAATACGAGGGCTCTTCTTACTATCTTTATTTCAGTTTTATGTCAGCGTTCGGATGAGATGATAAAATTCCCCAATAGACATCCAATAGATACAAAAAGTTCTTGCGATGGGTGCCTGCCAATTTGTACCAGGTAGGTATATTTAATCTTTAGTAGGTACCTATCTATATTTATAAACTTCAAAGTCCTGACTGATCTATTTATCAACGCAGAGCCCAAACTGCTGGTCCTAGAGATATGAAATATGGAGGGTGTGTTTTTTGTGATGTGTAAGCATCCGCTAAGAAAGGGTTTTTGGAAAATCCCGCGGGATCGGGACTTACGCGGGTGAACTCGCGGGACGCGGGTTCGATTAGTTCGTTCTTTCCTCTGGGAATGGCTGACTAGGCTGTGCTGAGCTTCTTTCCTTAATTTCCTTGGTTATTTTAGAGTATTATTGCGGTGAACCGACCGTCGCGTCGTCGGTTCTAATCCTACCACAGTAGGTATGTTTAATTTCTACTGCAAACTTCAAATAAACCCTAGTAATATTTTTCTTACCTTTTTTTAATCGAATCTGATCCGTTTGATTTTTTCAGATGTCTATAGGTTTCAACGATTAGAATTAAATGTGATGAGTTAGCTCTAGATATATAAATTACCACGATATCTTATATTTTCTTAAAAACGTATTTTTTTGAACTTTTGTCCTTAGAAAGGTTATAAAAAACAAGAATTTGATATTATTCTATGTCCTAGTTAAATCAACTGTCATCATGAGTAACGAAATACTTTAAAAAAATTCGTCAGCTCAAATTATCGTCTTTAATTCGACTCCATTATAAATACCTAAGCATTTTTATACTTATTTCAAGTTTAAATATTTTATCGTAAAGAATTCGCGTATATTTTGGGAATCAAATATCCCTTGCCTTGATGTCGAGTCGACCCAGTCAGTATCTCTAATAGACTATGGCAATTTTGTTTGCTGCGAAAAACTTCTAGAAAAAAGAGTATATTATTGATAATAACGAAATCCAAGGGTAGGTAGGTAAATAACATTTCATAAGATATTTGTTATACGTCTTTTAAAAAACAAAATTTTAAGTTATTGCATAGCTTTTATCGCGGGCTTTGAGCGCGGCGACCGAATCAAGAAATAAGTAACGAAAATATAACCTAACACCCACACTAAAATAAATGCTTTGCAATAGCTTTACTGTGGCAGTCCCCGAGTGAAAAACGTTTTTTTTTAAGATAAATAACAAAAAGATACAACAAAATACTAATTCTTCCAAAACTAAAGTTACCCAAGTATTATTTATATAGGTAACAGTTCTTTCATGAGATGATACTAATTAATTGACACAATGAATATCGTGTAATGCTATTTCCACTTGTCCGTTATCATCAGTTATCGGCCTACCGAAAAATCATGAGTCTATTTTCACTTGTAACGTAAATCCGTTGAGAAAGGTCGGACTATAGGGGCTCAAATCTGGTGGTGTCTGTGTATTTGCATTTAGATTATGTCTCGCTAGCACACTGTACGTCTGTCTCGTTTGAATTTTCATTACTTTACTATTTCACAGCTTTAAACGGTTGGTTTTTAGGGTTAAGAGAAAAACTGGACCCTTTTAATATCAGTTGGTTGTCTATCTGTCTTGACTAGTCTAAATACTTCTTCTCAGAAGTGTCTTCTTATCATTACTTAAATTACATTACTGCCTTGTACAAAACATAAAATAAAAAATAAAAATTTAAATATTGGGTTTAATTGGGTATAATAATACCTATAGAAAATTTTGGTCGCACTTTGATGGTGGCTTACTTAGACTTGGTTTACTTAGACCGAACTATAATAAGCAATGTTAATTAAAAAAATACCAAATCATTGTTTCAAATGCCAATAAAGCTATTAAAGAAGTCACTTTAATAAGCAGCCAAAACATAGGTATACATACTTAAGGTATATGATGCTTATTAAACGAAAAATATACGTAAATATAAAAAAAAACATCTATTTACTGTGGGAATCAAAACCCACCTTACTGAGTTTGCAGCCGGATGTTCGCTCGACGCTCACTAAATTAAATTCCAGTTAGCTATGCATCTATTTTTCTGGTAGCACCCCTAGATATATAAATGGTTATACCATTCGTGTAATACCAGCCTATTTCTACCTTATGAATATGAATGAGATATAACTACGGCCCTAGAAGATAACAGTTATTGTTTTGAATACGATTTTATCGATTCCAAGTGTTGGAAGGAAAATTACCTACAATTAATTATTAGGAAAATTTGTGCGTGTTTTCGATGAAATTATGCGTGGCAATTATTCAATTTGTATTTGGTTTCCGTATATCTAGTTACTTACAAAATAATTGTTTTGGATATTGTCTTGTACAGGAACCATAATAGGTTTAAGTATCGATTGGATTTTTTTGTCGATTCTGTAATGGTTTTTTAACCGACTTCAAAAAAGGAGGTTCTTAATTCGACTCGTATATTGTTTCTATGTAGATATATATATGGCTATGTTTACGCCGTACTCAGGCATAATGAAGTCTTATTTAGATATTATTTTTTATTTTTTTAGCTAATTAAAAGTTAATACACGAAAATGTATGGTATTTTAGATTGTTACACCCCTACACTGTATTTTATAATTGATGGGACAACGTTTGACCATGGGCGGAATTTGAGTATTTGGTAAAATATATCATGTCATCTTTGACCAAATAGCCAAATTCCGCACGTGTCAGTTCCGACTGGCCGTTCTTACTGGCTGCTTCGGCCTACGTATCGAAATACAGACAAATCTGCTAAGCAGTACCTACGACTGACCGATGGTGGCGGCAATCACAAAGGAAACTTTCAATTAAGAAATAATATGAAATTTAAAAATGTTTTGCAAAATTCTGACAGACAGACCTACAGATGTAAGATAAAATTGGTTAATACATTATTTTGCGCTGTTCCGTGCTTTTAGAGGCACGTCCCGATCATTATCTCTGATAGCAGTCGTCAGGTCAAGTTAGAGGCCTTAGGGCGACCTGAAAACTTAAACACCAGGTGAGCCATACGAAAAGAAGAAGTTGTGCGTATAATATTCTAAGTAGAAAAATAAATCTAGACCCGCGACTGTCAGTCACTCTGATACCCAAATGTGTAAAGGCTCTTACATCCAAAACTGAACAAAGTTTCAATATGATCATTAATATTATTTTGAGTCTCGTTGAATATAGAAACGTGCAGAATTGAATTTCCATTGAAAAGGGATATTTCTTCGATATTGATTCAGTGAAGTGACTTCGGAAATGGCTCAAGTTTCATATGCCTCGTATGTGTTCAGACATTTACTTATTGATATTAAACAAGATTTTCTGCTTTCGAAACGCTTTGAAGGAGTACGTTACGTCGGTACTTATTTTATTTTAGTAGAAGTAATATTCGATGTAATATATGTTCTGTGACTACCATTTTGCGAAATACTGACTAATAGCTAAATTAGAATATCCTATCTGATCGTTGAATAGAAACAAATATTGGGATTTGAAGCCCTGGCCCTGCGATCACAAGTCCGCATGTAGCTTAGTTTACGCAAACTCAAATTATACTACGACATTAAGTTTTAAAAAGTAATGTTTTAATTCTATATCATTCTTTAAGTAGGTATGTATAGGTTTCACAAATAAAAAATACAACTTAATTTCGTTAGTTTTTGAGCCTAAGAAGTAGTTTGATCCCTATTTAAAATCAATTTAACTCGAAAAATATGCTTAAAATGTTATACAAATAGCAGCTCAACTGCGAAGTGAAAACGAAAATATTCAGACGCTATACGAAAGTAAAGAAACATAATGCCTTAGGGCGTTCTTTCACCTTTTATACTTTTGTGTAGACAGACAGATTGAGAGATAGAACGATGTAGTGACAACACTCCGATAAGCAAACGTTGATAAAATAAGACACAAAAGCTCATACAAAGTTTTCAAAGCATAATACCACGTTAAAAGATACCGTTTGTAATTCAGAACGCATACAATTTCGCTTCCTATTTCGAAACTTTATGTGAATTGTAAACCGACCCTTGTCTCCAAACAAAAGCTGGTACTGTCCCCCCGTTATAGATCTGTGTACACGCCAATAACCGATAACCAATAAAAAACAAAAGAAGCCCACGGCCACAAAGGTTTTATCGCGTAAAAATCCCATCTCGGCGGACGTTGGTGCACGGTTGATATTAATCCCGGGCCAATAATCGCTTCTGATACTTAGATTAAAACAAAAAACTAAAGATACGGTACCTAGTCTCGGAAAATGAGACGATAAAACTGCGTCTAGCTGACGCACTAGCCTCAGTCGTATGTCGAACCATTGCCGCGTAAGCACGTGCTGTCACACTGCGATTATCTTTTTGAAATCCATAAGAATGCCTCTTTGCTTATTTACAAAGCCTGAATCATTCTTAAAGACAAATGTTTTTAAATACAATATTTTAATGAAAATGCTTGTAGGTGTTTCCAGCTCATTTTTAGACTACGCAATGTTTGAATATACCGGATCTACTATTTTTGTTTTCATCTAAGCTTCTGATAAGAGATTTCTTTCGATTCACGGTAATAGGAAGTTTCTGCATCGATGAGCGCAGCTATTTAAGTTTAATAACATTTTGCGGTGGTCTGGTCGTTGTCGGCCTTTGTGGTTCAAACGTGACCACGGAGCCGACTTTTATTCCGACTTGCCTCTATTGTGAGGAGGGTGAAAGAACATCGTCTTTCTTCTATGCAAAGAACATTGTCAGCTCATTGTAGAGATCTCTTTCAAGTAGTTTCATGCATAAAAGACTAAAAATATCTGGTTTTATTAACTTCCGACCTAAGATGGGGAGTGTAACGTTTTTAAATGCAGGATTTTTTTAAGTTATGTTTTTTTGTTATAAATTAGGTAATAGGTATTTCTATTTTTCGGTTTTTTTATTTTTCTTTTCGGTTTTTTAGGTATGCGAACTTTTTTCGGTTTATTTTGTATTTTTTTATTTTACTTTTCGGTTTTATAGGTAATCGAACTGTTACTATGCTATTTTTCGACGTTTGTTGAAACCCCGATCAAATCCAATAAATCCTTTGTTGTCATTGAAAACCTAGTGTGAATAAAACATGTCACCAATATCGACATTCGAGTTCCGTAGATTCATGAAATATCACATTTCAGGTTCTAGTATCGTAGAATCGCTTTTCTCTATGAGATAAAAAGGGCCATTGAACCGTAATGTCCCAAAAAAGTCATTCTATATCAAATAAGCAACGTTTCCGAACGATCCCACCACTAGTAATGGGTCCAAATGTCTTTAGTTAAGCTCAAAAACGATCATCCTAGTCTATTGTCTCCAGTTTACCCGAAGAATTTCACTTCCGTGCCATTAATTTTCCATTTTAACCCCTAATTCGACTATTGAAAGACCCTCTACGGATTTTTAAACTCGATTTTTTCCGACGTAAGTTATGGGTACTATAATGCCGTGCGCGAGCCGATTACCTTTTTTCCTAACATATTTTATTTAAGTACCTTTAAAATTAGTGCCGGTAGAGAACAATTTACTTGGAACATAGTTGCGTCGGGTCCATAATGCATTCCTTTGAACACTCATTTTCATAAAACATCGTAATGGAACGCCCCGATGTAAAACAGTTGGCTGGAAACTATATTAAAACTCATCTCTTCAAAGGGAAGCTATGAAAAACAAGAGATAAATTTATCATGGCACGAACGCTATCTTGCGTTCGTAATTTCTAACTAACGCAACAAAAATTGGCGAGTTGTACGGACGCCCGTTCTTTGCTGGGAGTATAAGCAAACAAGCCCGGAGATAAGCCACATTCACCGGCGAAATTGTAAAAGCGCAGAGCACCACCAACAAAGAACCTTATTAACCTGCCACTAACTAATGGACGAAGATAGGGTTACAGAATGACCCGACTCAAAACGGCCCTTTGTAATGCTAATACCGCATATCGTAATTTTCCTACACAAGCCTTATTTACTCTTTGACCTTTTTGATCGATCTATTTTAATTTTCGTTTCCTTCGAAATTCGAATCCACCTTTTTTTTTATAGGTCAGTGACGTGAAAAGGTTTAGGTTCAAAAAAGGATCGTTGACGTCAAAAGAGATCGAATTCCCGGCGCTTCGAAGATGGCATCTCGAGTGTTGGTGTCGGTAAAGCACATCGTTTGAGCACAGTCTTTCATTTCTTTACGGCGAGGTAGGCTGAATCTTAACTAGTGTGAACGGTGGGCAGCGAACGTTGAAAAGAGATGTACACACGATACATGCATAGTTTAGTCGGAGGCTTTGCTTGCCAAAGTTAATGGAACTTGGAAAGGAGTTTGTATGAAAGCGACCGCCTTATCTAGACCGTTTAAGAGTTTGCTAGGGTTGTTTGTCGTGGGCATACACGACATGCATTAAGAGGTTTTTGTTTTAAAGATAAGTGCGGCGGTAGGCTTGCTGGGGTATGAATGTAGGGGTTGGTTGCCAAATTCCGCTGTTATATGCTTGGCGTTGGGCTCGTGTTTTATCTGAAATATTGTTTTTGTCACCAATAAATTAGCGTTTTTTGCTCTTGCTTAAGAGGTATACAGGGTGTTCCATAATGAATGGTTAACCCGGCACGTGCGTATGCGGGGCCAAGGCGTGGATCCACTTCCTGAATTTCAGTTTTCTATTCCAAGCCGTTTGAGCTCTAGGCCATTTTTTGTGATTTTTTGTAAATTTCTACCTGTTCCCACATTTATGGGTATCACGTCCACAGTTTAAGTCATAGCACCATTTTTTTTTCTTTAAATATCTTCCCTTATAATGGTGTTTGTAAATTGCATTTGAATTATTTCGTTAGCTGGGCGTAATAAAGTACAAGACGTCCCTAAACCTAAATTTTAGTTTAATGTTTTTTTATCTGCCAACTTTGAGCACCTGTGGTGTAAAAACAAAGTGCAGGACCTATGTGTTCAACCATTTTAACAACTAGCCCATACTATGAGGATTCTAAAACAGTAGCCAAGTATGTACTTTAGATCATGAAATTTCTGAGATATTGCCATTCGAGTATCGAAATAGGTAATTTTAGTTACAAAATCTCAATAGACAGTTTGTTAAAAAAAGTTTCATTTTTTAAAATTCTTTATCAGAGTTTGCGGGAGATTGAATTCATCAACAAACACTGAGAAACATCAAGGTAACAACGACGCCAACAACAGTAAAACACCAACAACAACCAAATCTGGAACATTCGACGAAGCAAAATCCGTGAACGTAACGTTACTATCCATTTTACCACTGGCGCAAGTACATCATTAGATGGCGCCAGTTGTAAAAATAAATCGCGCCTTTATTCTATTTGTATTTGTTGTTATAGCGGCTACAGAAATACATCATCTGTGAAAATTTCAACTGTCTAGCTATCACGGTACATGAGATACGGCCTGGTGACAGAGGGACAGACAGACAGACAGGGGAGTCTCAGTTTTTACCCTTTGGATACGGAACCCTAAATGCATGCTCTGCATCTTTTAACAAACGACCTTTTCAAACTACTTGCATGTCGTTGTTGTGTAATTTTTTGCGCAGCTGATTGTACTCGCTCCCGGAGCTCCTCTACCGAGTTAATCGGATCTTTGTACACCTTTTCTTTTAGGCAATCCCAGTAAACAAATACAAATAAAATAAAGGCGCCATTTATTTTTACAACTGGCGCCATCTGGTGATGTACTTGCGCCAGTGGTAAAATGGATAGTAACGTTACGTTCACGGATTTTGTTTCGTCGAATGTTCCAGATTTTTTTTAACAAACTGTCTATTGATATTTTGTAACTAAAATTATTTATTTCGATACTCAAATGGCAATATCTCCGAAATTTCATGATGTAAAGTACATACTTGGCTACTGTTTTAAAATCCTCATAATGTGGGCTAGTTTTTAAAATAGTTTTACACATAGGTCCCTGCACTTTGTTTTTACACCACAGGTGCTCAAAGTTGGCAGATAAAAAAACATTAAACTAATATTGATGTTTAGGGACGTCTTGTACTTTATTACGCCCAGCTAACGAAATAATTTAAATGCAATTTACAAATACCATTATAAGAGAAGATATTAAAAGAAAAAAAATGGTGCTATGACTTAAACTGTGGACGTGATACCCATAAATGTGGGAAAAGGTAGAAATTTTCAAAATTTCACTAAAAATGGCTTAGAGCTCAAACGGCTTGGAATAGAAAACTGAAATTCATTGAGTGGATCCACGCCTTGGCCCCGCATACGCACGTGCCGGGTTAACCATTCATTACGGAACATCCTGTATAACCGCTAAACTCAAAATCCCTGTCGGGTTCAGTAGTGAGTACAAACTTTGTCTTCTTCCGTGACAAGAACTTTCAAAGTTGACAGACAGAAACAAAAAGTAGTTAAGTTACTCGGACCTTACTCCCACTGTGGTAATTGAAAAACATTAAACTAATATTGATGTTTAGGGACGTCTTGTACTTTATTACGCCCAGCTAACGAAATAATTTAAATGCAATTTACAAATACCATTATAAGAGAAGATATTAAAAGAAAAAAAATGGTGCTATGACTTAAACTGTGGACGTGATACCCATAAATGTGGGAAAAGGTAGAAATTTTCAAAATTTTACTAAAAATGGCTTAGAGCTCAAACGGCTTGGAATAGAAAACTGAAATTCAGGGAGTGGATCCACGCCTTGGCCCCGCATACGCACGTGCCGGGTTAACCATTCATTACGGAACATCCTGTATAACCGCTAAACTCAAAATCCCTGTCGGGTTCAGTAGTGAGTACAAACTTTGTCTTCTTCCGTGACAAGAACTTTCAAAGTTGACAGACAGAAACAAAAAGTGGTTAAGTTACTCGGACCTTACTCCCACTGTGGTAATTGAACCTTCGACCTTCAGCCTAAACAGAGGCCATGCAACAGAGGCCGTCAATAGGTCTGTAACAGACTCCGCATTAAAATAAAACGAACAAATTGTAACATCCCGTGAAACTATAAAACGGGTCAGTAGTTACAGGGTGTTTCAATCACACCACACGGAAATTTTATTAAGTCACAGATATCGTGCGTCAGTTATGCCCCGGTTCACCATTTTACCCAACCCGGGTGCTCGTTGCGTTTATGGCGGTCAATTTTCGGGTCGGATCGAACTTGCCCCGTCCGTATTTTATACCCTCATGCGGGTAAGAGAAGTTTGAATGCCATGATTCTTTTTTTAAACAATTTTGATTGTTAAATTGTTAAAAATGAATAGATAGACAGTACAGATATGGCAGATAGACCACATAGACATTTTCGATATAAACTCCCGCTTTACAACTTAGCTTAAAATTAGAAAAAAAAGTTTTTTGAAATAAAGTAAGGTAAAGTTGAAATTTGTGTATTGTTTATTTCTTTTTTAGTCAATCCTGAAGAAAAAAAACCTGTAAACGTTGAGCTTTGAAACAATGCTAAAAGTATTAGGTAAACATAAACACTACGCGATTTAAACCGAAAAATGAGTTTAATTTGAATCCAACATTGCGAAAACAGAAGAAAAATCAAAGGTAAAGTTATAAATAAATAGGCAAATAGCTTTTCAAACATGCTGTGCATGTTAATAATTCATTTTTAGGTTTTTTTAAGTTACTTAGAAAATAATTTCTCATTTTAAATTTTAACTTGAATTGTTTTAACTTGTTACCTAAGTAGGCAATTCGAAAGGTACTCGGTAAATTTTTCTCACGACATCAGAACACGCAAACTTTCCAAGAGTTATATTCGTCTCGGTTTTTAAATAGAATATGAAAAATACTAAAACTACTAGTTTATTGGTGCGTAAGCCTTGATAATATTTTTTCTGATACTTGACTTTGCTAAAATCCCATAATTTTACCGGGTCTTAATCGAGTGTTACAATGTTAAATATTACAATAATCTTGACTTCGAGGGAGTGGCCCCTGTATCCATTGTAACATAGTTGAAACGTCAAAGAAAGTTAAAAATTATAATCACGCGATTATCCGACCCGGGAAAATCCAAAAAAAATTAGTTCCAATCGTGTTAGTTTAAAAAGTTTATATCCGAAAATACTACCATGAATATTATTTTAAATTTCTTTACACGCCCATACTGATCGATCGACTTTCCCAATTTTAAGAAGAAAAGAACAATAAATTTCTAATGCCTACAAATTACATAATCCCCTGCTAGCTGTGTAAATTCAAACAATAACTTTATATTATTCAACGGGAAGCTAAAATATACCATCTTTATATTTAGGGCTACATGCGACCCTAAACATGGCGGGTTAAATAAAAATTTTATAATTAAAGTCAAGCCCACACCTGCTCCCCGCTTTGAAGAGGGACCAAGTAAATGTCATGAATGCATACATTTTTAACTGGAAGGACAAGTCCCTAGGTAAAGAAAAAAACCGGCCAAGTGCGAGTCAGACTCGCGCACGAAGGGTTCGTACCACTATCACAATTGAGTACTGAACCCTAAAATAAACATTGGCCCACGTGTAATCCGTGTAACTCTGCGACGACGCTCGTTTGCATTTATCTTTACCACTGACGCCAGTTTATCACTAGATACTACCGTTCAACCATGAAACATCACGTTTGTTGTTTGGGAACCCCCCTCAAATATTTGTTTTATTTTGTTTTTAGTATTTTTTGTTCGGCTACAGAAATACATCAGTGAAAATTTCAACTGTCTAACTATCACAGTTTATGAGATAGGCACACCCTGGTGACAGACGGACAGACAGCGAAGTCTCAGTAATAGGGTCCCGTTTTTACCCTTTGGCTACGGAACCCTGCAAACACAATGAAATGTTCGGTTTAAAAATACTTACCTATCTTTTTTGCATAGATTCATAGTGATGGAAAATTTATGCAGAATTCCCAATAGCAATCGGCAGCGTTTTATCTTTTCGATTTTCTTTGTTGTCAGTCAGGGCAACAAACGAAGTCACTGTAAAATAGAAAATTAGGGACGTATCCGGTCCGACATTCACACCTTTATTTTACAGTCAAATACCTATACCCTATTTTAGAAACTTAGATCAAAAATATAAACTAAGAACTGACGATTTTTAAGCAAAGAGTAAATAAAGAGCTGTCACTTTAAAACAATGGTATTTCAGCTCCCTATATACTTCAGATCGACTTTATAAAATTAATTCCAGTAAAGGTTTTTTCGTATAAGTCGTGATACTAGTTTTATAACCTTCACGATTTCAAATGAGTTAATTACTGTTCACGTAATCACATTTTACAATGCCGTAAAACTGGCCTAAGGATCGTAAAGGAAATATGAATAAATTATTTGCAATTTTATCAACTCTACATAGAATCAAGAAAAATACCAGATTTTTTTTAATAAATTATTTTAAGCCGTCACTAAATAAGCTACAAAATGTTTACGTCAAGCAAAGTTTAATTACCATCCTTTTTAAACTTACGCGATTTCCGTCCATATTAATATTAGAACTTCGGGTCTAAATCGCGTTATAGATAACTATGGATTTTAATAAATGATATAAATGTGTACTAAATTGAAACACTACGGATTTTAATAAACAATATTATTGTGTACTATATTGAAACATATTGAATTTAACTCAAAATATACTCATCGCTTAAAAATTTCAAGAACTATAGGTGTAATTCAGGTTGTAAATAATTTTAGATTTAAATTTTATCGAAGTTTCGGCACGGGTAACTCCAGCCGTGATCGCGAGCAGACTCAAATAATAATATTTATTTTTGTTTGTAATATATTACAAACAAAAATAAATATCTATTTTCTCATCTATTTACAGATAGTTCTCTATCTGTAAATAAATGCACACTTTTTAAACTTAGGTAAGTACACGATTTCTAGATCGCGTTATAGATAATCATTGTTTTGAATTACCTTTTTTTATGATTATCTATAACGCGATCTAGACCCGTGTCCAATAATAAGCAATAATAATGTATGTCAAAGACTATGAATAATAATAATGGACAGAAATCGTGTAACATATTTACATTTTTCCGGCTGTTTATTGCGTACTAGCAGTGCCCGCGACTTCGTCCGCGTAGAAAAGTGACTTTCAGGATTTGTTTATTTATTTCTTCTCATCTGAGCGATGTTCCCGGTTGCATCCCTCTCGGGAGCCCGGGGTCCGATAAACCCCAAATTGTTTTTTTTTATCCGCCACCGCGCGGGGAGTACTTAAGGTTAGCTAATCTCCCTCAGATCCCTTAGTCGCCTTTACGACACCCACGGGATGAGATGGGGTAACCCTATTCTATGCCGGGGCTACACAGCTAATGTCGGGGTTACACAGCTAGATTTGTTTGTTTATTATTTTGTACTTATAACATCTGTACAAAAATTATATAATACAAAATCCAATTAGATACGGAAATTGACAACAATAACTAAAAAAGACGTTTGTTGTATGGGAGCCCCTCTTAAATTTTTGTTTCATTTTGTTTTTCGTATTTGTTGTTGTAGCGGCTACCGAAATACATCTTCTGTGAAAATGTCAACCGTCTAGCTATAACGGTTCATGAGATACAGCCTGGTGACAGACGGACAGACGGACAGAGGGACAGACAGACAGCGAAGACTCAGTAATAGGGTTTCGTTTTTACCCTTTGGGTACGGAACCCTAAAAAAGAAGTATTAAAAAGTATCGCTGAGCACAACCGCTTTGCAAGGAGCCGACCGCGCTCATACGTGCGCGCGCAATACTTAATACTTATTTGGTTGCAACATACTTACATTTTTAATATCGCGATATCTTTTGAATGAAATGTCCGAATTAAATAATTCAAAAGGTCCTAGAAAGATATTGAATTCGTCTTGAATATAAAGTAATTTATTTTGATAAGGATTAATACCAAGGTACAAAATAAAAGGTTATTAAAGCGACGGCATTTTAATTATTTACAAAAATTACAAAAACACTTATTGTGAGATAACTACAATGGTTAGACATATGGTGTCGCGATGTATTTTGTAGACAATTACATGTTCTACAAAGTTGTAGTACATAGTTTTGTTCTATATCCAATAGTTTTCGCAGCGCACGCGCCGTAAGGAATGTTTTGGTCATTTTTTTCACACCTTGTGTTACATTATTGAACTTTTAGTAAGGATCCCTATTTTTTTTGAAAATATAATATAGCCTATAGCCATCCTCAATAAATGGACTATCTAACACCGAAAGAATTTTTCAAATCGGACCAGTGGTTCCTGAGATTAGCGCGTTCAAACAAACAAACAAACAAAAAAACAAACAAACTCTTCCGCTTTATAATATTAGTATAGATTAGTATAGATTATTATTTATTTTCTTACCTCGACGTGCCTCCCTTTGTTGTTTCCTCTAGTCCCCTTTCTAACATGGTTGAAACGTCGAGGTAAGAAAATAAATACCTACCTAATAATACGCGATAAAGACCCGGGAAAATGTAAATATGTGAACAAATCGTGTGAATTTAAAAAGTTTATTTAGAAATCGTGTAAGTTTAAAAGTGTGCGAGTAAAATTATTATTCCGATTATAAATCGTAAATCGCCATAATTTATGTCAAAGACCCGGTATAGTAATAAACAAGCATCGAGGTGACCCGACCAAGCCACTGAATGTTGGTTTTGTCCATCTGTTTGTCCGTCTGTATTTACACTAAATAATGACTCGGTACGTTTTGTAGTTAACTTTTCTGAGCTAATATGTACCTACTCTTTTGTTTGTTCTTTGAAAATGGAATTTTCCATTTCGACCTGTAGCGTTAATTGCGCTTGGTTATTGGTTATTATCCATTTTTAGGGTTCCGTAACTCAAAATAAAAATTGAACCTTTATAGGATTACTTAGTTTTTTTTGACGATTTTGAACAAAGCTGAGTTTCATTGTATTCAATTTTGTAAGTTCACCAGTTTTTATAATTGCATAGCTAACCCAAAAAAAAACAACTAACATCATTAGCGCACCGCACCCCCATACGGCAGATAGGAAATGCTTATTTTTTGGATTGTTTTTTATTTGTTCTTCTTTTGATTTTATTTTATATTCAACCTTGAGCTCGCTTGGCGCAGGTGGCTCACTAGTGAAAGAGAGGTTGTGAATTGAAGACCCGCAGGAACATTACATTTTGAAGCAAAATATTTTTTTCTAAAAACGTATTTTCCCTGAAGTATGTATAGGTTATGTATTCTGTGGTATAGGTAACACAAAAAAAATCCTGATCCTGATATTCCCACAGGATCGGGACTTACGCGGGTGAAACAGCGGGACGCAGCTATCTGATATATAATACACCTAGAAGTAGGTATACAGGTTGTTACCTTAAACACGGAGTCCCTCGTATATTTGCTATCTGTTTGTTGACAATGCTCCACCCACACTACACTGGGCTGTCATTTTTATACAACAGTCGTTTTGTCACATTCACTACACAAATGTTTTTGCAGCAAACCTTTTCAAATGAACGATTTCTCTATTTTTATTTAAGGCTTCGTACTTTTTTGCATTTATCTACTCAATAGGGCTACATTTCCTTCCCGTGGATGTCGTTAAAGGTGACTAAGGGGAGACTAGTGAACTTTTAGTTCTCCCGTGCGGTGGCGGGTAAACTACAGTAGGATTGGTGTCACGTAGGCCAACCGTAAAAACAATGCCAAATCTTTTTTGCAGTAGGTATTGTCAATAAGAATAATGTGGTGGCAAATAGTCGTTTTGCTCGGGCTCGGCGATAAGCAGTTGAACCCGGTTGTTATATCTGATAACAGTCGTTAGCTCAGTCGCTAGCTTAGAGGCCTTAGGGCGACCTGAAAACTTTAACACTAGGTGAGCCACAACTCTACCTAAACTAAGAGAAGAAAACCAAAGTATAGAATCAGCTCTGTTCTTTTAAAAAAAATTCACGACGTTACACACAGCTCAATTTAGCCCCAAACTAAGCACTAGGCTTGTACTATGGGTACTAGACAACGGATATAGGTAGGTACTACATATTTTACTTTTTTTTTGTTATTACATACACATGATCCATAGAAAACACAGAACCTTAGAAAATAGGTAGGTAGGTACTGGGATCTTGAACTATATAGCTTGCTTCCGTCTGAGTCAGTAATAATTTTACTTGCCTTTGGAAAACAGCAATTTACGCGAATAGGTTGCATGTGAAAGCTGATTGCTTGACTAGAGAGAAATGTAATGAAAAATGTAGCGATATTACAAAGCTGTTCGAGTATTTTAAAGAAATTAGGTAAACGAGGGTCGCGTGGTTTGAATCCCGACCGACCAAAGTATTTTTCTTTATGTATGTGCTATTAACATCGCTCTTACGGTGAAGGAAAACATCGCGAGGAAACCCACGTCTCAAAATCACGTACCACTGGTCCAATTAGCTCAACCACATAAAACAAATAAAACCAATTTATATACGATTTTAAACTTACATGGTCGTTTTCACTACTAATATCGAGCTCCGTCAAAAAACAAGTTAAACATGGTAAATACCCCGTTATACATATAATAATATTAGTAGTAAAACAAATTTATGTTTAATAGGATAGTCTCCATTCTCTTTCTCCATACAAACGTAGTTTAAATTTTCCTCCCTGGATAAAGACATTAGAGCAAATATGTTTATGCCATAAAACCTATATCTGTCATGACAATGCATCTTATATATTTTTTTATTTTGTAATTAAAATAATAATAAAAAATAAAAAGGTAGATGCATAGTCATGACACATTGCTCTAATGTCTTTATCCAGGGAGGAAAATTTAAACTACGTTTGTATGGAGAAAGAGAATGGAGACTATCCTCTTAACTAGCTGCGTCCCGCGGTTACATCCTCGTAAGTCCCGATCCCATTGGAATATCGGAATTAAAGTGGCCTATGTTACTCCTCTTATTTTTTTTATTTTTTATTTATTTACATAAAAGAAAAAATATACAAAATATTCATTACTAAAAGGTGCAACAAAAACTCTTACGAGTTTTTCCGTGCACCAGAAACATTATATATTATATATTATATTATATAGAAACATATAATAATATTATATTATATTACCTATTATATTATGTTACTCCTCGAGAATGTAGCTTTCTATTGGTCAAACAATTTTTGAAATTGGTTCTGTGGTTTTGAAGTCTATTCGTTACAAACAAGCAAATAAATATTTCCTCCTTAGACAGATGGATAATCTAAGCATATCGATATGGAATACAGAGAAGAGATGGAAAACTCAATACACAGGCGGAAAATTCTGTATTATGTGTATTTTATCTCATATACGAACTGTCAATAACGTTATCACGCCGTACTTCAGTGGTTATAAAACTGTGTCGTAAACTGATAAGGTTCTATGAGCCATGTGGGGAACGACAGCATGCCTTGAATTAGTGAGTAGCCTTCATGTACACTAGCAGTGTACTGTGGTTTCGGCCGCGTAAGTCCGGTCCCGCGAGAGTTTCCAAAAAACCGTTTGTGGTGTGTGTGTCTGTATGTTTGTAATAAACTCAAAAACTACTGCCCGAAAATTCTTTCACCATTAGAAAGCTACATTCACCCTGAGTCTAGTATTGGTCCCGTCAAACAAGTTGAAATAAAATAGTGGATGCGCAGGTTTTCATAAAAGTCGCATGTAAAATGTACTTTCCCTTTCCAGGTCAAAATTTTGTAACTTATTTGCCGGCCACTGTAACACAGCTTAGTTGGTTACCATAGATGGCGCTGTGTTATGTTCACAAAAATGTATCTAATATTATTTCAGGAAATTGCGTTTTTATCGTAATCGTTGACTATAGCGGTAAGATTATATAAAGCCGCAACCAGACATCGCGAGGCAAGCGTTACGAATGGTTCGTCACGAATGCCTCAACCTGAGGCATGTGTGATTACATTTATGCATTCGTCCCACACGACACATGTTCAAGCTAAGCCTGCAAACAACCACGCATAGGGTTCGTCAGTAGAACAATAGAAAACACCCGTCCGTCCACACACGGCGTTCGTAACGATCGTATGACGCGAATGCTCACTGTGAGCACCCACGTCCACACAGCCTGAGACATGCGAGGCGAACCATTCGCAACCCTTGCCTCGCGATGTCTGGTCGCGGCTTAACGGTAAAGACGTGGGCGAACTTTGATCATCCTGCCCACAACTAGAAAAGCTAGTCCTTTTGATCCGTAAATAATTCAATGCATAATAATAAGAGAGGATGAATTTAAATGTTTTTCTTTGCTTTGACCTTTTGAACGTACACTTCCGGGTGACGGTATTTAAGTTTAACAGTTGGATAGGTTTTCGTGGAAGATTTTAAGCTGACACCAGTTGGTGTCAGGTCAGCTTAGTTTAGTTAAATTAAGCCAAAAAAAACTAATAATAAAAATGAAATTAACAACAAAGGGGAAAAGGGATATAATATAAAAGGGAAAAAAATACATAGGTACTCGTAGTTGGAATTTAGTCTCTAAATAGTTTGTAGTTTTGATTTGTGTTATTTGTTTGTGTGCATTTATAGGTTTTTAGTTTGTAGTATAAGTTTAGCAATAAAAATAGGTTTAACCGCTACATCACCAAAAGTAGCGATATTCTATTTGTTGTTTCGGCAGAACAAAAAACTAAACTAACCTAAACATAGCTCGCGAGTTTTTCATGGGTGAAACCGCGGGGCGCAGCAAGTAACATATAACTTCTACTTTTTTACGTAAACACATAGACATGATATATACACATGATATACTTAAGGAAACACCCAGAACCAGAAACAAATATTCACGGTCTGAAACTAACATTAATACTTGTCCCTTCGGGAATCGAACCCGCAACCTTCTACGTCGCAGTCGGGTATTCGTCCAATGCGCCACAGAGGCCATTAAGATAATAAGATAAGAAAAGATAAAGATAATTAAAAAACGTTACCAAGTAGGTAGATGAGATTAGAAGTAAAGAAAATTCAAAAACGTTACTTACCAAGAAGGATTGTTAGAAACCGCCCAATGATATCCACAAATACGAAATTCATTTAAATTATGATAGCACGGAGAAAGTGCTTAAGCCTCGAACGCAATATTCCTTCACTGCCGATAAAATTACCTCAAATGTTGATAACATCCGACGTTGTTCGATGATTTACGACCACCTACGTGATTATGCCTAATTTTCACGGTGAATTCACGGTTTTACAGAATTTCCGAGGCTTATGTTGTAGTGGGAATGTACGGTTTGTATCGATTAATAGCTAGTGAAGGTGGTCAAAATTATATAGATGTTTAGTTTAGTTTAGTGTTGGTGACTCACAAGCTGAATCTTTGCATCTGTAGTTGACCATCTAGGTACATACTACAACTTGGGCATGTCTGCGGCATTCCGATATGGCATTGAATTACATCATTTTCACACCCTAGTTTGTTTAGTTAATTAGCGCACCAAACAGGAGATGTCGGTTTTAAAAATGTTTTTACAAATTATCAATTTAGACTAGATCAACTGTCGACTAAAACTTAGAAACCGACGGTAAATCGACTACCTACGGCGAAGTATTACCAAATTATTGAACCTATCAGGTTTTCGAGGCCAGTCAAGTCAAACTTGCTGTATTTAAGTTCATCTCTAACTTCGTAGAGGTAAAGCTATAAGATTAAAATCTAGACTAGACGATTTTGAGAATCCTGTTGGCCTAGTTAAGTGAGATGTTGCCATCACAATCTACATCATCGTAAATTGACAATTTGTTCACGTATATTCCCAACTGCCACCGGCTGCTTTGTCACGGTGGCCGCTGGGAACTTATTGAATTCTCGTCCCGTCCATTAGTTCCCAACGGCCACCCCCATTGTTAGGTGTGATGTAATTCTATTAACGTATCCGATTTATTAAAGTTTTTTAGTAAAATTATGCCAAAGACATATGAGTTTGACAGTTGTGGCTTTGTGGTTTTGGAGCCACAATATTGCCGAGGCAAATCCTCGTTGGCAGCAAACACGCGTATCCTTGAACTTTTTTCTTCTATCTTTTTAATTATGTTAGTATTATTGCTTTGTTGTTCTTTTGGGTTTTTTCTTTTAAATGGTGTTTTTCCTTTTATGTGTCGCGTTTTGTTGACAATATATGTTTTCTACTCTATTTTACTCTATTCTCAAACTTTATATCTTTGTAACATTATTAGTACCTTATAGGTATAGATTGAGACCTCCTTAACAAAAAATAAGGCAACAAAACAAATCTATAAATAAAATGAACCGTTTCTTCAATGTCGAATACGCTTGTTAGCCTCATCTGCTATAAAGCAATGCAGGGTTTTCTGGTAATGATCCCTTTTTGTTCACATTTTTCTTCCTGTTGCTCCTACTACAGCTACACTTCCGTGCAAATAATAAAGGGTCGCAAACTCCGCAATCTTGTACGAACGCTTTATGATCTTAGCTTATTTGATTCAGCTTAATGCATGAGAAGCGATTTCGTTACATTTACTTATTAATGGAAGAAAACATTAAAATATAAACATGTCTTCGTATAGTATTTTTCCTGAAAAAATTGTAGGAATAAGTATAAAATAAACAATAAAAACATTTTTTCTCCGAAAGCAAGCCTCACAGTTAGAGACATAAGTTGTCATATACCTACCTAATTGTGTCGATCGTTTCCTTTGATTTTGTGGCTTTTCTAAAGACTATTTTGACATTGTTTAATAATCCGTCCATCCATATATCCAGCCAGTCCTTGTCGATGGTATTTTCAGCTCTCGATATTTGGAAACATTTACGTAGTTTTATTCTGTTTTCGCAAGGCTTATATGATACTAAACTTATTGTTAATTTGCTTAATTACATATAACCGATGAATAACAGCTGCTGAAACTATGAATTGTTTGTCTATTACTGTGACATAAGGTTGTAAAGTTGAAGCAAACGTTACATAACTTAGTCATCTGATAATCATCGTCTATAAGTAAGGGAGTTAATGTTTACGTGTTTTAGGTGTCACGAATTCAATTGAATGCAATTGTATTTGTTCTATTCTTTAGCTTTGACTGCTCCCGACCTATTAATGTAAGAAACGAGACAAAACCACGGGTTTTTCTCTCCTGCTTATATTAATTTTATCGTTATTTATTGTGTTGGCTGCTTTATTTGAACACAACAGGAGTGAATATAATACGTTATTTGTACCGTAGTGTAGTAATAATTTTAATTGTGATAATTTAAATGATTGAGAAAGCTGTTGAATTGATGTCAAAATTTTGTTCGTTAATTTAATTTTAGACAAAATGAGCCCTAGGCTATGGCACTTGATATTGTAATTTTTTGAGGACTACATTTATAGCGGCGTTTATAGTAACCGATGGGCAAGGCGGTGGATAAAAATCTTAGGAGTTATACAAATAGGTCACACACTCAAAATATCTACCTACTCACTATAAAAGTAGTTAAAATCTACAAAATGCGAGGTCACTTCCAAACGCTAGACCTAAATATTACCTCAACGTTCCGTGATATAATTTTAAAACTTTACTAAGTGCAACTGTTTGAATGTTTTCATAAAGTTTCGGATTCCTGGCTTCCATCCAATAACGTTTGTTCGCAAAATACGGTCTCCCGACAGGTCGCCAGAACTATAAACGCTATGTTATAATGTAATTTTGATGTTTTGCCTGCGCAAACACGTAAGTTCAGACTGGGTATACATTTCGTGATAACGTACGGGCTTTTCGTATGAGGGTTTATCGGTAAGTTTTAAATGTAGTTTGTAGAAACGTTAGAGTTGTAGAGTGAAAGCGAATTTGTTTCTTTATCTACGCGACTTTTTTTTATTTAAATATTTACTAGCGGCCCGCCCCGGCTTCGTACGGGTGTATATCATACATATAAACCTTCCTCGTCAATCACTCTATTTATTTAAAAACACTTCTAAATCCTCTGCGTAATTTTAAAAATCGAAGCATACATACACACGGCGGGAAGCGACTTTGTTTTATAATACGTAGTCACTACAGGCACTTTATAAATTAAGTAATTTCATTAAAAAAAATAACCTAAAGCTTAAAAATGTAGAGTTTGCTTGGTCTACATAAAAAAATGTGAGTTTGTACGCGCCATAAGTCAAACCTCAAAATAAACAAGTATACCAATTTCTCGACGAACCGCCTCGTTTTGCCAAAATCTTATAAGAGAATCCGAAAAAATGAAGCCCAGTTTATTGAGGAATCCTGTGATATATGACGTCATTCATAAACGGTTAGATATTTCTCACACACCAAGTAATATTGTTTATTTTATGAAACACACGATGATGGAAAGCTGTGTATTATGGTATAATTCTTCAAAGTTTATCGTGATAGCTATTGCAGCCTCTTTTTATAGGGTTTGGTTTGATTTGATTTGTTCGTAGGATAAAGTGCAAACCATATTGGATGAAGATTATTTGCCGCCGAACTCGACCAATATGTAGAGGCTTATATAGAGGAGTATCGACTAGAAATCGCTTTCTTTCTTTCTAGAAATACTAGCATCAAGTGAAATAGCAATATTTCAACTAAAATCTGCCTAGTTATGTCAAATTGAATGCAATTTTAGCTGAATTTGGCGTAAAATCAGGCAAAGAGTAGCGATTCGCGGCTAAGACAGAATATTTGCATTTCTTCTTCTTCTCCTAGTCATTTAAAAATCAACCTATCCCATCTTATAATTACTAATAATGTAGAGCATATTTTAAGCCCTAGTAATACTTGAATATAATAAGCTAGCAAACAATACAGGTTTGACAGCGTGACAATCACCAGACGTGCATAGTCTAAATCTGTTCGTCGTTTATTTCTTGCCATTATTCTCAACGGCCACCCCAGTGACAAATAGGGTGTGGCTGTTGGGAATACCTTTGTATCTTGTCATTATTCTCAACGGCCACCACAGTGACAAAATAGGCGGTGGCTGTTGGGAATATACGGTCTAATTTACGCAGTTTAAAGAACTGGAGGTCTTAAAAACCTTGGTTCCTTCAATACAAATACATCCGTAATACAACATTGCTTAGCTTTGCCAACGGTCTGTCCAGTATCAGTCGATACTAATAAATCATTACATCTGTGGGCTGATGGATGCGTTCACCGCCGAGATTGGATCTCCAATTGACGTACCAATTTATTAGACGAAGAATCATCTGTCTATATTCATGTTGTGTTAAATGTTCATACGATTGATTCGTTTGTTTTATTTTTGTGGGGTAACGAAGTAGAAAAGTTTTGTAGTGAATTGATGCTTATTTTGCAGTAAAACTTTTACACGTAGTCAGAGTTCAAAGGGGCATATTTTTTGTCTTGTAATTTAATTTATATTTTCAACTAATTTTTCGAAAGAAAATTCGTGAGTTGGAAAGAGCCCTTAAGACCTTAAAAAGCACCAATGCTTCTAGTATGTAAGTTTGGTTTACCAGCGTAATTCCCGATCCCCTGGGAATTTCACGGTAATTGAAATTTATAAAATCGGTCCTGTAGTTTTTGAGTTTATTTATAACAAACAAACAGACGCACACACACAACAATACAAAATTTTCCTTTTACAATATTAGTATAGATTACAAACTTTATGGTTAATCAGAGCTAAAATGAAAACAATGTTTATTCAAGTGTTGCCAACTGTGTAAATGCAAATTAAATATGTTGCCATAGGTTAGGTACCGAGGCGACCTGCCTGTGGTTATCTCGCCTATCGGGGGACTAAGTTATCGAAGCCAGAGACGGATTTTGACTTAATTATCGGGTAAAATATAAGCACTGATTTTATTTCTATGAATATAATATGTACACAGAATTTGTAGATTTTTCAAATGTAGATTGTAGCTGTCCAATGAAATGTAACACCACCGAGAAGAAATGTCACAGACTTTAAAAAAGAAGTTAAACTTTCGAAAGTAGTATTTGATTTTAATCATCAAAATATCTGTTATCTGTAAATGGAGAAGTCAACCCAAAATCTAATTTTCATTAAATAGGTAGGTACCTAGTTCAGTCAGCATAGATTTCATAACCTCACTCTCCTCCGTTCAAACTTTAAAGGTAAGCTTCTATTTTTAAAATTACACACCTTTTTTAAAAAATCCACCTCATTCTCTATTCTCTTTTTAAATTAAGCTCATAAAGCATTCTGAATCCGTCCCCTGTCACAGCACTAAACAAGCCACGGGTCATAAACAGTTTGAACCTTATATACATAGTTTTCTCTCAGTATTTAACTCGGTTCGTATGCGGAACTTTCACGTCAGAGTCCACCCCTGGGCGTTATTAGTTTTTCAAAGTTATTACGTTCTTGGCGATTGTGCTGGTTATAAAGTGCGAATGTTATGTTACCGTGTCGGCTGTACCTACTGTAGTAGTGTGTGACCTACGTAAAAAGTTTTTTGTATTTATATTTACTTTTGATTTAGACTGCTGCGTTAGAAATGGAGTAGGATATGTACTCACTTATACCAACCTATAGGTACTTATAGTTTTTTTTTATAAATAAGATAATTTTAAACAAAATTACAATAAAATTTAAGCCCACCGGCACAAATGACGCAAGCTAGGCTAGCGTGACAGCACGAGAAACATTTTATCGAATCGACATAAAGGTTCCCTCTCTTTTCTTAGTTGCACCGATTTCAAAACTTCTTTCGGAGCCTTTTACACTTACACACAAACAAACAAATAAATATTTCCTCTTCTTAATATAATTAGTATTGCGCTGTTTTTCGAAAATAGTAAAATTAGCTTTTATTCTGACACTATATTAATAGTGTCAGAATAAAAGCTAATTTTATTGCCATAATTTTACTGTCAGAACAAAATTTCAAAACAACATAATTTATTACTTAAAACACTATTTTTATAGGTAAACCATGTTAATGAACAGACTATAGTGGTACTACTTCAAAGGCAGGCTTAAAGTCAACGACATACAAATGAATTGACGCCCATTTACTAAATGAATAAGTGTATAAACTTACTGTGTCTTTCAAATTAGATTAAGAACATTATTTATTTTAAAAGAACCTCACATCTGTTTTCTACATCATTTAACTACAACAAATGGATAATGATTCACTTTTTAGATGTAAGGGACAAACAAGACCTAAACTAAATAGTCAAAAAAAATCTTTTTTGTCTAAAATGTGCTTAGGCTACGAAACAATAAGAAGTTTTTGTCTTGATGAAACTACAACACAATGTAAGAGACAATGTAATCTGTAAACTTGCGCTTTAAAAAAAAATTAAAAAACGCGTCAGATAATAATCAACAATTTTAAAAGAAATTTAAGCGACTGTGGTGCCCCAACCAGTCTGTATTACACCTACTTCATTGCCCACGATTATTCCCGCTGGCCCCCATCTGCTTGTTCCTCGTTAGGGGCCAGCGAACAAATTTTTAAAAATCCGTGCTACTGGCCGCCAGTGGGGGCCAAGCAGGTGGGGGCCAGCGGGAATAGTCGCACTGCCCAGTATGCCCCAACACCTGTACTACTGGTACTACTGTACAGTAAATGACCTCAGCGAGATCAATGACGCTGCCAGCGCTGTTACCAGTATTGTTGGGATTCTATCCTATTAGTATTATACCTAATATGTGAAATTTTGTGTAAAAGTAAGTAAGTATGTGAGTAATTAAGTAATAATATAGTAGATAGGTATGTGTGTTACTCTTTCACGCAAAAACTACGGAACCGATTGCGATAAAACTTGGTATGCAGATAGCTGGAGATCTGGAATAGTTTATATCCCTATATTACCGCGGGATCGGGACTTACGCGGGTTAAACCGCAAAACCAGTAAAATATAATGGCTAAATGCTGTCAATCAAAGAAAAAGATACGACGAAGCGATAAGTTTCGACTCCAAACATTTAAAACAGTTCCTCCGAATCAATATTGTCTTGAGTGGATCTCATCTGTTTATGCAAATAGCCTAGCTTTTGCCGCGTTCCATTAGGATAGTTAATTGATTCATTGACGGGTAAAGCGGTAGACACATAGGGATTATCAGATGATGCGAGAGAGCTCTGTTCCGCCTGACTTACTGCTCGTATGAACTTCGCCGTAGAAGTGTAAACCTACATATATTTTGCAGTCATTTGAAACCTTGATCGATTAAAAGGTACTACAATATATATACAGCATTAGTATATTTACTCAACTACTGTACTCATATTATTTTTCATATTATATTCTAATTCTGTTCATATTATTTATATTCTGATTAGAATAGTAAGTAGGAAGGTATGATAATTAGAATATGAAAAAAAAAACATAACTTAGGGGCATGGTCATGGAAGATATAGGTTTTATGGCATAAACATATTTGCTCTATTGTCTTTAGCCAAGGAGGATTGCGACTACGTTTGCATGGAGAAAGAGAAGGACTTCTTTTCTCTGAAGCCGTGTTTCCACCGACAAAGAAGAAAACTCTCTCAACTCTTTCAAACATACCTACATCAACTGTTTTAATACGACATCATAAACTTATGTATCATATGTCTTTTACTGTAACATGAAGTCTCCAAGTTGACAGACAGAAACAAAATATAACTTAGTCATCTGTTAGTCATCGTTTATAAGTAAGAAGTACTAATTATGTATTCTGTGGTAAGGGGGTAAGTGCCCTTAATTGGCCTTAGCCAGTAAATCCACCGCAAAGCGCTGTCGGGAGTCACATGTTAGGCTGACCCTGTTTATGTTCGAGTATGTGCGTAATGGATAGTACATGCCTTGATAACATTATCCTAAAGTCTAGGACCTACGTACTGACTTGTATTGTAAGCTTAGTGGTCGTGTCTGTCTAGGTTAACCTCGGTTTTGGGGGGTTTAACTGCAGATGCGGTGGATTTTGGTACTGAATAATAAAATTGGGCTGCCCTTGTGTTCGGATGGTGAGGGTCAGAGAAATCTTGACTATGATTAGAAAAAGAAAATAATAAGATGAATTATCATGAAATACTCGTAAAAGTTGCGTTTTCTCTACAGATCGTATGTCTTAACCTATCTTTACCAAACTTGGTATACATTGAGTTTATAGAATTTTTGTGGTGATTTTTTGTTTGAAGCGGTAGTTTGTGCACTACGGAGCCAATCGATCAATCAATAATTTCGAAAATCGTGCGCATTTGTGTTCATATGATGTTCACAAAGTCTACTGTTGTCAGAACTAATAACTAACTACATAGATAGTGTAAAAAACATTATCAGGCCAAAAACAAAGCAATACAATAAAACAAAATAAAACATTTCAAAAACGAATGCCCGATAAACGTTAATCCGAAATCGTACGATTCGATCTCGTTCGTGACATTGACAACTGTGATGGAATAGGCTTATCTGTCTGATTGATTGTGTGTATGGCTTTACTTGGGAACTTATAGCTGTATAGTTTGTACTGCAGCCTTAGATATATATAGATAGATAGCCATATATAGTTGTATTGTTTGTTGTACACACCACATAAATAACAATAGAAACATAATAGAACAAAGGGCGGACTTGTAGCTTAAAACGATATCTTCCAGGCAACATTATACAGTATAGGCTTAGATAAAATCAAACAAAGTTAGATACGGTATGTTCTAACATTGCGTATTCGAAACATGAGCTAGAAACACCTACATGCATTTTCATAAAATTATTGTGATTTAAAAACATTTGTCTTTAAGAATGATTCAGGCTTTGTAAATAAGCAAAATGGCATTCTTATGGCTGTCAAAATGATAATCGCAGTGTGACAGCACGTGCTCACGCGGCAACGGTTCGACATACGACTGAGGCTAGTGCGTCAGCTAGACGCAGTTTTACTGTCTCATTTTCCATGACTACGTACCGTATCTTTAGTTTTTTGGTTTAATCTAAGAGTATAGGACGGTATTTATACGATGTACCAAATACGATATTAAAATCCTGTTAGAACATCGCATAGAATCTCACTAGAGAAGTTCTAGTAGTGGTGACTTTGGAGTTAGTAATTTTTTGTTTTTAAACTTTTTATTGTTTTTGTAAGTGTTTGTTTGTAACAAATAGGCTCCGCAACTGCTAGACCAATTAAAAAAATCATTAACCAATAGAAAGCTACAGTATAGAGGAGTAACATAGCCTGCTTGTCATATCTACCAATTACGGTTCGGAAGATAGGTACAGCCTGGGGACAGACAGACGGACGGGACAGCAGAGTCCTAGATGAGTCTTAGTAAACAGAAGCAAAGGTCTCATCTTAAAACCAGTTTTCCCAAATTGTCGTTTGTGACGTCACTTTGAGCTGTTACTATCGATCAGCGTTGGCCCCTAACCCTCAAGACCAAAATACGATATTTCGCTATCCAGAGCGAGAGCAAACACTGATAGTTTAATTAATAAACCTTGTATAAACTGAGGGCTAGCGTCGGCTGAGGGCAATTCACGATTAATCAACAAAACAATTATGTCCCATTGTTTCTTTTCCGACATTTCGTTTTTTCTCTCCCTCTATCTCTTCACAATCTTTCTGTTAAAAATACAAGATTTTATTCTAAGTAAGACATTTTTTTTTGCTACGTAATTTTCCTTAGGGCTTTTAAGATTATTACGTTTTGTATTGTATTGTAATGAAAATAATTATTGTGAAATTACTTTAAAGTTTATGGGGACAAAAAAGATTTGAAGTTTTGATTTTACGCCTCTATCGTGTGACGTGCGTAAATTTTTGATCCTTAGAAATATTTGAGCACGTGATAATGTACCAATCAACTGAGCCGTACATGGCCTGAACCGTGATTGCTGAATTACCATGACTGCCTGGTAATTCAGCAATCACGGTTCAGGCCAGTCATATTTGCAGTAATAAACACAATTATAATTATTAGGTAATTAATAATAAACATTAGTCTTTGCAATCAAAAGTATCAAAACGTTTTGATACTTTTTTAATATCAGACGACGGATAGTGTTTTCTGGTTTACTGTAACTTTTTAACACAATAGAATAACAAATCACATCTCAGTCAAAAAAACCTGTAAAGGTCTCAAAACTTTAAGAACTGAAATAATGTTAAAAGTAATAAACATCACGCGACTAAAACCGAAAATGTGTGTAATTTCAAATTTTTCCTCTTTATAATATTTTTTATTTTATATTTTCATTTGGCGTTTATCAAAGTCAAGTCTAGACAATTTTTAATACCATTAAGGCATTCATTTTAATAATGTTAAAAGCGTGTCAATATTTAGTCGTAAAATTTCATTTCTTTTATTAGGTTGATGGCTACAGTAATGTTTTTTTGTTGACTTGAATATTCTACACAAGTTGCGGTGCACGGTTTCTCTTTGAGACGTTCCGAGAGTGAGTTTGTAGGCGTTTTATTTTAATAGTTTTAGAACGAAATGATTGTTCCGAATTGTAGACCTTGCAAGCACTTAGCCCCCTTAGTGGGCGAAATTCCCAACCAATCCCTCACGATAAAAAAAGTTCTCAAAAAAATCTGTAAATTCTACCTGTAGAGGAAAAGCATCACATTAACAGATGAATTAAATTTTAGCCAGATAGTAATAACTAAGTATTTTTACTTAGTTTAAAACGGTATTTTTAACGTTATGTACATGATTAAGTGATTACGTATGTAAGTACATAGTCATAAAGATGTTAATTACCACACAGCTTTGCTGCTTGCGCCGACTCTGCTAACATTTGCCTTATTTTTTAGATATTTTATTGATCTTTTGGAGTCTCGTCTGTTACAATTGCATCCGATCCTAGCACGTATGGAATCTGAAATATCTGAGCTCACTATGTAGTCAAAAATACAGAGGTTTGGCAAAACCGTCAACTTTTTATCAATTCATCGAGATATTAGCTAGAATACTGTCGAAGGTACTCCGAAATGGAATTATAGAGTTAACTACTCGAAATATTAATATATTCGCAAAATATGGAAATAGGTAACGATCAATTCCATTTCAACATACCAGGCTACCTATTACGTATTATTATGAATTGGTGACGGCCTCGAATAAATAACTATTTTGATTGTAGTTTTATTTATGAGGGGGCGTGGCTCTGAAGCGTCGAACATTCCGGAATTGGATGTTGGTAACGACTTTCAAATACCTATTGCTGGAAAAGACAGGACAACAAAGTTATTTATTTATTATTTATTTGTTAATGACGCTTTGTGACACCATTATAATCCACTGTACAAAAGTAGATTAAATTAGTTGGGTACCGCATATTTCTTGAACCCATGGGAATGCTGAGATAAAAAGTATGT
Organism: Idaea biselata; assembly: GCA_958496205.1. NCBI lineage: Eukaryota > Metazoa > Arthropoda > Insecta > Lepidoptera > Geometridae > Idaea > Idaea biselata. The sequence continues at coordinate 3,461,496 of OY292399.1, forward strand.
AGGTACCTATCATATGATGGGAAATTTGCGTTTTATTATTATCTAAGTATAATATTAACATTTTGCATGCATTTTAATGCACTATTGCCCATTACTCATTGCAGTCAATCTTCAATTTCAAATTTAACATTTGTCAGATAACATTTGACATTTTTCAATAAAACATCTATTTTAAATTTTCATTCATTTAAGAGTCGATTCAAATAAACTGGAACAAGAGAAAGTTCTACGCATAAATCGTCATTTTTGTTCGAGAGACTCTCGAGCTGTTCAACCGAAAAAAAAAGATAAATTTATGCGGAGAATAGTTATTCATTGCTTATTCCAGTATGGTCGAATAAAGCCTAAGTAGAACTTAGAAAACGTAGGTAAGTTTTAAAGTTCGAGTAAAAAAAAAATCCTTACACGTGAAGTATAAGTGAAATATGGTCTACTTTAATTCAATAAAACCTACTCTGTTGAAAAGTCCTTCAGCCTGAGCCTGACAACCATATCTCTTCAAGAATGAAACAAATAACGCACGCAGAAAAAATATTCATAAGCTAGTACGTGATTTGGAATTATTATAGGAGCTCACCATGTGGTCGGAGCTTAACATATTTATTTGGTACGACTGATAAATGCTCAAATACTGGAGCACCTTTTATTATAAAGGTCGTCGCTTAATGTCGGCTCCGCAGATTATTGTGCAGAGGGTTGCGGAACCCGCAACCTTCTGCATCGCAGTGGTACATTCGGGCGACGCGCCACAGAGGTCGTCAATTGCCTCTTTTCGCACTCGCGCACGAAGGGTTCCGTACCATGATGGTACAACAGGTTTAGTATTTTTCACAATATCGCAATCACGGTTGTTGTACGGAGGCCCCCCTTAAGTTCTTGTAGTTCGTATTGCGGACTTTCATCAAACCGACACGTATAGGCTTGATGAAAACGTGTTTTTGAGTTTCAGTTCTAAGTATATTATTCTTATAGTTTCTGAAAAAAATGGCTGTGACATACAAACGGACTGACGGACAGACAGACATGACGAATCCATAAGTGTTCCGTTTTTGCCATTTGGTTACGCCACCGTAAAAAGCAGAAAATCCAACGTCCTCAATAATTTCCAACAAAGAGTTTTAGGTATGTCTGAATGTTTACTCTGTTATACAACCCTGGCCCTGTAACTAACCTCTTTTAATTAGACCTCCAAACAATCCTTTTCGTACAAAATCTCTTGCTACAATTACAATATCAATATGATACAGTCGGTTGAGGATTGCAAAAGTAATTGTTAGCAAATACTTGTTCATTTGAGCTCTCAATTTGATTAGCACCTCACCGGATTCGCATTCTGCTCCAAAGGCCAGCTCCCAATCCCCACTGAGTTTAATTATTTGTTCTCGCCCCACGTCTGTTTTTCGTCCGCCTTTGTTAGTTGTTACCATACAAAGCAGGCAATAGTTGCTTAATAATCTGTAACTATCTCAGATTAGGTGATCGTGATACGAATAAGGATTCAATGTAGGTATTGTTGTATCGATTTCGTGTCGTTGTCGAGTTCTGTTCAGCTGGATTGTGTTCCTTTTTCTACGTTTTGCGTAACGTGTTTATCGGAAAGATTATCTTCGTATTGAACTTTATTTGAGCGGATTGAACCAAGCAACGCACGTTATTTAGTGTCGCGTTACCATTGCGACACTAAAGAACTGAGCTAATTAAGCACCTATTACGAATACATTTTCGTGCTTTGTCTTTTCATCTTATTGATTATCTACTTTGTGGTTTTCGTAATTCGCAAGTCCATTTTCTAAACGTAGTTTTGTTATATCTAGGATTTCTACGTAGTTTTGTTACATAATATGAGTCCCGCAGTGTTAACCGCATAAGTTCAGATCCCGTGGGAATTTTCAAAAATCCTTTTTTATCGGATGCCATAGAGAACATACTCTCCAAATTTAGTAAAATTAAATTAAGTCAAAAAAAATAGATAAAATTATTTATTAGCTGTATGATTTCTACTCAGCACTGAAGAATAACATAATCCTGTTCAAATCTGTTCTAAGACTCAAATAACATCCAAAATCTACAAAATTAACATATTGCGTTCAATTTTTTTTGCCAGTAGCCTTTATAGTCGGTCATAAAAACGAACGGTCGCCCGGTCCAGTTACGTGGCACTGTGCATTTCCTATCCAGTAGGGAAATCGAAACGAATGTTCTTTTTGTCAAGAATCCCTATTCGGATAGTGTTATTGAGCGGTTAACGATCGATTATCTTGTGCACTGTGGCGTTCTGATTTCAAATATTTTAGAATAGGTTGCGTTTGGTCTTTTTTTTTCGGAGATTGTCAATTCATTTTTATTTTATTGTAGCCAACGTCAACTAAAACAAATGACGACACTGGCATATGGCAGGCCAATTAGTGAAATTGTTTTTTTTTTTAGGTTAAAAGCTTGTCGTGCTTTAGTTTTGTTTTTGTAAAATTTATTAATAACGATGGTGTAGCTTTTGCATATAATAGGTACTTTCACCTACCTACACTTTCACGAAACTTAAAGTTAAATAAAACATAGTACATTTTAGAAAAGTAGTGTTCATGAAAATTTGTGTAATTTGTAATAACACTACGTTCTCTCGAAATCTCCTACAAGATTGAAACAAGGCGTCCCGCTTATTTTAAGCTTGACCGTTTTGAAACCCTAACCCCCTTACTTATAAACGATGGTTGATAACTGCATAAACTATGTAACGTTTGTCTTTTACTGTCATATGACGTTTTAAATCTGATACACAGAGACAAAGATTTTAAACCTTTGTCATCAGTTAATCATCGTTTGTGAGTAAGTGGGTAAATTATTATAATTGTATAATTAGAACAATATTCAAAATTTGTATTAAATCAAATAGGTACCTTGTATTAATCTAAATATTGATCAATCAACAGAAATTGCCGTAAATAATGAATTATCCATCAAATTAGTGACCAGTTCAATCACTAATTTATTTCGTTTTGGTGTTGTGTTATTACAAGCTGAAGTGCTTTCCTATTACGCTGGAAATTAAATTGACCTGGCATATACCTACTACCTAATAAAGAAAAACCTACGAGATTTTTAAACTGACGGCGCCATATGTAAACGGCGAAATCCAACAAATTGCCAACAACATAAATTAAAAATGTGTATCGCACGACGTTGCACACAGCCCAATCTAGCCCCAAACCGAGCACTAGGCTTGTATTATGGGTACTAGTCAACGGAAATATTACATATTATACTTTTATTTTTAATCTCCGCCTTTTACATTGTCATATGAAATCCCTAAATTGTACAAGTCAAGGTAAACAAACCAGGTAGGTATATGCCTAACTCATTTCAGTCCAGTACATTTTCGCATTTGTCCGTGAACATACCTAAACAAGTGAGTCGGTAGGTACGGTACAAAAAGCAGCATCATCCAAGATTAGCGGTCACCTAGCTCCGTCCAATCAATTTGCGTTAGAAGGATCCCGGTATCCCTACGGATCCCCTTTCAAATCCATTAGTCACTTTGTATTGATATTATTTATATCCATTTGACTGATTTTCCTTTTTGTTTTCAAAGATCATCCATTAGGGCGTAAGAGGTTTATTAGATTTACTAGCTGCGTGCCGCAGTTTTACTTGCTTATGTACCTATCACTTTTAAATGTTGGATTAAAATCCTACTAATATTACTATTTTGCATGTATGTTTGTTTTTTTTTTCAAGCTAAAACTTTGCGATGAAACTTAGTTTCACTTTCCCGGGTCTTAATCAAGTATTATTATTTATTTTCTTACCATTTTTTCTTTTTTTCAATCTTTCGATATTCCCGAGAATCTTTTTTTTTTAGTAAAACACGTATTGTAATGTATTTACAAACAGTAAAACTTGTAGTATATCAGTTGTCTAGTGCCCATAGTACAAGCCTAGTTGCTTAGTTTGGGGCTAGATTGCGTAATATGCACCTCCATTTAAAAAAAAATATTGTTTAATAAATTAACAAATAACGTGAGAAAACGTCATGAATCTTTAAACATTGAAGCGGCAATTACCCTCAGAGCCATTCTAGACCGCAAGAGCTGACTTTTACAAGAACTAACTTAGGGTTTCCGGAAAAAACCGGAACTTCCTTCTGTTGTTCCGGATGCTTACCTTTTCTTGTAAATATTTTAAACTTCAGAAGTAATGAGGTTGTTTCAAAGAAGGCTTTATTGGACCATTGTATTGTTCCTAACACCTAAGTGTCCATTAAGGAAAAACTTTCTTGATATTGGTCTATATTGTTAAAGATTTGCTTCATGTCGGTGCTCAAAATACTGCATCTCGCGGCGAGGCTTTCTAAAAATGTAGGTATTTTTGTATGTACTAACGTGAGTTACAAAAGTCAAGCGAATAAATTCTACTTCTTTTAGGGTAGTGGTGTGTCTCACATAGTGTTTTCAGGTCGCTAACCTCTAATTTGACTTAAGGACTGCTATCAAAAATAACAACCCGGGACCAACTGCTTAACGTGCTTTCCGAAGCACGGAGGAGCTCGATTTCTTGCCACACAAATTATGGTCGCCCATCCAAGTAAGCGACCGCGCCAAGCTTTGCTTAACCCACACAATCATTCAAGATCGGCAGGTACAGCTAAGCCAACGACATGGATTGGAGTCGCTAGCTCTGTATAAATCATCTAAATTTAGACGAAGAAGGCCAATATATCGCGAGAGAGGATTTAATCCATTAAGAAGTTCTATCAACGAACTCTGAATATTTCCTTTAGAAGTCTTCACATTCAGAGACCAACAAACTCTAGTTGACAAAACTACCTGGGAATGCTTTATTGAATTAGTTCCGAAACGAAATGTCTCTTTCTCTCCAAGAAGGACGTCTGTCAAAATTGACTAAAGGAAAAGTAGGAAAGTTTTTAAACAAATTGCGGGCGACCTCAGTATAACCCTAAATTACCTTCTATTGGTCCTGCTTGATGATAAAACTTCACTAATTTAAAATAGTTTTAGCGTTTATACTTGTACATGACGTCTTAAAACTATTTATGCGTCAATTAGGTTAGGTTCGGTTATACATACATATTTAGGCTGACTTACTAAGCTATTATCATCGGACTATAGAGCTCAAATTAAGAAGTCTAGACCATCTATTAAGTACGCCTTAATTTCTGTATTTGTTTTGTTATTCATAAGTTATTTAGAAAAAAAAAATACGATCTTCATGTGGATGCGTCCATATCAACTATACCAATCATATGTTTCGATTGTGGCCTTACCACACGGGATGCCGAGCGAAGTGGAGACGTAAAAAGAAGAAAGCGTATCACAAGCTCGAGAGAGGAATGCAACCCGGAACATTGCTTGGATGATGATGATGAACCATATCATTATTATAACTTCGGGCCTAGATTACGCTGTCGATATCTATGGTTTTTAATTAAAAATAAAAAATAAAAATATTGCACGACGTTACACACAGCTCAATCTAGCCCCAAACTAAGCACTAGGCTTGTACTATGGGTACTAGACAACGGATATACTACCTACATATACTTTTTTTGTAAATACATACATATGATACATAGAAAACACTGAATATCCTACCTCGACTTTACGGCAAACGGGTTACACCGGCCGTAGTCGCGAGAAGACGACCAGACCAATGAATAATGGGGAAATCGAGCAAATTTAAAAAGGATGAACCATATGTTTTGTTTTTAGTTCCTATTCCAGTGCTACAACAGTTGGTAAAGAGCACCACCCTCTCCCCATTCCTTGCATGCGGCGTTAAAAATGCAATTATGTTAGTGATGGTGATAACGTCCATAAACCCTATACATACATACCCATACCCATATTAGGTTCTATATGTAGTTTGTCGTTGTATTCTGAAGAAATAAATGAACTTGAGCGCGGAATAAAAACTTTTAATGTTGACAACCTCGGAAGTGAAATCGTTGGTTTATTTATATAAAACTTTTTATGGGAGTCTAGTTACTATTATGAATGAAGTTATTAATACTTTTACGTGACAATAAGTATACTGAAAAGTAAGTAAACTAAAATAATCATTTAAGCTCATTTCTGTATTCAGGTTTTTTGCCTTTCTTTGGGTGTAAAATATAAAACGACCTTCGCAGAAATCATTAATCATAGTTGCATTTTTTGCATTGTTGATGTTAGAAACAGACAAACATTTTTTTTTGTTATTACCTACTTTTTTTTTAAAATATATATTTTTTATATTTATGATTTATATTTTTTTCGGATTTCGCGATGCTGATATGACCACCGATATTTCCCCTGGTCACGTCAAACTGGAAAACGACGAATGCGATTGAAACCGAAACACGAGTTTAACTATTCTTTATTTCTATATACCAATTACTCTTTGTCTGTAGGTAATTGGAAGTATACTTAGGTCTTTCTATATTTCAAATCGTTTATTCTCTATTATAAGTACGGAAATAAAATGTTAACGCATAGTATGTCGCATCAATTCAGTTCATCATACGTCATGCGCTGGTAACGTATGACGTCTGACTGACGTATTAAAACACTATAGTGCGTTTCATCTTTAATTACCTATGCCGTCATGTTGGTAGCAAAACAAAAAAGTCTTGCCTTAATATCGTGAATGTCTCTAAACCCTAAACGCTACACCCTAAACCTTGAATACAGGAAGATTCGTTCATTCATTCTTTATATACAAATCCCCCTAAATTCAAGGTAGCACATATTTTTTTTTGTATTTTGCACTTTTTTGGTTTGCTACCAACATGACGGCATAAGAATTTAAAGATGAAACGCACTCTAGGACGTCGCATCAATTCAGTTCATCATACGTCATGCGCTGATAACGTATGACGTCTGACTGACGTATTAAAACACTAGACAATTTTCCAAAGCCAGATATTGATTGATATCCATTGTACAAAGCTCGAATTTTCTGCATCGAGTTACTAATGTATGCGTTTGACTGCCAATTAGTCTAATGAATGGTGGTCCGCTGCGGTTTACTTTGTTGGGTCCAAACATTGTGTTCGCCAAAGACTACCTAACTATATGTATCAAACTAGGCTCTAACAGTACAATTATAAATAAACTACAATACTGGTAATTAAACTCTGTGATGTTAATTTTTGTATATTATTTTAATTTAGTTAATCATTTTTTAGGTAACAAATGACAATTTTACTATCATTGTTTACATTATTCTATAGTTTTTGGTTCTTATTTATTTTCTGTTTTATTAGAAAATTATCGTACTAGCTTTTAGATAAATGGTGGTTTACACTTAAACAAAGTCGAAACATCGAGAGAAGAAAATATGAAAACGATCAAAAATTTAGACCCAAGTAAAATGTTACATATTTTAAAGTTTTAAAAGATTTATACATTTAATTTCGTTGGTAATAAATTATTTTTACATTAGTTTTTGGATTAGAGGGTGGATTTTTTGTAAAAATTAAATTAAATTCATATTTCAGTTTTAATCGGGTTGCTATTATTAATAGAGGTGGGCCGAATATAGTTTTTGCTGACTAGCAGACTAGTAGACTAGACTAGGCTAAAAAATAATTACAAAATTTAAAAACCGACTCCAAAAATGTATAAATTAACCTTACCTACATACAGTACCACCGACTTATCTGTTATTCAATCTGAAGTCGGGCAGCCAAACTACGATCTGGACCAACCCAGTAAAACTGCCCGACTGCTGCTCATCATTCCGAAGATAGGCTTTGGAATTGTCGAATTCATTCAGTGGGTTGAAGAAAATTCTTAAGCTTTAAGTCCAGTCACTGACCCCGACCTTAAACCAGCCCGTATGCTCAATTTCAATTTATAATTTACTATGATTTTTATTACTTCTTGTGAAATCATGTAATTAGCTTTTTTTTAGTATCTTGCTATTGGTCTTTATTTTTGTCTGCAAAACTAAACTCTATTCCATTGCCCTGTTACTTTCACTTATAGTCAGTGCCACGTCGGGCGCCAATTTTATACTCACGAAATTGGCGCCCAACATGGTACAGCTTATTAACACAAATTGATATAAAGAAAGAGGACTCGAAACATTGCGATGAATAATGTCGTCGTTTGTCCTTTTTTATTTGTTACACAATGATAAAAATGGAGTCGTAAAAAACAATAAATTCAATATTAAAACAATAAAAGTTATGCGGTTATAAGTTACCCAGACAAATAATGTAACACTCGTTTCGGCCAAATTTACGAGAAAATGTTATATTTAATGTGAAATCGTAAAACCCACTTGAATTATACCTATTATAATGTCGTGTGTGCTCGGCAAGGATTTCCTATAGTAATGAGATTTTTTACAACTATTTTATTATACTGGTTTTCATTGAATCGTTTAATATTTTAATACTTATTTTCTCTGATTCATATTTAATTTGAATTAATAAATATTGAAGTGGTTTTGATCTTATTATTTTCGTTGTGATTGAGGTTATGTGTTTTTTTTAAATATAGCATAAGCTTTTAGATACTATTTCACCTGATGATTATGAAGTATTGATGCGCTGTAAAATATATACGTACAGATCAGCAATAGTTGAGAATTGTACCCTGCCGAACTGTTAAGCAGAAAGAAAAAAAACATTGGAAGATTCATAATTTTTATCTTTACCTAATAAAAGTTATTCAGCCGACTCTTTAAACGTACATATTTGACTAATACGAACATTAACTTAATATCCTAACATACCTACTTTAGAGTACCTAAGGTTTCCTTGGTCTGAAACCTGATATATTTCTGGCAGAGTATCAAATTCATTCTACTACGGGCGGAATATGAAATATATTTGAAGCATATCACATGTACGTGTATAAATTATTTGTAAATGTTTAGGGCTGTGCTCTATTAATGGAATAGGAATGTGAAACCTTTGCATGTATTTTTTTTTAAATATATATTACTCTACCAGATTCATCAGTCGTTTTACAGTTCCTGATAGAACGAAGTTCGACACCTAACCGTAATCGTTTTCATCTAACTAAGCCCATAATAGGTATTTATAAAAAAACAACCCTAAATACTTTTATTTTCACATGTTGCTACTTCTACATAAAGATATATGTAGAAGTTCATTTCAAATTCACCAGGCATCCTCCTTACGATTTATCGAAGAGCGAAATCCTTCATATACCAACTTGTTCGTTAATAATTCACATTTTTATCATGTTTGAAACAACCAAGGCAATCTTGACGACACGGTTTATGACTTGACGCATGATTCCATATATAAGATGCATGAGACTCTATAAATTCTCCAAGTAACTTATTTATTTTCTGATTTTAAGTTACTAATACGTTTACGCGGTAAGGTATGGTGTAGTTTAGGGTATCTACGAATATTCATTTAAATTCAAAGTCCTGAATTATATTAACGCCCAGCCTAAACTGCTGGTCCTAGAGACATGAAGTTTGGAGGCTGTATTCTTTGTGAAGTGTACGTATCCACTAAGAAAAATGTTTCGAAATACCCACGGAATCAGGACTTACGCGGGTGAAACTGCGGGACACTGCTAGTAGCAAATATCTATGGACCTTTGTTATGTTTTTTAATGGGAGGCAAGTCTTTGAAATTGATTGTGGTCTAGTAAATTTTGAAAATTTGTGTTTATGAAAGGCCGATGGGCACATCGAGCTGCATCGCCATGAACAGTAGCGTGTCGTCGGTTGTGGCTCGTTGGGTTTCAAAATGTAAAACAATATTGTACTGATAATAAAGAGTATTTTGCGTTTTGAAACTGCGGCCAGCGTGCCGTGGCCGACGATATGCTAGGAACAATCAATAAAAATATAACGACAATTTAAAACTTTCCAGCTGTAAAGTGTCTAGGCACATCATCAGTATAACAACCGTCCCTCGGTTGTCGTTTATAAATAGATTCTGAACCCCTCCGGCGAACCATTGGTTATTCATTTCTTCTGCGGGACGTTTTTATTCTCGGTGTAGGTATATAATGGAAAAAGGATTTTACTTCACTAATTGATACCTAAAATAAGTTTTTACTTACAAATATAGACCCTTCACGGGCAGAAATTCACAAAAAGTTATGTTAGTCACATTGTTGATACCGTTTTCACCTTTAGAAAGTTTATTTCTATTTTTATTTGTGTTTCAATTGTCAATTAGAGTTTATTTTAATTTTTCATGTTACCCACTCACTTCAGGGACTCAAGTCTTAATTTTAGTAACATACATCAATTATTTAAAATAGATAACCTAATTATGCCAAGCATGTAGATTTACTTTGCATTTAAAGCAACTGTACAGCTTCTTCAAAAATATTTTATTAAACATAAAAGACATGTCTATATTTTCAAGGGAATAAGCTAAGTCCCCGCCCGGCCCTACATTAGTCAGTGAGTGGAGTTATGAATTCCGGAACCCGAAGAAATATGGGCTGGATCGGAGTGCGCATTTGTTGAATCTCTTCAATGCGCCCTTTAAAATTCAGTGATCATTGAATGCTTATATTTCATCGGCTTTATTAATAACCTGTTGTGTTGGTTTGTGTATTAATAAGGACCAGCGGCATTTCGTTCTTTTTCTTTATTATTTCATGAATTGTATCGGTACATTACGAAATATTTTCAATGAATAATATAAGTAGATGTTTATTTTAATGCTGCTTATGACGTAAAATTGTACAAAAAAATTTCCAGTCCAGGCCACTCTACAACTAAGATAATGCCCGCAACTTGGATTTTTTTACTAACAAATTAGCTTGCAAGATATTTGGCACAAGCAAGGCTACGTTTCCACCAAAGATGAGAAAGGATGTTACGAATTGTTTGATAAGGACGTATATAATAACTCCATTTAGCCTCCTTGCCTCTTTGCGCATCTCTGGTGAAACTTAGCTTTATGCTCGCAGGAAACGGCTGACTACATTTTTCAGCAAGCCACCAGTCAGTTAGAATTTCACCCACTCACTGAGTTTAATATTGTGGAACATTTTTTTTCGACTATTAACAGTATAATGGTACGAGCGCAGAACGGTAAATGGAGGCGTAATCTGCTTTGTTAAACTTGTTACTCCGTTGTAGCTTATCATAATCTTTTTGCTTATTATTGAGGTAATAGGATTACGGAGATTTTTTCTAATGATCTCCACAGAAAAGGTCCAGAGTTGTAACACCGTAATCTTAAATGTTTAATCTCAATTTAAAAACAAGAGAGGTGATTGTGCTGACAACAATAACGAAAATTAAAAGCTGAGAATAACAAATGTAATTATAGTTAAGGGCTAAAGTGTGCTTCGTTTTAAAGAGCAGCCATTGAAAATAAAGACAATCTTGAGGTGGAACAACTTATGTAGTTAAACTTTTACGACTTCAAATAAGCTTTAACAAAAGCATTAAATTTATAAACGATGTACGTAACACATTCAAAGATATTCACGGTTCGTACAACGTCTCATGCAAATAAATGGCCGAAGAATGTCTTGTCTCTTAACGACTTCCGAACCTATAACTCAAAATAAAATGTGACTAAATTTGTATTTCATGTCTTCCAAAGTGATTTCCATACACTAAAATTCGCCCCGAAGGAGTATTTTGTATGAGATATGGCAATAAAAGGAAATAAACAGCGCTCTAAACGTAGAAACCATATTCCGAGGTGTATACGGTACACTATATATACTTCGGCTTGGGTTGTATCTGTGAGTAGTGTGCCTATAAAAGCGATCACAAACCTGAGAGATTCTATCATCCGATCGTTTGGTTTCAAATTACGTAGCTTTTAGTAATACAACGAATTCTTGAAATTGTCGCTGAACTAACGGCAGTCAATTCTGTTGTTAGCAAAAGATCTAAATTGCTAACACTGGTCATAATTCCACTGTAGAAAAGAGTATTTTTTTATTGTGCCTTCGTTTTCTTATGCGAGATTTTATGTAGCTCATGCGGGCCGATTTCGAGGCACAGTGCGGATCCAAAGTATTCCGAAGCTCCGCAAACAGTCGTAAATCTGACACATTGCTATCCACTCCATACTTTAATAAAAAAGGGATGAGGCTTTGTTTGTGGTAGATACGATTTATTTCAATAAAATCTTTATTCACAATGTTTGTTCCTTTTGTCGCTCAATTTCAATCGATCCGCCTAATTGAGGGTTTAGTGAAGTTCGTAGGAACCGCTTTCCGTTTTAATAAAAAGGTTCTAATCACAAAACAATCAATTCCAAAAGGTCGGGGTTAATTCTTAATAAAAAGCAAACGTTGGAAGTCAACCGTCCCATTGAAACCTCTTTGAAACTGAATTATCGTTAAATGAGTTCACATAACGTCAATTCGCGTCACTTTGTGCCTTTTAAAACAAAGATGCGAATTAATGGCTCTCATTCGGAAAGGTCTATTGTGAAAGCGGGTCCCATGGGTGTACCCTTCCATTTCCGAGAATTGGATGTCCATCTCCACCAATTTATTGTGATCTCCCGCGCATCCCGCAAATCATATTGATAAGAGCTAACGAGGGGTGTGTGTCTCTTAATGCTGCGGGTCTTATTTCGCTGGATGTGGAACAACAAACGGAATGGATACGGGCATCATTTATTAGATTCGTCGTCTTTCTTTCTTTACCTTTGACTGAAAGGTTGTATTGTCTTTTGAGACGCTCCACGGTTTGACGCCTACTTACCCCCTCACCGAAACGAAATGGAATTGTGCGATAATAATCGAATATCGTATATTTTACACTGGATATCAAATTTCGCTTTATCGTGCGTTTTATATTACGACCGAGAATTTTTAGACCGAAGTTTGATAAGATGAGATCGTATTTTGTGCTGAAATGGGTCTAATATACACTTTAACTTTGTTTATTTTGGTAGATAGAGTTAATATTTAGATCTCTTTTTAGTTTTTTAGGTTTAAAAGAAAGAGTAAAAATGAACAATGAAAAATTCGACAATAAAGGTTCGATTAATGTACCAACGTTTGGACTTGGTCGTTATTTTCTTTGATCATCAATGTTAGTAATGGTCTAATATATGTATATGTATAGGTGTTATTTTTATAACCACATAATTGGGGCATTTTTCGTTGTTTTAAGGTTTCCTAGCGATATTAACGGCACACAAAAGATTTTCTTTTCGGAAAAAAAATTGGTGCGCGGTCGGTCGGGATTAGGACCCAGGACCGGGATCAAAATTGGAGTAACTACCACTAGACGAACAGCACTCATCTAATTTAAACATGGTTTCAACTATCATTTTAACCCACGACGGAAAAAAGAGAGGTGTTATAAGTTTAAAGTGTCTGTGTATCTGTCTGTGGCATCGTAACTCCCAAACGGATCTAGATTTTGATAAAGTTTATTTTTTTAGATTTTTCTTCCGTTTTCGCGTTGTTGGTTGTTGTCAGTCAATTCTGAAGAAGAGACCTCTAAACTCTAAAGGTCTCGAAACGTTGAGCATAGAATCAATGCTAAAAGAATAAACACCACGCGATTAGAACCGAATAATGAATTTCATTTCAAAGTTTTTTTTGTTTGATAGGATGTTGATAGGTGACTTATTTATAGTTACTTATACCATTACCTAAGTGCTAAGTGTGAAGAGTTAGTGCCGAATGCGACCCTCTCGTCGTTGTTGGACTCGTTGGCGGCTATTTCCGTACCTTACCTATCTGTTTCCTTTTCAAACTTGTTAAACAACTAAACTGCTCGAACTGGGAACGAATGGGACGTACTCGGACTTGGACAGGAGGCCGGTTTTTGTTCGACTAAGTTTGTTAGTTAGACAAAAACGTTACTCACATAAGAAGGGTATATTGTGGCACAGAAACTATAATAGGTACAGTTAGGTAATAAATTCGGATATTCTTCATCTTTTCGTGTAGTAGTGTGGCTCACCTATTTACTTTTCAGGTCGGCTAAGGCCTCTGACTTGACCTTACGACTGCTATCAACTGCTTAACGTGCCTTCCGAAGCACGGAGGAGGTCAAGAAAATATATATTTTTCTAATATATCTGATAAAATCAGATATTCATCGTTGAGTTAAAATGTAATTTTTAAAATCATGTTCAGTTCAAGGACTTTAAAGTTTAGAATTCAAAGTTTTGCTACTCAACCAGGAGTTATAAGTTTTTTCTTTTAAATATTCTAAAACCAAATTGTAATTTTAAAAGTATGTGCGGTACTTACATCCTTGTTTGTTGGCTACTGTTACCTGTATATATGTAGAGGTAAATATTTGTGATATAATAAAATCAACATATTTTTTGGTACCACAGCAGGATACAAATAATAACGTTGGTTGGTACCTACCTATTTTCATTTCGCTTACTTCCTCCCATATATCTCTTATATCTTCATTCTGCATGCACCAAGAGCTATATCATCTATATAAACGTGACGTAAAGCGAGACTAAATGGAATTGATGGCGTCTCTATATCTTCCCTCCTGCCGGTTTCCACATCATATTTTTTTATTTCCCAACATCGACAAGATGAAAACTTTACCGGTAGCCCTCGGTGAAACTTTTCATCGACTAATCCCGCGGCGGCCGCGCTAAATTCTCGATTTACTTTGTAGCAGAGCCCCGGATTATGCGGCACCATATTTTTCAAGCAATTCCACCAGTTTCATAGAGGATTTGTGGAGTGTTTGTTATCGCCAACCAACTTTCCGAACTATCGTGAACTAATAGTGGTCCTTATAGAACTTAGACGACTTTATAAAAAAAACAACTTAGGTAGTCCCAAGATGAAATTACTTTGCCAGTTTTGTTGACAAATTTTGAAACTTTCGTCGAACATTGACTGTCCATTTCGTGTCTCTAAGTTTGCTACGGTCGCGTTGGTTGTCTCCTGTTATTGATACGAGGGAGCCGTGGGACACGTACAAAGCTCAAAATTCTGGAGACACACAATAAATAAAAAGAAAATTGTCTCCGCCGTCGACGTATCGCATAGTTTATATATTCTTGATTCATCTTTCTTAGCTTCCACTAACTCCGCTTGGGAAACGTAAATGTAAGCATAAAAACCGGCCAAGTGCGAGTCGGACTGGCGCACGAAGGGTTCCGTACCATTATCTATACAACAGATTTTCTTTTGAAAGGTAAATTGCAGTTTACAATTTATATCGTTTTACTAGATCTCTAGATATCATATAGAATAGAAAATTAGTAGATCTAGATCAAACTAATTTTCGTTGGAAGTTTGCATAGTATGGTACATCATATATTTATATATTTTTTAGTTTTATCATTCTCTTATTTTAGAAGTTACCGGGGGACATTTTACCGCTTTGGAAGTGTCTCTCGCGCAACTATTTAATTTAGATAAAAATGATATTATAAACCTCGATATCATTTTTGAAGACCTATCCATAGATACCCTACACGTATAGGTTGAATAAAAAACAATGAGTTTCAGTTCTAAGTATGGTTGACCCTAAACCCTGTTTTTTTTTCTATTTTTGTGTATAAATCTTAATGCGGTTCACAGAATACAACTTACCAAGTTTCAACAGTATAGCTCTTATAGTTTCGGAAAAAAGTGACTGACATACGGACGGACAGACAGACAGACAAACAAACATGACGAATCTATAAGGGTTCCGTTTTTTGCCATTTGGCTACGGAACCCTAGAAAGTAAGTTTGTGGCTTGGTTGTTGGGAGCGTGGCTCGTTCCCCCCGCCCCTCTAACACACGTGTCGATCTGATTTATGACTACTGAATAAATAACTTAGAATACTTTCCACGATTTACAATTTATCAGAAACACTGATAAATAAATGATACGACCTCTGTGGCGCGTCGTGCGAAAGCGCGACTGCAATGCAGAAAGTTGCGGGTTCGATTTCCGCCGGGTGCAGGTATTTATGCTTAAAAAATAAATATTTGTGTCTGGTCTGGGTGTCCCTTTATGTATAATATGTATGTATTTACAAAAGAAAAATAAATATAAGTATTATATCCGTTGTCTAGTCACCGTAACACAAGCTTAATAGCTTACCATGGGGCTAGATGGCGCTGTGTGTCGTTTACAGAATTTATTTATTATTTATACGATAGTAAGTATTATATTATTGCCGCTCGATTGATCGGTAAATATTTTACTGTTTTAGCGATTAGCGAAATTTCGATGCGTAATCGTTAATATTAATTGCATTCATGTTAATTGATATCTGGGGATTTACCGAGGGATGTGTGTTGTGGTGGTAATTAAATAATCACGTCAAGTAGGTATTCCGTTTTGGGACTTTACACTACCTTTTAACTTGCTTCCTATTATTGTAAGTAGCTTATTAATTTAGAGTAGAAAACTGCGTTGATTACATAGCTTAGTTCGCTAGTCTTTCAAACAAATGAGAATGGCATAGTTTGTGGTAGAAGCTCACATATTTACAGGTTACACCAGCCGTGGTCGCCAGCAGACAAATTATCTACAACGCGATCTAGACCCTTAGATCAATTAATAATAATAGACAGAAGTCGTATAAATCACTTACAGATAAATAAAATGCGTTAAATTATTATTTTGTAGGTTAAATTACTTAGTTTAAAATAGATACTAATTACTAAAAAAATAATAAGGTAATCTAAAGCTACTTATCTAAATTATTAGTTAAATCGAACTTCAACCATCTGGTCACTGGTCCATAAGTCTTATAGACGCTTTAGGTACATCAAATTAATCATTCCCAACTTAAAGAACGCAATCACCTCCATCCTTCACATCCGATTTCTTCCTACTCACAAAGGCCTACTTTAAAAATAGTCCCCATCAAATAATCTGTACTCAATAAAGCCTGAAAGCCGGCGAATGTCGTCAAAAACGTCGGGAAAGGAACCACATCCCCCGGATAATCGGTGCGAATTGGTAGCGAAATTGAAACAAATTGCACCCACGAAGGAAACTGAGTTTAACGCATTATTCAACCAGAATTCACCTCTAAGCGTAGATTTTTCTTTACAAACGATTGGAGTTTTGCGAGAGTGTTGGGGTGTTTACTGGTTACAGATGTTAACGAAAATGGTGTTGTTTTACAGGGATACTTTAAACGGCTATTTATCAATTACTCGCTGATACTATACACTAGCACTATCTCACCTGATGGTAAAAGATTAACCTTAAGGGTCTACTTATTTTTTTCTCCATACAAACTTTACAAACGTAGTCAACTGTTTCCTCCATGGATATTAGAAAAAAAATGTATAGGTATGCCGTAAGTCCTAAAATTTCTCTTTTTGAATTTTGTTTTTATTCGAATTACGAAATGAAAAAAAAACGGAAACGAAACGAAAACTCATGGCAGATTAGGTTTTAGGGCATAAACATATTTGCTCTAATAATGCCTAATGCCTTTATCCAGGGAGGAAACAGTCGACTACGTTTGTATCGAGAAAGAGTAGGTAGACTTGTTCTAATACCGTCTTCCTTCCTCTAAATGAGTGTGTTATATCTTAGATCATATCATCAGTCACCATCAGTTGAGATAGTGGTCAAACGCTCGTCTATCGCGTGTAAAAAAAAGAGAGATAATATGACCTATGATGTAGGTCGCTTATCTAGAAGAAGGAAGACGGCAGTGGAACAAGACCCGACCCGTCTTCCTAAATGGCTGTCTTCCTTATCTCTGTGTTAATGGTAGAAATAGCTATAGATTGGTTATTTTAATAATTATGAGCCTTAGCCTTATGACACCTGAAGCTACAGTATCTTCTATTCCACAGCGGTAACTAGAGCCTGCAACGTTATGCAGGCGAGAATTCGCCTTTAGTTTAAGATAATGACTTTTTACAGTTTAAATACTGGTATATTTTAATCTTTTTCACATCGAAAATAAAGCGCAGAATTCTGCTCTAAGACAATATTCGTATTCAAACAGAAGGCAATACGCTCTGCAAATATATCTCAGCTGATAGCGTGCCGTTCAATTGAAAATTCTTTACGTATACGCCGCCTTATACCTTTGTCCACATGGCACATGGGGAATTTCATATTATTAAATAACTTGTGTTCACGCCCCGTTCCGTTTGTCCGTCCGGGACTACGCGGCGATGTTTTATAATTTAGACGCGTAAGTCCCGCGGCAATATCGGGATATAAAGCCTAATATATACATGTGTTTTACAGATCTCTAGCTATCTACATACAACTTTCATTGCAATGTAATTTTTGCATGAAGAAATAACATACCTACTCGTTGAATTAGGTCCATATACTTCCAACAAAAAATCACGTTTATAAAATTAGTAGAATAGGAAACTTTAGATTGCATGCATCACAGGGAAATCACCAATAGGAATCATCAATAGGAAACAGATTGCTTCACAGCAATCTCTCTCTGTGTGTGTCTATCAATACTGCTTTTGACATTTTTGGGTAGCACGAGAGCAGGATTACGTTAAGGAAAGGACAACATTTCTTTATTAATTTAATTAAGTTTTATTTTTGTCCTACGCGATTGTTCTTATTAAGTAGAGACATATATACCCAAAAATGTCAAAAGCAGTATTGATAGACAAGCTTTTAAACCTTCAAACACTGTACCTCTGAGGGAAACCAGCTTCTCAAGAATTCAGCTGCCTATCTCATTGCTTTTGTAATTCAAACCTTACGAGCTTCAAATAAAGATAAATTTCCGTCGGAGTAGTTTAGAATGCCGAATGTCTTTGTGATTCGAGGAACGGCAAGTCTGCTACATTTTGAATCTAAAGAGCATATAGAATAGGCTTAGCGGGATAGATTTATCTTTGAGAAAATGTGAATAATAGTCTGAAATGTTCGTGTATTATTCGTATAATGATGGCGGGTTGCATACCAAAGCCTGAATTTAAACACTGAAATAATATTGGTGGAGTTCTTTTAGAACGCTGCTTGTGAATGAAGTGACTTGGCTTAAATCGCCACGCAACGAAATACGACGTGCGGCATGCGTAGGCGTGAGATTTTTAGAAATACTTATTATAAAGATAGTTAGAGTTACAGCTGGTTATTACCTCTGTGGCGCGTCGGGCGGCTGCAACACAAAATGTATCGGGCTCGATTCCCGCCGGCAAAAACTATTTATGCTTAAACAAAAATGTTTTCTTTCTGGTCTGGTCCTCCCTCTATGTATAATATGTATATGTTATAGGCAATGTGTATAATGCAGGCATTCTATACATTTCCTAAGTATTGTATAGAATGCCGCCGGGGTCGTCCAGGCAATGTGTGAAATGATATTGAATGTTCAAACTATTTTACACTTTACCTAGGAAATGTATGGAATACCTAGGCATTGTATAGAATGCCGGTTGACGCATAGGTAATGTTTGTAACGTGTTTTTCTTTTTCATTTCTTACCACTTGATTATGGAAATTTGATCATGATACAAAAAAAACCAACAGTTTTCATTTAAAATAAGCTTTTATATATTAGCAGGGGGTTTGGGGGGGGGGGGGGGGGGTACGTATTCGAATAGGTATCTAATATTAAAATATTTACAGTTAAAATCCCGATGCTATCTAACTATCTAAAGCACGGAAAAACTAAACGGAGCACCCCGACTTGGTTAGGTTAGGTTAATGTGCCGCGGCAGCGGTCGCCAAAGCGCCTTATTCTGTAAATAAAAAAGGCGTGATGTATAAAAATCGCAATGTTTATGAAATAAATGTTAATAATATTTTTATTTATAGTATTAGGCGGTTCGGCGACCGCTGCCGTCGTTCATTATACACATTGCCTGATGCGCTTCGGGCATTTTATTCAATACCTAGGCAATGTATGAAATGAATCGTATTATACACATTGCCTGAACGTTTTAGGCAATGTATACAATGCCTAGGTATTCTATACAATGCCGTATTATACACATTGCCTATAACATATATATCTTCAAACGAAAAATAAATGTAAGTATCATATCCGTTGTGGAGTCTCAATCGCTTACTACGGGACTAGATGGCGCTGTGTGATGTTCAAAAATAATATTTATAGAATAAGAATAAAATAGAATGGAATAGAATAGAAAGCATTTATTGACAAAACACACACGGCATAAAATATTTTAAAAAAAGTACAATGAAAAAAAAAACAACGCCAATAGGTATAGTTAAAAAAAATAGGATCCGTGTACTGTGCCAATGAGGATCTGCCTCGGCTTCATCATTTGTTATAGCCATTGCACGGACTTATTTTTATATTGAACCAGTTAAAAAGGTAAAAACAATGATCAATCCATCCGATACAAGTGAAATGAACATAAAAGTTACCTTTTACAAGTTGAAAAGACTCAAGTTTTATTATTCAGTTGGAATACATTTTCAGTGTAATAATACTGAAGAGAAAGGTTTATGACCGATGCCGGGTAAATTGTTAATGAAACCGACAGTCTGCCAGGGATGGATACCGTTACTGAAACTTCGAACTAGTCTACGCCTCAAATGGCTTAATCGATTTTTAAACAGGCTCGATATAGGAAGTCATAGAAATTTATCTGTAGTTTCTATTATAGTATTTATATAATTGAACAGTCATATTGTCCTACAAATTGCGTGGTACGTTAGTCCGGTCCTACGCTCAAAAGTAATCAAAAATCGAGAGTTTTGTATAGAAAATTGTTGGGCGTTTCATCAAAATGAAGCTACTCACGAAAAACTAGCTTGATAGTAATCAATTGCAAAAATGTACCAGGGATCCTGGACAATTACGGCCCAAAATGCTTAATGCGCTTATGTAGGTACGACGAGTTTATACGTTTTTGCATTGTCTTTCATGAAATATTTATTTATGCTTGTTTTTCCTTCTAAACAAGGGTTAGAAAACAATCTCGCACAATTCATTTAACCAATCTGTACAAAATAAAACACCGTGTATCTAATTGAAAATTGGGTGCTATCATTTATTTCTTGCTCACCAAAAACAAACGTTTCGGGGAAAAAAATAATCCGGCATTATCCTAAAACAAATTTAAACATCAATTTAAATTAATTAATATCATAATATGAGCGGGAAAAAATACAATCGCAATTCGACGAGCCGTTTTCACGGTTGGTGTATGGAATCAGTTTTCAGTTTGGGAGCGTCGTTAAATTCATATTGGATTACCCAATTAATTTTATGTAATCGCCGCCTCTACTGATTAATATCCCGTTCTGCGTACATACGAGATTGAAATTTAATAGTTTATTATAATTGTGATGGTTTTATTGAGTTTCCCATTGTAGACTATTGAATACTGAAGCGGGAAAGTATCGAAGATTAATCGACCCGATGGCCGTAATCGGATATTCTCGGCTAAATCACTACATATCTATATTACAGTATTTCAGAAAAGATCAAAAATTTAAACAAAAATTCAATACGTTTATTTGAAAGTGACAGCTCTTTATTAACTTTTTCTTTTAAAATTGACAGTCCTTTGTTTACATTTTTGATCTAAGTTTCTGAAACAGAGTATAGTATGGAACAAAGTCGCTTCCCGTCGTCTGTCTGTCCCTATGTAGGTATTTTTAAAACTACATATACGCAACGGATTTTAATGCGGTCTTTATAGATAGAGTGATTCAAGAGGAAGGTTTATATGTATAATACACACCCGTGCGAACCCGGGGCGGGCCGCTAGTCTATAATAAAAATGATTACCAGTTACTGTCATATTGAGTCATGCTGTGATAAGTTTCCGATCTTCGGTGCCGGACCGAAGCTTTCTGAGTACTCAGATTATCCCGGAAATGTTCGAAAATATGTGGAATAATTTGGTTCAGAATTAAATAAAATTACTGTACCTGTCTCTGTCATATTGAGTCGTGCTGAGCGAGACGGTGATAAGTTCCCGATTTTCAGAATCGGACCGAAGCTTTCTGGCTACTCATATTATCCCGGAAATGTTCTGAAATATCCGGAATAATTTGGTTCAGAATGACGTAAATCGTAACTCAGGTATCCAGAATAGTATCAAGCTTTCTGAGTAGGTACTCAGATTAGACTCAGACTCAGATTATCCTGGAAATGTTTGGAAACATCCAGAATAATTTGGTTCAGAATGACGTAACCGGTAACTCAGGTGGTTCAACGATACCTCTATTAAGGCTATTAGCCTAATTACTGGATTCAAAATGCCCTTAGAGGTCTCGGTACTCGTTAAGGTCTCAGGAAGGCCGCACTACCTATTCTGGGTACTCGCTGGGGAGTTGCTACCGAATTTTCAATTACTTGTCGTGTGTTGAATGTTGGGGAACCTGTAGTGATTTACTAACGTTTATAACGTGCAAAGCGTACAGTGATAAGGCCATTTTTTTGTATTAATACCTACTTAAAAAATTAAAAAAAACTTATAAGCATGGGTGCAAACATTAAAAGGTGTTAAAAATAAAAAATAAAAACAACCATGCTTTACCGACAATACTACTTACTTTATTGGTATCCGACATTTAAAACTGTAGTAGGTACGGTTATTAAAATAGTACCTACATACTTTTTATATCACATTTCATCGCATTATAATTTCATAAGCGAACCATAGTGTAGTTCGTTTTTGTCTTACTTGTGTGTTGATAAGATAACAATATGTTGTGTCCTAAGTTTTTTCTAAACCTGTCTATCATAAGTTTTTTTGTATTTTTCAGCAAAATTTTAGAAATATATCAGGTAAGCTAAAGTAAAAAAGTCAATTAATTATGTTCTAATACGTATGTATAACCCTCCTTTTGTCATAGTCGGTTAAAAATACTCTGGTCAAAATGTGTCTGTGTATGTCAAGACGAATAAAAACAACTTTTATTTCACCTAAAACTACAATTTTCCTGTCTCTTATATATATTTATTCAGGTAAAGAAACAAACCCTTTTTTAATCTCATCGTTGATTTTCATATATAAGGGTCGCTATAAAACTATGAGGTTTATCTACTCCAAGTTTCGTGACTCCTTTGAAATAAAAACTGGTCTTAAACAAAAAAAACGAATTATAATGTAGTAGACATTATAATTCGTTTTTTTTTGTAAAACCATGCTCACAGAAAAGACTTCCAACCAGAAACAAATCTTTATGCAACCTTCGATGTCGCAACTGGGTGTTCATTAGACCAACTTAGTAACCCAGTTAAGGTAGCAATAAAGCTGTTACTGCGGCCTATTAGATTTGTAACCGTTTTGCTCTGTCTTTCTGCCTTGGGTCCTAAGTCTGCTCTCACACTCGTGTTTCAATAGAGTGTCGATAGAATAGTAATTATCATACAAATGTGTCAAATACACGTCAAATATGACAATTATACAATATACTATTCTATCTATTGAGACACCATTGTGAGAGCAGACTTAGGACCCTGGTGGGTCCTAAGTCTGTGCGCCTGGTGGTGTCTTGCCCAGTGAAATGGCTTGGAAATTACCACCGTGTAAATGATCCTCTAACAATCAGTAAGACATAAATAACTGTTTCGAGAAAAGGAGCTCGGTTAGCTTCCGAAGCAAGGCGGCTACTATGTTTTAACGAAAAATGCTTTTTCGTTCGTTCGGTCGCGTATTATCTACTACGGTTCTATAATTTCTGTGCGCAATTGCAGACGAAGGAAAATTCTATGACGTCAAAGTCTTCAAAGTCTATATTTTCCAAGAGTCAGATCAGAAGAAAATTTGTCTATGGATTCAAAGTTCAAAGTCCGATCAGAAAAATATATTACAAGACGGTCATAGTAGTTTCATTGTAAACTGTCGTCTGAAATGGTCTTTTTTACAAGTTTTTATTAAACTTGCCCTGTTAGTTAGTACTTATGGGACAAATCTTGCAAGTTAAATTTGACCCACTTCCCAGTTACTAATGCAGCTGTTTTTTTTTCGATAGTTCGTTCGTTCGTAAGAACATAGTAGGCCCCCAGGAAGGCGTTTTCTGTTGGATCGTAACATTTTATTTATTATTCTCTCTACACTTTGACGTCAGGTAAAAGGTTTTTTAGATTAACCATTGCAGCCTAATGAAGATAAAAGGGTGGCTAATGGTGTCTGTTGGGTGTGCAAAAGAAAACTGTAAAGTTTAACGCCGTGGCCGGCTAATTGGCCGTGCGATTTGCCCCCTGCCTGATTTACGAGGTGATTATTCACTGTTACATGTTTAGACCGTATAATAATGGAGGAATTACCCGCTTCGAATATAAAATTTGAAGTAAAGGTTGCGAACGGGGCGGTTGTATTTCGTTGGTTTTAATACATTTCCGATTATGAGAGAGTACCATAACACGGAGCGTTGGTTTAGCAGAAATGGGTCAGCAGGTCTCAAAACGGGTTGCTTTATTATTAAAAAGTAAAGTTGGGTCATTAATGTGTATAAGTATACCACTATAGGGTAAGGGTCTTCTCTCAGAGGGCGGGATTAAGTATTAAGACGCCATGGGGCCTACTTTGACTTCGTGAATGTCCCATTCGAATCGTCGGGAGTTCTGAAATATTTCAATGTTTTCTTTCGGAGTAAATGGTTTGGATGTTCTTTTTAACCGACTTCAAAGAAGGAGGAGGTTCTTAATTCGACCCGTTCGTTTGTATGTATGTGTATGTATGTTTGATAAGTTCACGCCGTACTACTCCGGCATATGAAGTCTGATCTTGATAATTCTTTTTTTATTTAGAAGGTAAGAGTCCCGAGTTAGTTCCATAAAACCTTGGTGAAGATCTGATGATAACCTTCGGATTGATGACCAGAATAGCATCCCAGAATGCAGTAAATTACAATTTTTTGTACTTCTATCATATTATTGTTGTATTTAAAATAAAGAATGAAATATCGTACCACAATAACATAAAATATGGCCCCTATCTGTACCATATTGCATGTCGGATTCATATTCATAAAACATCGATGACTGCTCTGATTACCTAGGCTGGTCCGATTGTTGGGAAATAAATATATAACGTTGTTTTAAAATTTTACTGCCTAATGATAATTGGCGTTTTCATGCAATTTTTAAGATAAATTATGCAATTTTTAATCCATTATTTTTATGGCGCTGTAGTGCCGGGGACATTGTTTGGTGGAGTAGGCAACCAATTAACCAGCACTTACCATCCTCCCTGCCTAGTCAGTAAGAAAAGAACGGGTCGGCCGGCCGGCCGGGATTCGAATGACCTTCGGAATGAAAGTCGAGGTATCTCCTACTAGACGCGCTTATTACAAGACATATTATATGCAATATAAATATTTTATAACTGAGAATCATTTTTCTTTTTATGCCAATATTATTAAGAAAGTTTCATATACCTACATATCTTCATGGAACTGAAATTAAAAGCCACTTTGCATGTAGGTAGGTACGACTCTACACATCTCGACTCCAATATCGGGCTAACGAATACGATTACATCGCAATAAAAAACTCGGATTACGTAAATGGGTACATCTTACCTCTTCGTTTCCTCGATTTAAATTCACTTTCCTTAAGTCGGGTTCGAGTAATTGAAATGAAATTTCAACTTGTTTCAAGCAGGGATCGGTTAATGCGCCTACTTCATTATTAAAAAGGAAATTGGCAAAAGTATTTTGATACAAAAATATACGTAGGTACTTTAATAATAACTAGCTGGCCCAGCGAACTTTGTTCCTACTTAGAGGCAAAAAAATGAAAAAAATATTCTAGTTCTAAGCTACCTCCCCACCAATTTTCATGCCAAACCGGTTCAACCGTTCTCAAGTTATAAATATAGACTAGCTAACCCGGCGAACTTCCGCCTTAGAGGGGGAAAAAAATATCCTATGTCTAATAACTTTTGGTTCTAAACTATCCTACACCAATTTTCAGGCAAATCGGTTCAGCCGTTCTTTAGTTATAAGTAAATAATGTAACTAATTATACTATCTGCGTCCCGCGGTTTCACCCGCGTAAGTCCCAGTGCAGAAGCCGCAGGATAATTATATACTCTCTAAAACCTGACATTAGCTTTATTAACAAGCGGCGCGGGCGAGGCGCACAACTACTAGGCAAACTGTTGCGTTATGCAGAAACCGTTAAAACCATAATAGAAAAAAAATAACGTTCCAAATTCAATCTGAAATTGAACTTCGAACGTTTTAAAATTTATGTGTTCGATTTCTAAAATCTAAATCTCTGAAGAAGAATAGATTGCTTATCAAGAAACACATTGACAAATCGTTCGCTTCTGAACTTTACATTCACCGCCAAGGCTATATATCACAAAGATAACTGCTATACCTGAAATCTTACTGTAACCACAGTTATACAATTTGCTTTAGTACGGATAACGTAATCCGAAAGGAAGATGTTCTAAACGTCTAGGCGAACAATTATTATTATTGTTCTACGACTTTTGGAAATTCAAACTTTAATAAGACATTTTCTTCTGATCATTACAGGTATTTTCTTCGCGGTTTTCAGTCAATTATGAAAAATAGACCTGTAAAGGTAGGCATTGAAACAATGCTAAAAGTAATTAACACTACGCATTTAAAACCGAAAATTGAGTGTAATTTATGTTATATTAACAAATATTCTATTTCTTAGAGTTTATTATAGCAATAAAGGCTTTCGACTTCCAAATAAAACAGGTAGTTTTTCCATTACCTAAAAAATATAACCTCCAAATGATCTAAAACAATGTTCAAATTTCAAAGGTCGTGAGACCAAACTTGCTTGTATTAGATACACAGAAGCTCCCTTGGACTAACTGGATGCTTGCCAATTTCCTATAGCCACAGTTAACGTAGTAGTTACTATCCTGTATACAGTATCATTTAGTTCGCGTCCCCACTACCATTCACCATTCAGAAGGCGTCTTTGCTTGCTTTTATTTGGTTTAGCCATCATTGTCGGCACACAGCTCAGCCAAATTAAAGGTAAACTAATCCCGAAATGGACCTGCCTCGGCGGATAGACTCGACGTTTAATTAATAAACTGTCGCCTTTTATTTTCGGATTACAAATACTCTTGTGGAGTGATGGCCGCCTGGTACTTTTCCGAGTTTGTTTTTATGAATGTTCTATTCTACCTAGTTAGATATTGGCTATAATTGTGATCTAAATTTTCTGGTGAGTATGTGACATTTTAATCTACACTTTCTATTCTAAGACTATAGTAATAGTAGACAGGCAAAAGTACATATTCTTAAATTAATCGCGCGGGGTGGAAACTCGTGTGGTGTAATGGTTTGATACGCAGCACCGTAGATGCAGAAACACGAGTTCGAGCCTCGCCGCGAGTAAATTTATGAAAATGTAATTTTCCTTGTAATGTCATATAATAATGTAAAAGCTATTTAACGTCAGCTACTAATATTATAAAGAGGAAAGATTCGTATTTTTGTGTGTGTGTGTGATTGTAATGAATAAACTCAAAAACTACTGAAACGATTTCAAAAATTATTTTACCAAAAGAAAGCTACATTATCGAAGAGTAACACAGGCTACTTTTAACCATGATATTCCAATCGGGGCTTACGCGGGTGAAACCGCGGGACGCACCTAGTTATTTATACAGGCAGGGCTAGAAGAAATAAGTTAGCATCGAGTGAAGAGGTTGTTATACATGTTTAGGCAAAGAAGTTGGAAGTAAAAGCAGCGCAAAGACCACGTCTGGGTTAAAAATTACAAAAGCAATTAAAACCGAACCCGACACAGGAAATTTTACGGTTAAAAGAACTAAATGTTAAGTAGTTGTAGCAACGTCACAAGTTCAAGTAAAATTAAGTGCAATTTAAGTTCTTTTATAATTACATACAGTTTTGCTAAAGTTCTTTAAAGAAATATGTTCTGTGTTTAAAAGAAAATGAATCAACCTGACTTAATTAGGTATCTGTCAGATTTAGGTCCCGCGTAAGAATTGTATAAAAACACAATTCTAATGTAGTCTTTTAAAACCAACGTTTTTGGTCGGAAAATGTCGTTAGTATCACTAAATTTATAGGCAAAAATTTGTGATCCAATCAAAGAACTATACTGCCAAAATACAGAAAAAAAAACAAATGTTATGTGAAACTGTTGCATGTTGGCCTAATCGCGCCTAATATAAGTGAACTACTGAAGTACTACAAGCATGGTTGCTGAGTTTAATGATAGCATTTTATTTTTGAAGTCGTTAACATGAAGAAGATCAGTCTAAAGTTTCCGATACCTACATAGGTAGGTATGAGTATTGAGCGCTAATTTCATTAGGGTCATGCTTTATTCATTCGTTTCACAAAAACTTGTTAAATGTAAGTATCTAGTTAGTTTCAAAGCTCTAACTAATGGAAGCATAAAAATAATTAATGATGTCTATCAGATTAACTGTAACGGCAGCCATCTTGCGACGCCATTTTATAAGTATTTTGTTTTTTGTTTTAAAATTGTATTAACACAGTTGCAAGTTTTTAAAGAAAACCGTTTCTTGCTGAAATCGAAACTCTATTAATTTTATTAGGAACTAGCTGCTTACCACGGTTTTACTTCCGTAATATAGGGTTAAGTGATAGGTTTGTGTGTGTTAGTGAAAACAAAAACTATATTCGAAAATCAAAATTTAGGGATGCAACCACTGACCTCCATAATACACGCTGGACTGGAGATCGAGCACTGAATTTTGTGCCTGTTTGATCTGCGTCATGTTGCGCTTTTTTCCCCGGCCCAACATGGTCGTTTCTTCTTTAACTTTCAATAGAAAACAGCGCAACATGACGCAAATCAAATAGGCACAAATATCTAATGTCATTTTGCATGGTATAGCAATTCCAGCGTACTTGTGTATATAGAGTTCAGTGGATGCAACCGAGAACATCGCTCGGAAGACGATGAGTCTTAATAGGTATCTCTACCTACGAAAAAAATACTAAGCAATTAAAATAAAAAAAACAGTTCATAATTTCTGAGATACAAAAAAATATCACGTAACAATAATTCATTAAGTTGCTGAATTTGTTCGAAACGACGTCGCTGATTTAGAAATTTTATTCCAATCTTCTTAAAAAACACGCTTATTATTGAAATAATTACTTCGAAATTGCTTTGTGAAATAATTAAAAGTCATGTAAGAGTTTTCCTTCGAGAGACGCAGATTTTCGGTTTGTTTTATTTTACTTTTGAATACCATTTAAATTCGTGGGTACTTTCTTTTAGCTCTTATTCCAATTGTCTGTTGGAATACTCGACTATTCTTTTTTGTAAAAAGTTTGCGTTAGTTTTAAATGAAATTGTAGTTTTTCCAGCCGCTAACTATTACAGATAAACTGTAGTTTTACTTCAAGCAGTTTTGTAAAGTCACTAGCTGTATCCCGCGGCATTACTCGCATATGTCTAGATCCCGAGGGATCCTTTCTTATCGGATGTCTACATCGTATAAAGAACATGGCGCAGATCAAACAGGCAGGCAGATCTAATATCATTCTGCATGGTATAGCAATTCCAGCTTATATTTATAGAGTTCAGTGGTTTTAATCAACGTATCTGGATACGTCAAGAAGGACACTTGGCGATGCGACATTTGCACGACTATTGCACGACGTTACACACAGCGCAATCTAGCCCCAAACTAAGCACTAAGCTTGTACTATGGATACTAGACAACGGATATACTACATATATTTTTTTTTTGTAAATACATACATATGATACATAGAAAACACTAAATATCCCATGTCTTCGGACCGTGGTGAGTCCTAGGACATGTTGGTTTCCTCACGATGTTTTTCCTTCACCGTAAGAGCGATGTTATTAGCGCACATACCTATTTCTTAAAGAAAAAGACATTGGTGCGTGGTCGGTCTGGATTCGAACTCACGACTTTCAGAATGAAAGCCGGGGTATCTACCACTAGACCAACACCGCTCTTCGTGATTATAAATACATTTTGACAGCTTTGGTAAAAGAAACGTCATGGAGTTTGGGAAGTTTTCGATAGATATGATGTCTTATAACAATTCGGTGACGATATGTTGAGGATCTTCGGAATGATGAACAGGATAGCTCGTCTAAAACAGTAAATTGCTCATTTTAAATTCTACTTTTAGAAGGCCATTTATTTATAAGGTTACTATAAGTATTGAACCGCTCATGGAATTACCTTTTCATCAAAAACTCCTCACCCGATTATCTCTGTTGTACACCCGCGTAAGTCCTGATACCGTGCCGAATTTTCAAAATTTCTTTCTTAGTAAACCTACACATAACAAGGAACAGTACACTCTCCAAAATTTATGTTCCTTGGGCTCGCGTTCATATAAGGTCATTCAGCCAGCCAATCAATCAGTCACGACTTCGAATTTACATGTACTATATAGAAAGTTTTTTTTTTAATACAATTAAATAGTAATTGATTGTATTAGGCGTTACTTTTCGGAACTCCATAACTACTCTGTAAAAGAATAATATTTAGTTTTTAGTCCCGACACCTGAACCTGACAATTAAATAGTGTTTAAAAATCTTAAAATTTGGTAAAACTCAAAACTCAAAACTCAAAATTTTTTATTCATTTAGAACGTATATTATACACACATACGTACGTTTTGAAACGTCGAGATTTTAATTTACCGAGGTTTCGGAACGCGCCCTCCGATGAGAAGAAACCACAAGAAACTCATGGGGTTTTTTTTTCCAATTATTTTTTTTTATCATGTTTTATATTACAATCGTCATAATACAGATCTTAATCTGAACAGGAGCAGTTAACAATCATGTCCATGGATTCTTCTCATCAAAATATTTTGACGTGCTATAGTACGCCTTATTACACAATTTAAGTTTAATATATTTTTTGAATCTTGTAATGGACATGTCAAATACGTCTTCAGGTAGTTTATTATAATAAAGTACACTAGTGCTACAGAACGACTTACTTATTTTCTGGAGCCTACTATAGGGCACAGTCAGATCATCCTTGTGTCTCAAATTAACCTGGCGGACATCACTGTATTTGTGAAATTTACTTGATTTATTCTTATGTACGTATAGCAGATTTTCATAAATGTATTGAGAGTAAACAGTTAAAATGTTTATCTCTTTAAACTTTTCTTCAAGCGATTCCCTGGGGCCCATTTTGTAGATAGCTCGCACCGCTCTCTTTTGCAAAACAAAAATGGTTTCTATGTCAGCAGCACACCCCCACAGCAGGATACCATATGACATGATGCTGTGAAAGTAACTGAAGTAGACTAGGCGGGCCGTCTCAACATCTGTGTATTCCCGGATTTTCTTAACTGCGTAAGCTGCGGAACTAAGCCTTTTCGACAGAGCTTCCACGTGTGGGCCCCATTGAAGCTTAGCGTCTAAAGTTATACCCAGAAAGACAGCTTTATCGACTATTTCGATCTCCTCATTATCAATTTTTACAGAAGTTTTAACTTGTTTTACATTTGGTAGTGTGAATCGAATACATTTAGTTTTAGATCCATTTAGTAGCATATTATTAACATTAAACCAATATACTAATCTAGAGAGAGCATTGTTCACGTCGTCAATATTAGATTGTCGTCTTTTTACTTTAAATACCAATGAGGTATCATCTGCGAACAATACTATCCCATGATTTTCCTTCACGAGGAAAGGTAAGTCGTTAATATATACTAGAAATAAAAAAGGTCCCAATATGGATCCTTGAGGAACTCCTAAAGTTACAGGTGATCCAGGGGAACGTTTACCGTTAATGTCGACACACTGAATCCTATCACTCAGGTAAGAAGAAAGAAGATCCAATGCGCCGTCCCCGATACCGTAGTGTCGTAGCTTCATGATCAAAGTATCATGTCGAACACAATCGAACGCTTTGGAGAGGTCACAGAATACGCCATATGCATCATGCGACTCCTCCCAAGCATCAAATATGTTTTCAATTAATGCAATGCCCGCATCAGTAGTCGAGCGACCCTTACTAAAACCGAACTGTTTATTGTGTAAAATATTGTTGTCCTCAAAATGCTTTAGTAGCTGGTTCAATATAATTTTTTCAAAAATTTTGCTTAATGTAGGTAGTACTGATATGGGTCTAAAATTAGAGGGGTCCGATGTACTACCGGATTTAAATAATGGAATTACTTTACTAAATTTCATTTGATCAGGAAACACGCCACAATCTATGCACCTATTGAATATAATAACAAGCTCAGGTACAATAACTTCTATCAAGGATTTAACAATAGGAACAGAAATCCCCCATAAGTCTTTAGTTTTCTTTACATTGATTTGTTTAAAAATTACTAAAATATCATGTTTTTTAACATATTTGAATTGAAATGCTTTACTACATTCAGGTACATTTGCTTCTAAAAGAGATTTAGCAATGGGGGTAGAGGAGTTTAGGGCTTTTGTCAGAGTAGTAGGCACATTAGTGAAAAAATTCTCAAACTCATTCGCAACATCTTGGTCAGTGTTTGTCATCCTTCCGCCAATGTCCAACTTAAAATCAATATTTTTGTTAAAGACTTTACCAGTTTCAGCATTTATTATTTTCCAAGTGGCTTTAATTTTATCATTACTATTCTGTATTGTAGATTTAATGTGTAAGGACTTCGCCAATATACAAACTCTTTTAAATATCTTTGAATAATTTTTAACGTAAGCCTTAAACTCCTCTGAAGTATGAAACTGTCTCTCTGCGTACAACTCGTAAAGTTTTCGTCTGCTTCTATGAATGCCGACCGTGGCCCAGTCACTGAACTCACGCTTGCCTGATACCACCATTGATTTGGACGTGAAAATAGATTGAAACTGTTCGTTAAGAACTGAAAAAAAGTTGTTGTATAATATGTTTGCATCCATGTCACATGGTAGAAATGGCATGACGTTAGCCAAATTCAATTTAAGTTTCTCTAGTCGAACGGCAGTTACTGGCACATATGTTATTTTTCTTTTGGGTATTGGTTTTTTTACTATTACAAAATTGACTAACTGGCCACTATGATCTGATTGCAATTTGTTTATAACAGATTTGCTAATAGCAGTAACATCTTCGGATATGAAGATGTTATCTATGCAGGTTGCAGTAGTTTCAGTAGTTCTGGTAGGTACCCGATTGCCATCATTTACTTCACTTTTTACTTCGGAAATAAAACTTTAAAAGAACTCTAATTTATCTTCGCGTTTATTACTGAATTTTTAATGACATCCGGAATTCGTATCAATTGTCTTGACGAAGTGACTAATTACTGCTCAAATAAACTTTGCTTTTTTATTGAAAAACGAAAGTTAAAAGAATCATTTAAATCTTAAAACTTTTTAATTTGATATTTATTTAAGTTAGTTTTTATGCCTATTTGAAATTAATTTACACAGCTTTTTTTATAGTTTTTAGGGTTCAGTACCCAAAGGGTAAAAACGGGACTCGTTTTACTAACACTTCACTTTCCTTCTGTCTGTTACCTGTACCTATATATCTCATATACCGTGATACCAAGACATTTGAAAATTTCACAGATGATGTTTAAGTTGCCGCTATAACTACAAATAAAATAAATATTTAAGTGGGGCTTTCATACAACACGTATTCTTTGTGATAATGGCACGGAAACCTTCGTGCGCGAATCCGACTCGCATTTGGCCGGTTTTCTTTTGTTCTTGGTTCCTTTGCGACATGAGCCAATAGCGAGGTTTTTTTTAATTAATTTATTAGGTCTAATTTCTGTTTTAAAGTTATAAATATTTTATTTGGTTACTATCGACCCCGCCGCAAGCCTTGGAGATGCGTTTTCTTTTATTATATTATTAAATAATAGCCAGTTGGAAAACTTAGTTCTAGAAATATTAACCTAAGGGTTGATTTTACGATCAACAGATAAAAAATAATTTATAGAGTTTGATTTTATTCAACCTTCGAAAGTAAGTAAGAAAGTTCGAAATTTTAAAAAACGCCATCTGTATTATATACATAATCATTATACGTACCTGCAGATTAATTATTAAAATTTCATGAAATTTGAGCTCCTGCTAAATCTCTTACATTTCTCCACCAATCCCAAGTGTTCTACAATAAAATAAAACAAACTTTGAATACGATATCGTCTTTTTTACAAAACATTTCATTTCTCATCCGCAAAAACAAAATATTTCGGCTCTAAACTCTTTACAATAAGGTTCAAATTCGCTAGTTTTGTAAACTCACCATACAGATTGCGGAAGTATGCTCCCTGCCTAATAAACGGTAATAAGTATTTTTCCAACGTCAGGAATTCTCAGTCCTGACGTGAAAGATTGATGTCAGGAAGCGCCTGAGAAAACTCAGCGGGGAAGTTTATATGAACTCATATATTTACGGACTCGTGTTATTTTTCCGTGAAAATGTGGTGATTAGAGTTGTTAGTGTGATTTTTCTTTGAAACTTATTAAAAGGTTCGTGAATAAGGTCGTTGTAAGTACGCTAACCTCATTTTGAAATATTAGTTTTTAAATTAAGAACACGATTAAAACTTTTTTCTCGGTTAAGACCAAAAAGGTTTTAGCTGATGAAAATTTAAAGACGTTCGAATTTCAAATAAGATCTGAGCCTCTGTTGACTCCTTTGCAATGTTTCGTCGAATTAAACAAATAATGTTAAAGGTTTGTTTTGGCGGGAACACGTTGAGGAGATGTGTTGGTGAATTTTCATATTCGTAAAACGTAGTTAAAAGGCGTGTAAATTATTTAATACTTGCAAATATTATAATACTTGACACTGGCTCCTTTCCAAATGGCCATAGTCGACTTATAAACGATGAGAAATATTTTTTTTATCATGATAGCGTCAATGCCAATGTGGAGGACTTTGGCGGGAAAGCGGAGACAACATGTCATGCTTCAGTTTTATTTTCGTTAAACTATGTAAACCCGGTTAAATTGTGTAATATTAGTGGAATCTTATTCAATTTAGTTCCGTGAATGTGCACAAGTGTAGTAGAAACAAAATTGAGTGTTAAACATGAACTTTTCGTCGTTCCCTCCTAAGCCCCTCGGAGGTTACGGTAAAGTTGCCACAGCTTTACCATAGCTCCTGACTTGAAACTATGAGCCCGATCGGGCTAATTTTATGCAAAATACTTGATACTGGCAAGATGTACGACGCCAAAACTATAGTAAGAATAGTGTTGTAAACTCAGAAAAAACTCGACAAAAAAGAAAAAAAAAATTGCCAATGTAATGCCAATTGCCAAACAATGTCCCGGGCACTACAGCGCCATAAATAGCATTGATTAAAAGTTGCTTGAGCTGGATAAATCATCTAAAAAAAAAGGTCAATTATTATTATTAGCGTCAATCCCAGTTACCAAAATAATTTGTTTACACAAAGGTTGTCAACTTAAGATTCAGGCCACAGACCTCTTACAGGCAAAGTCGAAGACATTCCGTGACTCTGTTAATAGAAACTCGAGCTCGTAATAATCTACACTTCTTTGTTTAAAACTTGCTTGAAATACTTGAACTTTTCAACAGAGTAACGTCTTGTAGCTGTCTTGTTATTTCGAACTATATTATATATATCTGGTTTGCATTTTCTTTACAATATTTTGCAAGTAAAGTTTTCACTGACTACAATTCAAAGGAAATGGTGAAACATCGTAAACTTCAACGCAAAATGTTGGTTAAAACTTATCGCTATGGAGTTTTGGTGGGAATGAGAAGAAAATTTTAAATGTTAGCACCTACCTACTTATTTTGTTTTAATTTCAGTATTGAATGATTTTATTATAAGCGTATAGACAGTGCTTATAAATCTACAAATATAGATGGCTCTGCCACACTGTATCTAAGATACCAAAGCCGACAATAGTCCAAAAATATTCCTAATTGACCTTTTTTTTAATATTTTTATAAGGTTTAATATCAACCTTCTGCTTTGATATACAGCCACATTTCGAGGGAAAATCTACAGAATTAAGAGGCGTAGATAATTTACTTGTTGAATTTATGCCGTACTTACATTAGGGCATCTGACCGCCAGTATTTTGTACTGATTACGCCTGACGGAGCTTCTGGGTGCCATTGGGTACATTTCTGCTTAATGTTGGTAGGTAGAGGTTTTGCAAAACGTAGTTAGGTACTGAAGGTTTAGTACAAGAGCGCGTAACTGAGTATCTAGCGGCCGAATACAGAAACGCTACTCAAAATTTGAGTTCTACTTAAACAATTACCATACTAATTTTAAATTTAGAAGCTGCTCAATTATCTAAGTACTTTTAAATTTAAAGTGGCGTTTCTGTATTCGGCTGTAGATGTCATCTATACTAATATTATAAAGAGGTAACGTTGGTAACGTTGGTAACATGTATGTATGTATGTATGTATATTGGGGGTAATCTCCGGAACCACTGGACCGATTCCAAAAATTCTTTCACTAATAGAAAGCTTCTATACTAATATTATAAAGAGGTAACGTTGGTAACATGTATGTATGTATGTATATTGGGGGTAATCTCCGGAACCACTGGACCGATTCCAAAAATTCTTTCACTAATAGAAAGCTACATTATCAGGGAGTAACATAGGCTATAATTTATTTTTAAAAAAATTAGGGATACGTAAGAAAATTGCAATATTGTAACCAAAGGTAGAAAACTCAAAATAAAAAATAGCGTGCGCAGCAAAAACTGTTGATATTAGAACAAAATAATGTACTACAGGTTTGTAGTTCTTATAAATATCAACCAAAAAGTCCGCGATGTAACATATCCAACTATTATAGTTAACTCACAATAACAGCTTTTGTGTTAAAAATTTAATTACAATGTAGGTAGGAACAAAGGTTGGTTATATTCTTACAATAGTATAAACCCTTATCCAAATAATTTATTTTATAATTAAAACTATTTATTTTTAATATTTTAAATTCCTTTTTAATTCAATCGAATCGGATATTTGGTTTAGAAGTTATCACAAGTTTAAAAACGGGGCAAGTGCGACACTCGCGCACAAAGGGTTCCGTACCACTATCACAATTGGATACGGAACCCTAAAATGGTTTACAACAACCAATTTTTCAATTTTATAGGAAAATATGAAATATTTATCTTCGATTCTTACTCCCATCAAACGACCGAATCACTTTACAGACAGACACAGACAGATAGGGCAGCCATTTTGAATTCCATGACCAACTCGATTTGTCCTGACCAATCAGAAGCGACCTCACATTGTAGTACTAAACTCCTTGTTATTTTTGAAACACGTTTGTTGTATGGGAGCCCCTTTTCAATAATTGTTTTATTTCGTTTTTAGTATTTGTTGTTGTAGCGGCAACCGAAATACATCTTCTGTGAAAATTTCAACCTTCTAGCTATTACGGTTCATGAGATACAGCCTGGTGACAGACGGACAGACGGACAGACGGACGGACGGACGGACGGACGGACGGACGGACAGACAGACAGACAGCGAAGTCTCAGTAATAGGGTCCCGTTTTTACCTTTAGGTACGGAACCCTAAAAAGTACCTACGGAATCCTTAATTCCGAATTCGAGTGACTACTCTATTTTAAAGGGATCGAGACTAACGCGGGTAAAGCCGCGGGGCGCAGCTATATTTTTATATTTTCGCCGGTCTTTTAATCGCGTGATTTTTACTTTTTAATTTTCTTACCTGGACGTTTTAACCATGTTACAATGGTCTTGGTCGTGAGTGGATGTCCTATAGATAAGGATATGTGCGGGAGAGATCCTGGAGTTATCATTTTCGCCTGAATGAAGTCTACCACGGTTAGGCTATAAATACACGTGGTATAATATAATTTTCCATTTCTATTATGTGAACTCGTTTCTCTCAAATTTGCTATTGCAGCCAGAGAGTTAGTCTACGAGTGTATGATGTATTTTTATGCTATGTTCTAAAGTACGACGTAAAATAATTCTTAAAGTCGCTCTCGTTTCTCTATACCCACTTTTGACATCATATAGATATAGCTTTACTTGACAATATACCTAAATGTACCTACCCTACCTATATCTACCCTATTTCAGTAACTTAGATAAAAAATGTAAACAAAAGTCCCGTACATTTATTTAAAAGTAACGGCTCTTTATTTACTTTTTCCTTGAAAATTGATGGTTCTTTGTTTACATTTTTGATCTAAGTTTCTGAAATAGAGTAACCTGCAGACTGGTTGGTCATGTCGTGTCGTGTGTTGTAGTGATGTGATTCTGACCTATTCTCGGTGGACGAATGGCCGGCTTACTCAACGGCCAGCGAACGAGGACCACTCATTGTTTAAACATACTTGGCGAACCAACTCAGTCTGCTCAAATAATGATGCAGCTTAAACAACATCCACCAAACATCAATTACACCGACAAAGGGCCCGTTTCACAAAATAGATGTGGCAAAAATTTAATAACCTTCCAAATTGCGTCATCAAT
The DNA here is from genome assembly GCA_958496205.1 of Idaea biselata. NCBI lineage: Eukaryota > Metazoa > Arthropoda > Insecta > Lepidoptera > Geometridae > Idaea > Idaea biselata. Next base: position 3,499,759 of record OY292399.1, read on the forward strand.
TCTACGTTGATCTATAAACTGGGGATGAACTCATTAAGTTTTGTGTCGGATTTCGATGCGGAGCAGCCATTTTGTCACTTGTCACGCGATCTATGATGTCATCCGACGGATTGAATAGCGGGAACGCTATTAATTTTGATAAGCTCGCCTGTTGAGTATTTAATGCCCGGAGATGGGGGGATATAAGAGATGGCGCTGTTACCTTTATTTATTGTTGTTAACAATCGCCCTTAGATCTTTAGCAGTTACCGCAATTTCGAACGATATCAAAGGATTTACAAAGACGAATTCTACGTAAAACTAGGCTATCAAAGAAAAATATACAAATGATTAACATTTCTCCCTCTGCATCTTAATGAGACACAATACTAACTAAAAGCTAATAGAAACTGAAGTAACCGTTATAGGGAAATACGAAGATAGGAAAATTTACCGTAAGGCAGTCTGTTATCTTTCCAGAAATTGAATAAATATTCGCCGTAACGTTTTCCATTTTCCGATATCATTTTACAAATTCAATCCATAATTTTCGATCTCTAACCATTCTCCGCTCCCTCACCCTCAAATTGATCTGCTAGCTATTATATTCACACTTATTACTTTGACATCACAAAAAGATTGAGTCGGAAGAGACGAGAGCTGTTATCTCACGGATTATAATAATAAAAAACGCTCACGATTTATGCCAATGTCCAAAGACATTTTAATAAAGGCGAAATTCGTGGAATAAATAATCGAATTAGCCGAACACCCCTTCTTCTGGGTGATAAATAAAAAAAATAACTCTATAAATAAACTTTAGAGCGTTCTATTCTCGTCTAATGAGTTAGAAGAGAGAGGAAGCGGACCCCGGGCTCTCGAGAGAGATGCAACCGGGAACAACGCTCGGATGATGATGAGTTAGAAGAGAGAGTACGCCCGGAATTGAAACGGTTTGGTCCAATAAACCATTTGTATTCAAACGGGCTAACGGTCGGCCGCATTTTAATTTACTTACTCGAATTAAAACTGCGCGTGATTCGAATTCGATTCGTTTTAGTACTATACTTTATTTTTATCGTTGATTGAAGGCGTTTCCTTGTTATTATTAAGGTTTTGTTAGGATCCACTCGAAACAATTGAGTTGAATAAGAAAATAACGAGGGGGTACCTTCGAGGCATATTTTGTAAATTGACTATAACTTTTGGGTGACGAGGTCGATTGTCTTCCGACGTTTATTCTTTCAATTTGCTTATTGGACGTCTTTGTTTTTTCAAATTGAGTAGCTGAAGTGCCAGAATTGGAGCGCTGCTCTTGACGAGTCAAGTTTTTCCTTTTAAATAAATAATAGGTATATCTGTTTTCTGTTCAATTTTCAAAGTTATCATTAGCATTGATTTCAATATTTATTTTCGTAACTGAAAATACCTATAATCGAAGACTACGTTTATGTGACGTTTATCACTGTCCGTTCAAACTTCAAGTCACATTAAAAGACAAACGTTACATAAACTTAGTCATCGTTTATAAATAAGGGGTAAAGTTTTAAACCCTCTGTATTGCGTGCAAAAAACGATAATTTTCGACCTGGATTTAAACTACTTAATTATTTAATACTTATTGAATATTACCAACAATGAAATAAAATATTAATATAATATAAATAGTCAGATTCTCGATGTGTGTGACAGCTCGATTACCTACGAGGACTCACTCTTAATTGATATAATAATATCTGCCCTTAAATTTTCAATTTCCATATGCCAATCAGAGCGCCCGGTGAACATTTTTCTGTCTTCACCAATTGTTTTCCACTGTATTGTCACGCATTGTTATGACAATGTCCGTCAGTATTATCGGACAACTTCCCGCGTCGAACAATGCTGTCATTTACATTCTTTGCGACTTACGCGACAGCGAGGGGGTCTAGTCGTCGGTCGAAAGCGCCGTTATCGTCAGATTCGATGTTTGTTTTTGCACAACAATCCCTTGCAGCACGCTCGATGCTTTGTTGTGGTAATTTCATTAGAAGAGGTCGCCATCCGCTGAATATTAATAAGCGGCGAGTTCGCGCGCTTTTCCTCTTGCCTTCTGACTCCTGACCGAACCCGACCCGCGTTTTATTCGCGCACTTTCCCATCTAACTCTACTTGTTTTATTGCTGCGGTAATTGCGTTCGGTACATTTTTAACAAAGGTAATGCTGGATTATTTGTTTCTTGTTTGCAACTTAAAACAAGTAATACGGCATCAGTTTTGTAATTAAATTTTGTTTGGGAAATGTTATTGTTTAGTGCTTTCGACTGATCGTCAAAAGCTTTGTATCTGTATTGTTGTTTTTAATAGATTAGGTTAAGTTATTGTTTAAAAATTTATTGTATTTATGTCTGTTACTAATATAGTGGTTTCTGAAATTGGCCGCTTTGTAAGCGATACAGTGCTGCAAATTGGACTATAATTAACGATTGTAATATCAATAAATTAACACCTAATAATTATATCTTGCTATGTAATAGTAGTATAAAGGTATCCGGTATCACCTACAGTGGTTTTACGTCATCTAACTATCTAAGTCTATATACCTATATAAACTTACTAATATGCGAAACTACCTCTGTCTGTTACGCTTTTGCTTCTAAACCACTGAACCGATTGTGATGAATTTCTGTAAACCTACTAAGAGATCTTTCCAAAGGGACCTTGGAGAAGGACGTATAAGTTACTTTTGATCCAGATATCCCCACGGGATCGGGACTTCCGCGGGTGAAACCGCGGGACGCAGCTAGTTAAATAAATAAATAAATAAATTCTGTGAACAACACACAGCGCCATCTAGCCCCGTGGTAAGCGACTAAGCTTGTGTTACGGTGACTAGACAACGTATATGACAACGACTAGTTACATATATACTTTTTGTCTATAAAACTGTACCTACTCTACACTACCGTATACAGACTTCCTCAGTACATTTTTTAATGACTGCACTAAATTGCAAAGTCTGAAGACGATTAACTGAAGTGGTATTGAATGAAATGAGTTAGTTAAGTGCAGAAGAATTTACTGCTCGTAACTATTTAGGTGGATTATTTCACTGACGTCCGTTTTACTGGCGATAAAGTTGTGAAAAACTTTCATTTTGTACAGTTTCGCTGAAACATTATTTAATCTATAACTTTAAATGCTTTGTCCTGACTGACTGACTGTTCAACGCACAGCTTAAGCCGCTGATACGTAGAGAGCTGCTAAAATTTGGAGAGTGTGGCATATTTATTTGATGTAGATTTTAGGAAAATTCTGCGGGATCGGGACTTAGTCGGTTGTTGTCGTAGATGTGAATTGGTTTACGGAATTCATTTTACGGCTTGTAAAGTCTGTATGAGTCTTCGGCATAAAACGGAATTAATAATCTAGCCTCAAATCAAGCAACTGGGCTTGTACTAATACTTGTATCCTATTATGTATAGAAAACACTCAGAACTAGAAACAAGCATTTCTGATCAGCATCTGCGTTGCAACGGGGAATTTGCCCGGTGGGAAATAATCTTATTTTAAAACATATTTGTACAACCGGAGGGGTTTTAAGCGCAAATTAAAAAAAAAGGTAGGATTATTTTCCACGTAGTGGAATACTCACTTACATCTAACAGTTTCGTGGGAATACTATCTTACCTATATCCTAAACATCTTTGACGCTAACCTATTTTTTCTCCTTACAATTTTTTCCTCCAAAACGCCCGCTATTTCATCTAAAATGATGAAGGATGATTCATGTTCCCACGCACGTTTCTCTCAACGTAATTAGATTGTCGTAGTAAACACCGGTATCAGGTGGCTGCTGTTTTATAACCCGTGATTATACTGGCTTACACCGAGGGAGTTCGATATGGAGGAAACTTTGCGAAGGAACCTCTTTCGAGTCGATAAAATTCAATAGGTTTTTTTTCTTCTTTTTGTTTTTTATGAAGCCGATACACGATACAGTTAGTAGGTATAACTAAAATGAAACTATACAAGTACGCTGGAATTGCTATACCATAGAAAATGACATTAGATCTGTGTGCCGATTTGATTTGTGCCATGTTGCGCTGTTGTCGCGCGTTTTCTATTGAAAGTGATGGTGACCGTCTCGGAACTATTAGTTCCTTGGACGGTCAACATCATTTTCAAAAGAAAACGCGGAACAACAGCGCAACATGACGCAGATCAAATAGGCACAAAATCCAGTGCGAGACTCCCGTCCATATAATTCAGGTCAGCGGTAGGTACCTACTTAAATGTTATTATTATAGGTGGTTTCACCCGTGAAAGTCCCGATCTCGCGGAAATATCGGGATCAAAAACCTATGTTACTCAGGAATGTAGATTTCTAATGGTGAAAGAATTGTTAAAATCGGTCCAGTAGTTTTTGAGTTAATTCAATACAAACATACATAGACACAAAAATACAAATCTTTCCTCTTTATAATATTAGTGTAGATATGACCTACGTAAATACAACAATAAGGGATGAGAAAGAATATTTGGAAGCGTTTTTTCAAAATCAAAGTAAATGTGGGGCTACTTTTAAAAATAATAATGTTTAGACAACAAAAGGATGCCTCCTTTCTTAGAATATTTAGATCTAAATTGAAAATAACCTTTTTAAAAAAAAATTGAAACCACTTCATCTAGATTCGGTAGGTAGCTGTGCTCTACCAACTATGATATGATATGAGAACCATATAATACTGATAAACTTTTTAAAAACTAACACGATTGGAACTCATAGTTTTATATATTTCCGGGTCTTAATAGCGTGATTTGTACTTTTTAATTCTCTTACCTCGACGTTTCAACCATGTTACAGTGTTCTTGTTCGCGAGGGCACTGGAACTGCATTTACTACTGGTTTGAAATGAAACCCCCCAAATATTACTGGTTTAGTGGTTTGCCTTGTTTTCGACTGAGTCGAATCTGTAAAAAATGTTGTGAAATTGATATTTTTATGGTAATAAATATCTATAAGTATTTAACTATGACTACATACTAAACTAGTCCTATCAATTGTTGAACCTACTACAATAATTGATGTTATATTTGCAACACTATTTTCAAATACATGCTATTTACGAACTCACAAAGTACCAAAATACTTATATTTCACCGTATTGTGGTACCATAAATATACATAATATTTCTTCCCACAACATCAACACCTAGTATTTCCTCGAGTAGTATTACCAGTAGGTACTATTTGAATATTTTTGCATGTTTCGTTTACGGTATGCAGTGTTAAATCTGTTCGGAGCTCACGTTTCCAAGGAGGAAACCGCGTGAGTTTCCTCAGTTCCGCTGTATGCAGATCAGGTCTGGATACGACATATAAAATGACGTATTCACGATACAATATAGCTACTTACTGTAAAGCTGGGTACTTGCTAGCGAGCTGTACCTACTGAAACCGTTGCATGTACTGTAACTATACGTACCTACCTACTACGTTTACATCATACTACGGTAGATTTTTCTTCTGTTTTCGCGATGTTGTATTGAAATTAAAGCTATTTTAAATTGTTTTTCTACTTACCTGTAGGTACTCTGTACTTTTGAGAATCTGTTTTTTTGATAATCTGTCTTTATGAGTATGATTTCATTTTTCGGTTTTAATCGGTTTTAATCGCGTGGTGTTTATTACTTTTAGCATTGTTTCAACACTCAACGTTTCGAGACCTTTACAGATTCCTTCTTCAGGATTGAAACCGAATAATGTTTTTAATTTCACACTTACTACGTTATTTAATTCTCGTTTTGGTTAATTTGTATTGGACATTTTTTCTTCAGGGGCTCATTTTTTTATGTCCCGTAACAAAACTATTTTAAAAATATTTTGATTATGTTCTCATGCAAGCCGTCCTACAGTTACTAATCGGTTAGATTAGTAACGGTGAATTTGATTTAACATACACATATCAATTTAATTCAATCATTTATTCATATAGGTTTTGGTGTACAGGTGGTAGTAAGTTCACGAAAGGTTCTGAAAACAAATTACTTAAACATGTCAATTAATTCCGTAATTCATACACACACAAATATAATTAACACCCTATTTTCACCTACCCCACCCCCTTAACTTTGTACACCTACTTTTAACCATATGAAAGCATCTAAGTACTTCACGATTTTTAACGCAGTCGTATTCTCATATTATTTTTACGGGCAGTCTGAGTCTAGAAAACATTATTCTAATAACAAATTTTAATGTAAACATATAAAGCTCAGTTTGCGGAGCGTTCTCGCGCTGAGAGGTAATTTGACTAATGCAAGCAACACTTAGAGTCAACGCCCACGAGCAACTTGGTTGCCTGGCAACTTTTTTGTCACACACTTTTTAACCTTACACGACTTCCGTCCATCATTATTATTTAGACACGAGTCTAGATCGCGTTATAACGGGTTTTACCGGCCGTGGTCTCGAGAAGACTCTACGGGACCACGTCCACGTATAACCCGTTTGCCGAAACGTCAAAGTAATTAAAAACAATGATTATCTATAACGCGATCTAGACTCGTGTCTAATAATAATGAACTTTTTTTTTGTCGCCGTGCGTCAAAAAAAGTCTCGTCGCTACGTGCGCGCACTTTCATACTAACCCGAATTCTAGATGCAGCAACAAATTAAGTTGCTCGTGCGTGCATACTCTTATGGCGTCGACTGTACCACGAGTTTTCAAGTAATATTGTTTATGATAAGCAGAAAATCTTGTCAAAGCTGTATTGCCTTGCCAGTAGTACCATTGGAATTCATAGGATAAAGATTTTATGCGGAAGCGTACTCTTTATTTCTATACGACGACATCAAAAAGTTTCCTTAGAATTTCCTGGATTTTTCTAAGAGAAAGTCTACGTGGTCTAACAATATGTATACCTATTTACTATTTACCTACATACCTACTTTAATAGCTAAAGAAAATACCGGTTGCTGTAACGTTTTAAAAATGTATTTAAACCAAGTGTCGTTACTTCGTCATGTGCTTAGAATTATGGATAATTTTGTATTTAAAATAGTTATAACTGTAATATAATTTAAGTTTTATCCCCTTACTTATAAACAATGACTAACTTTATGTAATGTTTGTCTCTGTCTAATAACTTTGAAACTTCATGTCACAGTAAGAGACAAACGTTATACATAAAGTAAGACATCGTTTATCAGTAAGGCGGTTAGTTTGTAAGTTATGTATTAATATTAGAGGCATATTCTAGTATACGTTTTCACGACGTATTCGATTAATTTTTCATTCCGTTAGCCAATTTAAGTGTAAATTTAATCCCATGTGGTGTAGAACAATAATTTATGACCACTTTAAAGAATAATGCCCATTTACGATACAATTCTGGGCCCGGCTGAACATTAAAACAAGTCAACATTTTATGTATAAAATCACAAGTGCATTAAACTGGGATGCATGTGGCTCCATCTGGCGCCGGTGTTTATGTTCTATAAAACTGGAGTGCTCCAGTATTGTGGTGTCATGATAGACTGAGTGGAGACCGAGTTTTAGAGCTCGTCTTATGTCTTAGTTATGGGATTTGACATTAAAATGAACCTTTTGTCTTTGTAGAATACTGTGTACATAAAATCGTCCGAAATCGCCGTTTAGTCGTAAGATAAAACTTTAGGAAATAGAAGTGCTAACCTTTATTTTAAGCGAGTGCAGTAACTCTTTATAGTTTTGTAGTCGTTGTACAAAATGTCTTAAAATCTACATTTATTATTCTCAGAAAAAAATATATGGAAAAACAATAACAATATTGCCTAAAATATGTACGCGCTTAATGGTCCTCGAGGAAGACTCTATTAGTCGGAACTTTACACCAAATTTATGAGGCAATCTCTTGTATGAAATACTACGGCCCCAATATACTTTCAGCTGAACTTACATTGTAAACAATTTTATATTACCTTACTGTTATAGCAAGGGAATATTTTTGGTAACAAGGTTTAAGTTTTAATAGATTTTTCTTTACCTTTCCAATTATGAAATAGGTTAGCCAATAACAATATTATTTACTTTACTTTTACTGTGTGTTTCCGCAACTAGCCCTATAACTGGGCCTTTTTGCGTGACTTTAAGCCGTAGGTTTCCTCACGACGTTTCCTTCGCCGTAAGAGCGATGTTAACAGCGCACTTAATTTTTTCTTAAAGAGAAATACTTTGGTGTGCAGTCGGCCAGGATTCGAAACCACGACCTTCGGAATAAAAGTTGTGGTATTTTTCTGAATCATGAATTGGACTGAATGAAAACTGCACCTAATATCCGCATTCTCCTTTACGATAAGGTGCAGAATAATAAACTAAATTTGAACCGTTTAAAAAAAGCAAGCCGTTGTTCTCTGAGCTGCAATAAATTTTCCCAAAGAGTAAAAATGTACGTTCGTTAAAAGTGAACGGGAACTCGTAATACCAAACATACAAATAGACTACAAAAACGTATTAACCAGAAGCGTTTCATATTAATGCACGCTATTAACCGCTGAACGCTCGATAAATTCCCGGGAGCGATAGAAAAGCGATTTATTCAAGTATCGAAAGCGTATGAAATATCGCTCTCGCGTGCTCTTGTGACTGTGCACTTTACATGGCCTTACTTTGTCATTATTTTTTATGCATTTTACATGAAACTAGATGTCCTCGGCGGTTCTACAAATCATTAGTTGGTTTGGAGGTAAAAAGTGGCCCATTTCCTTTGCCTAGGTCCTGTCTATAGAATTCTCTGTTAAAATAAATCAGCAAATTAGGTTTATCCCCTTACTTATACGTTTGTCTTTTACTGGGACATGAAGTTTCAATGTCGACAGTGGCAAACATAACATAAATTCAGTCATCGTTTTTAAGTAAGGGGATAGGCTTGAATAGTAGCAGCATTAGTAATTTTAAATTGGAATATTAATCTAAGTATATTTCAAATCAAATATGTACCGGTTCGTACCTGAACCATGGAATAATACTCATTTTAAAACGTTCCCGGAGTTAAGGAAAACGTCAAGAAGAACAATTCTGACACTAGCGAAAATAGGTCAAAGCAAGACGTGGCAGGACAGTGTCATTATTGTTCGTATTGACTCGTCCTTTCGGAAAAAAAACGGTTTTGATAGCTCTATTATTCGTATTTTTTATTTTTCGGTAATTATTTGCTGTCATGAATTGAACAGCTCAAGACAAGTTACCAAAGAGATAGATTCCAAATTGTTGTCCTTTATTCTGTTGAATTCTTTATTATGTTACCTAGATGATAACTAATGACAAGAATGTCAACGGGGGTCAAGAACAATAATCAAATCGAGATCATGGGAAAACATACCTGGTGCATTTGTATTTAAGTTCCAGGGCAATCAGTTAAGGGTCTCTGCATACGTAACGTTTCCCGGACGGGACGTGTCAATTTCTACATACAAAAATCCCGTCGGGGCGACGATGGAGGGGATGGCTCGGGATTTTTGTATGTAGGAATTGACACGTCCCTTTGCGGAAACGTTACGTAGGTATGCAGAGACCTTAACCCATTTTAAAGGTATCTAACTTAGTACTAACTACTAGTTTATAAATATTTAATACTAGTTTCATTATCAAATAGCCGTAAATATCATCTGCTTCATGCAATGAAAAAAATAAACATTCAAATATAATGTAACTTACTTCGTTGAAAATTATTAACAAAAACTTATAAGGAAATTTGACCTGAAAGTTAAAAATAACTTGCACAAATCAAAGTCGGGTATAAAAACCAACTAAAAGTTATTATTTTGGTGAATATAATAAGAAAACCTTCGAGAAACTTATAAAAATACGAACTTTTCTACGCGAAAACAATTTGAAAGTATTCGAAAAACTCATTTTTTTTCGTGCAAAGTTTATTCAGTGGGTATCTATTATCGTTTATTTGCGTCCTAATCTTTCCAAATTACTTGAGATCGGCTTTTTGGAATCATTTCCGAGATATTCTGAATTCTTTCAAGAGTACAAAGATGAGGTCAAACGTTGGAGGCTCTTATAAAAGGCTTCCGAGGAAACGGAAAACTCTTTGGAAAAAGATGCAATAAGGGAAAATTATTTTTCATATTGAATATTAATGACTTTTTAGCTTGTTAATACTATGTTTATACCACTCTCAAGCCAGCCTCTTTTTTTCATTGAAAACTTTTAATTTTAATTTAGAAAAAAAATTGAAATTCTTCTCAATGCTCTATACCACCTCCTTGCACAAAAAAATACTCGATGCAAACTCCTTGCGCAAATACAAACTCTTTTCTTTTTCTCGTAGTTATGGTATAAAGTGTGGATTTACATTGTTAAATTATTATATTTTAACTAGCTGACCCGGCAAACGTTGTTTTGCCTTATAAATTATAGATAGGAGCCGATTCTCAGACCTACTGAATGCGCATGTGGAGTTTGGTGGAGATCGGTGAAGCCGTTTCGGAGGAGTACGGTAACTAACACTGTGGCATGGAAATTTTATATATAAGATTAATTTATAAATATTCCAACCGATTTAACACCACCTAAAATGAAGAGAATACTTTAAAAAGTTGATTACCTGATTACCTATATTAATTTAGATAGTTAGCTCCTATTTATAGTCAAATGTGAAGGTACTTCGCTGTATTTTTATGTTAATTCACACAGATCCTTCTCAGTTAACCCTATTTAATTAGGCCCATACTCGAATAATTCACTGGGAATATCTAAATTCACACGAGTGGAGAGAAATACAGAACTTATTTCTTATAGGTAGCTTGCTCTTTTAAATTCATAAAATCTACATTAAAATTATTTTCTGATATATTTATAATTTAATGACAAAAATTCTCTCAGGTAGTACATGGCAGTATTATGGTTAGGATATTCTACGAAACCTTTTGTGTGTAAAATTGATAAATTGCGTTACTTTAATTATAGTAATGGTTTGGGTCTTAAGGGATAATAAAACGTAGCTTTACGTGCTAGTATTTTGTTTATAGGATTCTATTCGGTTCGTAATAAACAAGTTGATTAAATTGAGGATGTTTTCTAGTTGATCATAAATTAGGGAGAGTGAAGGCGTGAATACTAAACTTGATAGGTGCTAACTTTTTTGGTAGAAAGGTGCTAGGAGCGCCGGATAATTCCGTAAAGTGACGGTGGAACCAGATGCTTCAGTTGTTGTTAGCAGCCGATATTCTTTACTATACTCCCGCATGTCGCTCTAGGAAAATAAAATATGCTATCTATACTTTTATACTAATTTATAAAAAGGTAAAGTTTGGATATATGCTAGTGTATCTGTAATAGTAGTATCTTTTCATAAAAATAAAAAGTTTTCCATTTAAAAAACTACTCTCGCTCCCTCGATCACTCGCTCCTAAACAGCGGCATTATTTCAAACACAACTTTAAACCATTTTTATCCACAAGAGACAGCGGCAAATCAGAAAATGCACGACTCGTTATTAAAGTTGCAATTTAAAGAAATGACACGACAATACATCACATTACCCTCACTTCGTACGAGCTAGAAACTCATCTGCAGATAGAAGTACAAAGGCGCATCCCATTATACCTACCATTTTTATCGAGTTCATACAATAGAAACTCGAAATATGAATAATGCCCGCACTATATACGTCAGACAGTACCGAGATATAAATCTTTCAATAATCGATGTAGCTCCGATGTTTATTTATTGCATCGATACGAAGTATCGAGATATCGGCCGTGAGCTTTTTTCTCGATAATAACAATGGAAGTGATTTATAGTTCCGTACCTAGACTGTTTCCGAAGTTGAGATGTAAGTTTCACCTTTGTTGTTCTCACAATGGTGTTAAATGCTTTGTAAATAATGGGAGTTACACGCGTGAAAATAAGTTTTCACTGTTCGTATCGATTTCAGAGTGTTTTATGTGAACCATAAAAGATTCTTAACTTAGTTGGGACCGAAATAACTTCTTTAGAATATGCCTTTAATATACCATACTGAATTGAATCCTAAAAGAGTTGTCGGCACATCTAGTTGAGGCACTGGTGAATGAAAGGTCGGCGCTCTTCAATTACAGCGACTTCGTTTGGTGATTCAGTGAGGAAATGTCGCCAGCATCTTGGTCACCAAGTGCACCATCGGTCGTTATGGACAATTTTCTTATATTTTTAGTCTATAATAAGGATAATATAAGTACTTATGTATAAGATAATAGAGTTTTCGTTTAACAAAAAAAAAAACACAAAAATACGACGACCGCTCGCATACAAAACCAATTATTCTCCATCAGACGACGACTTGGAAGAATTAGAAGAAAACGAGCCGAGTTCAACAATAGCAACAGAATACGTACCCCCAGAAGACATATCTAAAGAAGTACCTTCAGAAGAACATATAGAAGACCCAGAAGATTTAGTTCCACACAGTCTCGATAGGACACCTCACGTTTACGGTGGAACACCTCGCGTGTATGGAACACCTCGCGTGTATGGAGCTCCTCGATACGTCGAAGGAACTACGCATGTCATAGGCGGAACTCCTCATTATACTGAAACTACGCATTACGGTATTCCACCATATCCTGGACACATGAACGGGATTCCACACTACGCTGGAAAAGAAGGAACTCACTATATAGACAATTCACACTTAGGAATATCAACTGGGAATACAAGACCTTCCGATAAGAGACCTGATACAGATATTCGACCTCCTGTAATAGGAGTGTTTGCTCCTGTCGTGCCTCCGATACCGGCTGCTATACCAACAGTCAACGATTCTGGAAATATTTACATAAGATACCTAACACGTAAGTCTGGGAAATTGGATCTTCTGTTTCAGGTCGCAGGTGTTTACTTCGACATGAGCAATGCACTTTGACGAACATAAATGCATATATCAATGCTTTCTTACAAAACTAACTATGAAAGTGCACTGGTTATAATGTGATCGATCTACATATTGTGTTTTTATTTAAAAGGTAATGTAACAGAAATCATTACGAGTACGTATAGATAGATGGTAACAGTGTATAATTTGATCATTTCGTGTTACATAATTTATGTTCGGTTGGATTTGTCGACATCGAATGTTCCAAACATAACCTAGTTACAATTTCAGGTATCGTCAATAATTTGTAAGGATTAGTTTCACCGTATTTGGAATTATTAACAATCCAAATTAATAGCCCAAAACCTACGCAAAATGGAAAATAAATTTCGTACTGTTAAAACCCCAATATACTTCTGTTTACCGCAATACTGGTTATGGGGGATATTGGCAGATTATTGTCATAAATCGGCTGTATAGGCTGTGGATAGGTAGGTTATGGTATTTGCACATTTCGATTAACTCTATTCTCTCTGTAATGAAATGTGCTTCCGTAATGATTCCGTGCAGTAAAATTAAAACCTACGCGAGCATAAATCAATAACGCGATGTAATAATTTTGAATAAAAGGGAATCGGGTTGAACGAGTTTGTTATTGAATAACAATAAAATTACTGAGGGATTTAGATTTGGTTGTAGACGTATTTTTATCTAAAAAGAGAAATAAAAATAGATACCTAGGTTCTGTGTGATATTCACAGAATATAGATATTTATGGAATAGATATCGGGAACACAGATAATTATATTCGACTGATGGTTTTAATGGTAATTTATCACTTATCACTGAATTTAAAGAAAGAGTTTTTATAAGTTTTAGAGCAAAGGAACTTTAAAGTTACCTAATTCCATAACATATCTCTCTCAAATGCCAGGCAAAAAAAAAAGTATTTGCCTTAAATAATTATAACATTTCGTGATTTGAGGTAGGTATTAAAATCAAACCAGGCAACACCTCTCAGACTTTAGTGTTTGAAAAGTTAAAATTATAATTTTCATTATAAAGTAAATCATATTCCTTAGGCCATTTTGAAATAAATCATTTGACAATTAATTAAGTTTAGTAGGTATACACTAAATAAATTCCCGTTGAAATTGTATCCGTAACACAATTTACCCGTTCAACTGACATTTGGCAAGCAAGCAAATTGTCGATAGCGACGAATTGCTAACCGGGCGAGTTGCACCAAACATTCGGAGATTTCGCATCGCTGAGTAATGAACACTCAGCTTTTATAGAACGTAATATTACTGCTGTTATTTTTATTGTGATGTTTTTAAAACAAAACTCGAAATTTAACGAAAACTACTCATAAACATAATAATGCTGGCTTGTATTTTGCCCAGAAAATAAGTATTTGTATACAACGGGGCAATGCAGCCAGTATCCTGGGCACTATTCCCTCCACCAAGAGTTTAGCTGATTAAGATTTAGTTTAGTTTTTAGTTAGTTTTATTTTAATCAGTTTTAGTTTTAATTTAGTTTTTAATATTAATTATGTTTTATAAGTGTTTGGTTTCAATAAATAAATACAGACTATAATCTTTTGAAAAGATATAAGTAGTCTGTCTGTGGCAATGGATTACGCCAAAAGGAACGCCAAAAGAAACATCAGAATGACATAAACATAGTATACTTTGAATCTCTTTCTACTTTACTCTATCTATCAGTTCAACGTATGCTTAGGTACCTATACACCCATAGTAGTCTTGTGAATTCGATTTTTAGCCCTGACTAAAATAACTAACAAAAATCGGAAAGTGCGTTCGGTGTTGTGAACCAGGACGAACCAAACATAGTTAGAAAAAGTTGGTATTTGATACTTCTCGGTAACCGGAATAGCCGCAAAAATGGATTTAAATTCTCTTGTATTTGATTCCTCCTGTTATAAATGCCAGTTTTACGTTATTTTTTATTACCTACATATTAATTGGTGCGAGCGCCCGAAAGAATCCACGATATGGTCGCGGATTTACCAGAAGTCCAATTCTTATTAAGTCATTAACACTTATTAGCAAGTTATCTATTATTTAATTTAGTACTAGTATCTATAACAGTAAGTATTTAATTAAAAGATAACGAAGTAAATCAAAACTGACAGTTTTCTAAAAAAAACAGTAGTAAAGATTTTATTGTCATTTGATGTAGGTGTTGAAACGCACTGGTAGCGCGGAAAAAAATAACCACATAAATTCATCAGGTATATTTTAAATGCGGCACTAGCTCCAACACGATTCAACAAAACGTGACCGTTCCACCTCTCGTCAGAAATAAACATAGCCGTGATATCCCACTGCGTCCCTATATCCCTATAGGTATAGCCATCGACATCATTCAAAAGCAAATATTTGAATCCTGACAATTCACGTAGTTAGCGTATCGCAATCATTCTGTAATTGGACATCGAGAGGTTATTAAGTCCCCGGTCGACGCGGCCTCCGAATTTAGATCCTACTTTTATTTGCGACCTGCAATAATTTTGATTTTTTTGAAGTGTACCCGAAATTCCCGCTTGATACGAATTGTTTCACGCTTACTCGTACACCGAACCGATATACACATTTTTTTGTCAGATATCCCTAATCTGACCCGCGACCTCCATGGTGTCCATTCCATGAATATTTAACTCCTGTGTGACATCCACCCAAAAATACGTTATACGAATCCGTTTATTAATGTGGCATCGATCGAGTTATCGCCGCCCTGGGGACACCGGCCTTCGTACGTATACGGCTAAATGGGATTTCATTTTCTAGTTCAGGAATCAAACGCTCCCGCGGCGTGCGTTCCACGTTCTCTTCGAGATGGCTCCCTTTAGATATTTTTGTTCCGGATCGTTCGGCAGCTAGCTAGGAATTAGGAAGTTCAGAATTCACGTTTCGTACACATAATTGTTTAGTAGCTGAGCGCGCATTTTTCCACAAGATAATGCCATTAATCTCCCTCCACGTAATGAAAATGTACCGCGCTCCAGTCACCGTCCTCTGTCTGTGTAATTTGGTGGAAAACAATTCTGGCGAATTCTGTTCGTGTGTCAGAGGAGTAGTCGTAAGTTCTGAGCAAGTTGCCGGAACCGTTGAAGAAGTTCGCGTCTCGGAGCGGTTAAGGTTACGTAACGTGGCTAATTCGGTAGAGTGGGGTTTCGAGATGTCCTTAATTTATTCATAGTCGAAAATTGGATCGGATTGGAGCAAGTGCGCGGGAACGAGTGCCCTAGAGCTCGTAAAAGTGGACCGATGGACCTCTCTAAACATACATAATTCATATTAGCAACTTTGTCCAGATGTCGGGATTAGTTACAGACTGAGCCCTTGACCAAGGTACACCGCACATTTGCATTTCGGATGAAGGGATAAGTTTTTTATTAGATTACTTATCTATCATGGAGTATGCAAATTTGTGATCCGATTACTATTCATTCTATGGGGAATTTTCGTTATTTATACTACTCAAAAGATTATCAGACTGTTACATTACCTTGTATACCTACTGTTAAACAGATTTACAGATTTAAAAAAAGCTGTATTCTTTTCAATTATTAACAATATCGTTTGTATGTGCGTACAGATCCTCCGGAGATCACAATCCGCCCTCGGAACCTGCAAGTCCGCGCCAACGGCATCGCTGCTTTCTTCTGCGCAGCGAGAGGAGACCCCATACCCAACATCCAGTGGAGAAAAAACGGGAAACGAGTATCAAGTAAGTATATTATTTTGTTTAAATTTAAATTAATACAAAATTTGCGTTGCTGGGGCCGCAGTTTACCTTGTTGTTGGGGCTTAGATGAAAGCAAATGAGTAGATACGGTATATTCTAACATTGCGTATTCGAAAAATGAGCTAGAAACTCGCAGTGTGACAATAGGGAACACCACACTTCGCATAAACTTTTTTGTCATAATTTCATAAGGCATAACTCAATTGGCATAATTTCATAAGGCATAATATTCAGTTGTCATAATTTAAAATGGCATAATATTTTTTAGCATAATGGTTATATGGCATAATTACATTAAGCATAATAGTCAATTGCCATAATTCAATATGGCATAATATTGTTTAGCATAATTACATTAGGCATAATAGTCAATTGACATAATTTAATATGGCATAATATAGTTTAGCATAATGATCTTTTGGCATAATTACATTAGGCATAATAGTCAATTGACATAATTTAAAATGGCATTATATTTTTCAACATAATGGACTAATGGTAAAACTACATTTAATTGAAGTTCATGGCCTTATCATGGTACAATTTTCTTACCTATACCAAAGCGTTGGTATACCTAAGAGGAAAATAATAGGTTAGGTTAGGTTAGATATTGTGATTAAGCACACGCGAGCGAAGCGAGCGATTTCCTTTCGGTCTTATCATTTTCCATACCAGAAAAGTATATTGTAATAAGGTATGTTTTAATAATATATTTATGGTAAAAACTTTATGCCAAAAGAATATTATGCGAATAATGTTTAATCGAAAAGTAGAAGACCTACCAGGAGTTGTGAACCTATCTGAATAATAACTAACCCAGTAGGATAGGTTTAGGTTAGGTTAGATGTTTTGATAATCGATCTAAAGCACAAACTGGTATTTCTGTAATTATTTGTGAATTGTGAAAAAGTTACCCTCATTTAGTTTATAATAATGTTTTTGAATGCGCCTGAGTCTTTAATTCAAGCAAAGCTTTAGTTTGATAATTGTATTAGTTGTTGTGCTAGGAGTTTTCCTTTATGCGTTTTATGAACATTTAAATGAGTTTTGAATTTTAGTATGTTATACTTACTTTTCGTATGTTATGCGTTTAATAGGTTATGGTGTTTGATGTTAGGCTTTTGGAATATTATACGTTCTAATGTTATGCGTTTTGTAGGTTATGGTATTTGATGTTAGGCTTTTAGAATATTATGCGTTCTAATGTTATGCGTTTCGTATGTTATGCTTTGTGAGTATTAGGAATTATTTGTTTATGCCTTCTGTATGTTATGCCAATTGAAATTATGCCAAAAGAGTTTATGCCTTTTTAGTTTATGCCTTATGATGATGATATTATGCGTTTTGTAATTATGCCTTATATGTTCGGCCTTTTGTGTTTAGGACAAAAAAAGTTATGCGTTAAGGACGGTACCCGTGACAATACGTGTTCACGTACGACATACGACTGAGGCTAGTGCGTCAGCTGACGCAGTTATCGTCTCCTTTGCCGTAGTTAGGTATCATATCTGACGTTATTTGTTTTTATCTAAGTTGGTGCGTCGTAGGCGCTTCTTATTGGCAGTTTTAATTGCCGACTGATAGAAAAATCGTTGCGTTCATGCGATAAATGAATGAATGTATAGAAACGCCAAATTAACAGTCGCACGTTTATGTCATTTTCATACAAAAACTCATCGCACCGAGCGACGTTTATTTAAGGCAGTGCCTTATTAGTTATTAGTTACACAACATGAGCCTAAAATAGTACAACAGGAGCCTGAAAATCCAGTCTGAACGTCAAACGTTATTGTAGTCTTTGGTCACAAGTTTATTCTAAGAAATTCGAGGTATACGCTGGGCATAATATAATATTATGTGTAGTTAAAATTCTCGCAAATAAAAGCCTACTATTTTTTTAATAATACTATTCTAAAGTTTTTTATTATTTATTTGATGTCTATTTGTTAAATTTTCACCGTCAAACGAAGCGACAGATATTCATAAAAAAAGAGGTCGTCAAAGAGAAATGAAATAAAACTACAGTCGAAACAAATTGTTAACATTTAAATGATTTAACATGAACGTTCTGACAAATGACTTGTACCTACCGAATGAAAAAGCAGTAAATAAATATTCGGTAATCAAATCTGGTAGGTAGTTAAAAACGGACGCAATTAACTGGGTGAAATCACGCATTAACTTTACTTGGACGTTCACCATTAACTTCGACTCGGTTTGCTATTCGATCTGAATTGAATCAGAAAGCATCACATCATTGTTATAGCTGGGTTCTGTATAAAATATTTAAGGAAACATGCTTCTTCAAAACCGCTAGACGCCTGCCGACGGTAGTACTTAGGTATATTATATGCGTTTAGCGACAAATTTTTGTAATAATATTTCTTAACTTTATTTGCTCAAGACATTTTATTAGAAATATTTACCAAGGAGAAGGGAGGAAGGGTTCCCTTGTGGCGCAGTAGTTGGGACACTTGCCCGACAAGCGAAGGGCACAGGAGGGTTACTTCGGTTCGAATCCTGTCACGCGAAAAATTTTGATGATGCAATTCTCCTTGTAAATTATGTCTATTTTTTGTTAATTTCAAACTTTTTATATGCACCATCTCAGACAAAGATATTAGAGGGTACCTACAACATACGTGTATATCTACGATACATGCGTGTTCTGCCCTAGACGTAAAATAAACAGGTTAAATGCTTTATTTATAAAAGAAATGTCAGTGAATCCGTGTGGTCGAATGGTAAAGACGCGCCTGTCCGTCATATAGGCCAGACGGACGATTTCGAAATTCGAGCACTATCAACTTTAGCTTTGTTTCGCCTTGAACATATCTCAGCTTTCACAACCTATAGCTATCTAAGAAAATTTCCTGTCGTTTTGTTTCCAACTGACGGAACCCTAGAACCCAGAACGAGAACTATTCGCCAGAGGCCGGCGAGCGAACATAACTCTATTTTTATTCGTGATTGAAATGTAAAGCCTTCGGTTTTACCACATAAATAACCGGGGCCCGTAATGATCTCTATAAGGCCGGGGCAATGAGCTGAAAAACCGTTCGGCGACCGTGCAAACCGCCCGTTGATGGTGTTGCCAGTGAGTAATGTTGCCACCACATTCTACCAATTCGGGAGAAAGTGATATATTTATTTTATTAGAATATGAGCTGGAATTTATGAGCGTGAAGTTTTTAGTTCGAGAAAATATTTTGTCATATGGTATTTTGGCGCGGCTTGCGATTAGAGTGGAGTGACTTAGTAAAAACTGTCACATAACAAAATGCGATATGCATGTGAGAGTGCGTGCAGTAGGTATTCGAGAGCAGAGCGAATAACCAAAACTTTCCGACCGCATCATTTTTTCTAATAGTTTTTAATTTAACCCGTTATAGATAAGTCTGGATTACATGGTTATTGTATTACTATTATTTTGTGATAAACTCATCGAAGTTATGGACATCTCGTCAAAATAATGAAAAGAAAACGACTTATTTCTTGTACGTACCTAATGAAATGAATGAAACCCACCTTAGTGCTTAGTAATTGGGTGGAAAAAGGCCTTGCTGGTGATTTTCGATACAAATAATGAAAGAAAATCCTAGGTTTGGTCAAAAGAAATAGGTATCTCATCCAATCACATCATACTTAGGTCTTACATGTAATTTTGTTCAGCAAAATATTAATATTGAGAAAATAAATGTGGCAAAAATGTTACCTATGTCAAAAAAATACACTAGGTACCTATTACCTTTTCATTTATTTGAATATATTAGCTATATTTTATATTGTAGCCTGAAAATTAAAATAAATGGATTATTATTGGAATATTTGAGGGGAGATTTAAATCCCAAAACCACTGACCTGGTTAAAATTAAGCTTTCTTTATTTATTTGCGACAGAAGCTCATAGCGCCATGTAAAAAAAACCTAAAAACTAAGAAGAAACAGATATCATTCATTTACACATTCCGAAACGGGAATACAAGAAAAAGCCGTGTAGACATCGGCTGGCTTCTACACGGTTCGCGAGTTATTCGTATTTTTTTTTTCGTTTTCCTTTGACCACCGTTGCCTTGCAGAACATCGAATTAACTTGAGAATAGTTGACTGGAACTTCACAGGTTTCTACATCGGATCTATGTAGTTTTTGTTAGAGAATAGACCCGCCCCACGTCTCGAAACGTTAATCGTTGATACAATGCTAAAAGTAATAAACACCACGCGATTAAAACCAAAAAAATATATTAATTTCTATCCAACATCACGAAAACAGAAGAAAAATCTAAAGAAACAGATACCACTAGAAACCATTTACAATCCGACCGTAGATGAACAGTCATAAAGATTGATAAATAGCCGATAGGGACAAATAGTGAATCGGAAAGTCATAGAATATGTTATGAGAAATGCGAGGTTATCGTTCATAGGGATACCCGATTTGATCCGACACCATTGATGTACGATTACATTTGTCAGAGGGATCACTATGGCCGAGGAATTTTAGTTTTTTTTTTACGGACAATATCGAAGTATGTTTTGGGAATTACCCGGTGTCGAGTATTTAGAATATTTGCAAGATATTTATGCCCATATAGTTTCATTTCAGTGGTACCTACAGATACCCAGAGTATCTGCTATAAAGATAGAACTAAACAAACTCAAATTAATCTCATTGTATATTCGATAGGCAGTTTGACACTTGGATATTTGGTCTTCTATTGACTTTGACAGTTTTAGAACAAAGTTTTGTACTCTGTTTTGTTTTTTTTTTTCGTATATTTTTGAAGTTTTGATTTAGTGCGACGCGGGCGATACATTTCATTCTAATCTAAGAGAAATTTATTGATGTTCGTGATAGACTTTCTATTGTTCTATATTGGAATACTGTATTCGGAACTCAGCTATTGAGGTATTTCGAATATTTCAAACTGACTAGTTTTATTCGTTTTTGTTAGTTAATAATTTCTTCTTAAACAATTACCCCCCTTACTTATAAACGATGACTAAGTTTAAGTAACGGTTGTGTCTGTCTGTTAACTTTGAAACTTCATCTCACAGTAAAAGAGAGACGTTAGTCAAACGGCCGTTAGGCAACAGTTGTTTTTTTCAAACACGATTTATGAGCGTTTGACTACTATCTCACCTGATGGTAAGTGATGAAACGGTCTAAAATGTAGCACGCTCATCAAGAAGAAGGAAGACAGGAGTGGATCAAAATCTGACCCGTCCTTGTAAAATAGGGTCTCGGAACAAGGATGAGTCCGGTCGGCGCTACGACTTAGACCCCTGGGTTACCAAGCCGCGGCAGAAGCCCTACCTTAACTACCAAAAAAACCTTAGAAAGAGGCTTAGAACGCACTGCGATTGAATGCAAACGGTTTACGAATTGCTGAAAACGCAGAACCGCGTATCGACACGCAAAATCGGTCATTGAAAAAAAACGCTAATGCGTGGGCTTGGTAGACAGCTATGTGTTGCATTTTTTTGCGGTTTCAGACCTACGGGAAAACAGGCGTTTAATCACAGTGCGTTCTAAACCTTCAAATTAAAGATAAAGTCAAGCTACCTACGTATAAGAATAACCTAAAAGAAACAAAAGTTGCCACACTCCGTTTACGTCAGGATTTATAAAAGGAGCAATATGTTAAAGAATTTGTCACCCGAGAGAAATAGAGCAAAGTCAGTTGTCACGCGTAGATTGACAATCTGGAACCGTGTCGCCGCTCTATGACTGATGACGACCGGCGATGGTTCGCGAATCGCGCAACTGATATTATTATCTCAATAATCGGATGTAGACCGGTTAGTTACGTGGTTTTTTTTTTGGATTATAGTTAAGTTAACTATTCGAGAAACACTTGCAGTTTTGATATAGCTTAGCTTTGACACGCTTTGTACTATCAACAACAAAAGTGGCTACCCACTTAGCCGAAAGATTAGTTTGAACCGAGCGTGAAGTAAGCATATTATAAACACATTGATAAATAGGTATATCTATAAATATCAAATATGATACAATTATTGTGTAGTGTTCTGTGTCGCATGTAGGTATGCAGACGATAGGTAGGTAACAATTAACAATAAAGTCGTAAGTATCTTTACTAAGTGAACCTAAATTTACCTTGCAAGCGAAATTAGACCTTACGGTGGGCAGGCAGTAATGTTGTTGACTGTGTACAAAGAAGCTAGATAGATAGATCGATTTTAGCCCAATTTGGCTATTCTGACTACTAAAATGACCATCAGGAATAGAAAAAATGCTAAAAATAATTAACACTTTTCAATCAAAACCGAAAAATGGTTTAGTTTCTAAAAATGCGATAATTTTTAAATTGTGCAAATGTGACAATATTTCTTATTTTTTATTCTAGCATAACTCAATTTAGTAAATCACAAAATTATGAGTAGGTACTGTAGTAGGGTCAGAAAAAGCAGCGTGCTGTCATCGTCTACATTTAGGTAAATTTGATCTTTTAGCGTTCGTGTAGCGATTTGTACGTGCGATCTGTTTGTGTTGACCGAATCGGGTCGCCTTTTCATTTGATTTTCAGACACTGTATGAATTCGTGTTTCAATTTTCGTTTTTTTTGTATTAGTTTTGCTTTGACAGAATTTTATGCTGTTCGGTTTTAGCGGGAACGAGTAAACAACGTGTTTTGCTACAGTTTTGTTTTCATTAGAAGTATTTGTATGTGTGCCAGTGATGTGGCATATAAAACAAGTAGTTGTAGATGCGCCTTCTATGATTTTTTTTTTGCCACAAAAAGGGAGGGTAAATTAATTTGAGTTTGAAGGAAGAGCGAGACGTATACTTATGTAATTTAAATGAGAGTGAAAAAGACAGCTATCGAATTTTATTGACAAAAGTATTCGAACAAGACGCTTCTATGGTTACGTTTCCCTAATAGATAGATAAATGCTTTATTGTACCTGATAATACAACACAAAATAAAATAAATTGAAAAAAAAAATTACATCTAAGAACAGAAAAATAAAATAAAAAAATTACAAAAATAAGACTGAAAATACAGATTTGACACATTTTTGTCAGAAATTGAACTTAAAACTAACAAATATATAGGTACAATGGCCTAATGTTTACCTTATAATTACAAAAACTTACTACTTATGTATTCAGTTACGCACTACAGCTGGAAGCATACTTAAATACCCATCTAAAACATTTACCACACTTTACTACCCACTCAACACAAAGTAAAACATTGTCATCACAAAATTAAAAGGCCATAAACGTTTTTTACTTACCTGTACTTCACACGAAACTTATTCAACACACGTATGTACTGTACAATATTACTTCATGACAGTCATATTTTTTACAACCGCGCCAAAATTCCAACTTCTGTTTACTTCACTTTTGTATTGAACTGTACTTACTTCTATTCTATTTTCAACTTTAAGTCAAAGGCTTAAGCCGTAGAAAGTAGACGAGAGTTTTTACGATATTCTTTTTATAGGTTTTCATTTATATGATGCGCTGTGAAAAAAATACTTGAGTTTCTGCGTTGAGTAATGTTTTCTATGACACCTTGTATACGAATGAAGTGTTTTCTTAACCAACCTTGTTTTATGTTGGGGAGCAATAGAATGCCTTGATTTTTCGGGAATACAATCCCTGCGTCATTTACCAGAAGATTTTACTGTGTCGCACTTAAGATGCGATGTGGAAACGTTCTGAATTGTAAAGTCAGGGTGAGAAGGAGGTTTACCGTCTACATGTAAATGCCCTAGTTTTAATAAATACTAAAGCTTTTAGTGATTAGCCCCCTTATTTATAAACGATGACTAAGTTTATGTAACGTTTGTCTTCTACTGTGACAGCAAAGTCTCAGTAGGTAACAGGATCCCGTTTTTACCCTTTGGGTACAGAACTATTAACAACGGGTCCTTATTCTGTGTTAGCTCTACGTTTCGGCTATATAACAATAGTCTTGGCCGCAAGGTTTCTCAAAATAAGATTTTTTTTTAATTTCTCCATATTAAATAATATACCCTAGAAAACAACTACCACTTCACAAAATGTACTAAGGACGGAATTTTAAAAGAAACCTCGTGTTCCGTGAAAGACAACAATTATTCTCACTTGTTGTGAAATACGTTTCCTTGGCACTTACCAACAGGAGCGATTTAGCTATGTCTTACCATCGTGCCCGCTATTTCGTGCCACATGCAGCTAGCACAAGCCAATTTTTACCTTTAGCGCCGAGGAATAAGAGCTACGACATGTGAATGGATTATTTTATCGTTGTTTTATACTTGACGAGAAAATGCAAAGTGCAGGAGTGTAACCTCGAGAGATTATTAATATCTATGTTTTAGAAAAACGATGTCGGTTCAGAAAATTACAATATGAAATGGGTTTTCATTTTTATTTATATTAAGTGGATTAACAATCTATTTTCTATTCATAAAAAATCTATGTCCTTGACTCTTGACTGACTGAACTACGTTGGTTGATATATATATCAACCAACGCACAGCCTAAACCGCTTTTCGTAGAGACCTCAAATTTAGAGAGTGTGTTCTTTGTGATGTGTTTTTGTGATGCACTAAGAAAAGGTTTTTAATTCAAGCGGCGCGGGCGGTTATCAATTCGCAAGTATATTTTGTGTGTGTAGGTAACCGAAAATATCTATTGTCTATGTCATAGACTCAATGGTTATTTTTCTATTAACAAGGTTTAGCTTCTCGTTAATCCTATTAAAAGTTGATGAAGATCTGATGAGAACATTCGGAATGATGAGCAGAATAATACCCCTAGAATGCAGTAAACTATTTTTTTGACTTTTACGAATAGAAAAAAAATATAATTCTTCTGCTTCTTTTCGTGTAGTGATGTGACTTACCTACTGTTAGAGTTTTCAGGCCGCCCTAAGGCCTCTCACTTAACCTAATGACTACTATCGGAGATAACAACCGGGTCCAACTGCTTAACGTGCCTTCCAGAGCACGGAGGAGCTCGAGAAAAATATTTATTGCCACGCAAAATTATCGGACACCCACCCAAGTAATGACCGCGCTAAGCGTTGTTCGTTGATTATACAAGATCAATAAGCTCCTCGAAAAATCTAATAATTAAGGTACCTAATAAAACCAAAGAAAAACAAATCAAGCGAAACACTTTAGCATTCCCTTTTACAAAGCAGTGGAACCGGCACAGTAAAGAAGCAGGACTTATAACACGTACGGTTCCCGAAACCCTTTCATCTCAGTACATTGTGAGGGTATTTTTAGAAAATTGGTCTACACCACGATAAATATACTCGCTTTATTGCACGTAGGTACTTAAGGTACAAACCGGGGAGAGAATTAGAATCGGCTCGGATTTGCTTAATCACACTAGTATTATAAATCCGAAAGTTTGTTTAAATATTTGTTTGTTTGTTTGTCCCTTCACGGTCAAACGATGTAACTGATTTAGAAGGAAATTTGCATAAGAATAGTTTAAGTGATGGAGAGTAACATAGAGTACTTTTGATCCCTTTCGGGATCCGTGTAAATCTCGATCCCGCGGGATATTCAACCCGCGGGATCGAGATTTACGCGGGTGGAACCGTGAGTTTTGAATAACTGTGGGTTACGTTAAGTTAAGTTTGATGACGTACATAGTTTCTCGCTGTTATATGACCTGTCCACTAACCATAAACCTTTCTTATAGTTCCCTCAGGACGATTTCCTAAACTTTGATAGCCTAGAATAAACGTGGAGTAAGGTCGGAGTAATTTTACCACTATTTGATCCTGTCTGTCAACTTTGAAAGTTCTTGTCATGGTAAAAGACAAAGTTTATTTTCACTACTCCAACCTTACTCTACGTTTATTAATAAAACTATGAGAAATCGAAAATAGCTGAAAGGTGAAAGGAGTTTCGTCTTCGATTTTGGGATAATATCTAATTGAATTTTCGTCCAATCCTAATCGGCTTAGTCAGTATTTGACGGCCAATGACGCTAGAATGCTAGCTAGAATTTAAATAGAATACGGAAATTCATAGGCAAACCAATTTTACTCGGAAAATTAATAAATTCGTTCCGGTCCAACTTGTTTCCGTGTAAAATAGTTTTTCTTAGAATCCTCCTTTACCTTCAATTAACCTACTCATCCGAGCGATGAAACACAGCCTCCAAATTGATTTGTCAATGTTTTACAGCTGGCCGCCGGCCTGACACAAACCCTCCTCGGGGCCAAGCAATTTACCTGTCACCGCCCTGGGAGAACTCCGTGTTCGCTAGTCTTCCCCAGATCCCTTAGTAGCCTCTTATGACATCCACGGGAAGAGATGGAGTAGCCGAGGGCATAGAATTGGGCAACACGGCTCACCTAGGTACCTTAGCTTTTGTTACCTTCTTAACTTATTCTATTTGTTTCAGGCATGCAATCTAGGTACCAAGTTTCTGGTATGGATGCAACTGCCGGCCCCGGAGCCAACGGGGCAGTGCTGAGGATCGAGCCAGTTCGGGCACAGAGGGACGATGCCACTTACGAGTGTGTTGCGGAGAACGGTGTCGGTGACGCCGTCTCTGCTGTAGCTACCTTGACAGTGTTCGAAAGTAAGTACCTCTCACTTAAGTAGAATAAGTTGATATTATTATATAAATTGGGACTAGCTATTTAAAAAAGACTAGGTAAAGAGACGCAACATACTGGATTCGGATGGACTACAATGAGCCTATAACTAATAGAGATGTTTCTGTTGAGGCAAAACTAAGCCCGCCATAAACCACGCAACAGATCTACTCATTAGAAAACTGTTTTCGAAAACTCCTTCCTTTGCATCTGTATGCTCAACTGTTCTTCAGTCAACTACCGCTTACTGGAGCATATATAGGTACCGAGGCGCGGCAAAGTTGCGGCGCGGCGGGGATGATAAATTGTGATGGTGGAAATCTAATGACCTTAGGAGTAATAAGCGAGTATCTCTTTAGAATGCACTCTTTGAACTTAGCTCAAGCTAGCTCAAGCAATCAATCACCAAAGAGTATATTCAAATTTTTGTGCACCAAGTCACTCATATAAACCGGTGACAATAAATAACTTTTACGGAGTTGATCCCGGACTTAAAACTATCATCATCATCCAAACGATGCATGCGATCTGGGATGCAACCGAGACCCTGCATCCCTCTCGGAAGCCCGGGGTCTGCTTATCTACATTCACTCCTCGACTTCCGAAGATCTTCGGCATGCTGTGTTATAGGCAGTTTGCACTTGGGTCTTGATTCTTCCCAATCTTCCGCGGTCCGGTCTGCTGAAGGTGCACTGTTAAGACATTTATTTCGCAAAACGTGACCGTGCCAGCGCGAGCATTCTGCTTACCGCTTTGAGAGATCTTTTATTTATTTGTTTTATTTCTAAGACCAGTATCGCTCTTAGAAATGCGTTTCTTGAAAACATTTCTGAACGTTATATCCCCATCCTTTACTAAATACAAGTATAGTGAGAACTTACGTTAATGCTCGTACTACATATTTTATGCTACATTTAATCCACCCACTTCATGGAAAGTTCTAGAATTGTCTCATAGAGTTTACCAGGAAACGTCTTCAGCATCAACTGAAACATTAATGTCTTTAGAATTCACTGAAATAGGTATTAATGTTACGTACTATATTCTGTCACCTTATGAAATATTGTATGAACATTTCATGAAATTAGTTGGCTGTTTTTACTCTGTTTAAACTTTATATTTTTAAATTGATCAGACGTGAATAAATTTGATCTACGAATGTATACCTTAGAACCCGTTGGGCACGATAAAATATGCAATCGTATCTTATCTTACTTCTTACTAATATTGTAAATGCAAAAGTAACTCTGTCTGTCTATCTATATATCTGTCTGTCTCTATTATACGCTTTCACGCCTAAACCTCTAAACCGATATTGATGAATTTTGGTATAGAGATAAATAGGAAAAGGACAAAGGCTACTTTTGATCATACAGATGACAGGATTTACACACATTCACCTAATTTAAAGTAAATAACTATAGCTAAGAGTAAATAGCTAAATATTTAGACTATTTTCCCAATCACCCAAAAACAACATAGAAGTAAAATACCAATTCAAAAACTATCACAATAGAAATCAGTACTTAAATCCGAATTGTAAATTGGTTGGTTTTTACCGCTTTCAATTGCCATTACGTACAGTATAATGGCCGGCCACCACATAAAGAAGGACCGGGCGGTGACACTCTGATCCTAGTGGAAAATACTCCTTCCGAAGACACTGGCCTTTAATAAATAAGCATTAAAACGGGCGACAAGCCACACCGATAACAGCCGCCGGAATTTATTCTGTTCAGTAACAGCTCCTAGAGATTACAGACTTTTTATTGCTCGATAGTTTTATCGTCCAGAAGTGGCCGGCTTTTAAATTGAAGTAGACGGCAGACGCAGTTTAAGGGGTATGTACGAACTAAACTCAACCCCTTTCGGATTCATTGGAAATTGTTGTGAGTTCATAACTGAATGTTGTTGAATTATATTTTAGGGTCGTTTCCTGACAAAATTGTCTGGAAACTACACTAAAATATTATGTAAAGGATAGTAAAACCTATCCACAAATTTGAAATCAAATGTTTTTAGGGTTCCGTAGCCAAATGGCAAAAAACGGAACCCTTATAGATTCGTCATGTCTGTCTGTCTGTCCGTCCGTCCGTATGTCACAGCCACTTTTTTCCGAAACTATAAGAGCTATACTTTTGAAACTTGGTAAGTAAGTAGATGTACTTACTTACTTACTTACTTCCAGCAGGGGACGCCGCGAGCCGGGCGGGTGATCTGCCCTTCCATGAGGGCCATTTCACCCAATTCCCCTCCCTAGGGGAGGCCGAGGGACGCCCGGCAATCACGGCTTTCTGTCGAACCTACCTGTCTCTTTACAGAACCTTACGATCTGCTCCACCTTCAGATTTTCGATGTCCTGTGCTTCTAGTAAATCTGTTCCCATGTTTTCCCATCGTATTAGTGAGTACATGGGACATTCGGCGAGCAAGTGGAAGCTGGTTTCCTCTGTCTCCATGCATTCTGGGCAAGTGGGATCTGTTTTCACGCCTATGAGTGTCAAATGTCTGTTCAGTCGGCAGTGTCCTGTTATTATTTCTATAACAAGTCTCATGTTATCTCTTGTGAGTTTTAACAGTCGACTGGTTTTCTTTGAGTCTAGCCCTTTGATGAATATCTTCGACTGTCTCATGACAGGTGAGGATGTCCATCTCCTATTTGTTTCCGCTGTTATGCTTCGGCTGACTGCACCCTTCGTAATTTTGAGGGCAATTGGCAGCCTGGGTTCAGGACCCATCTGGTTCTCATCGGCTCCCTTCCTAGCCAGTTCGTCTGCTATCTCATTACCTGTGTTGCCCTCGTGTCCAGGTACCCAGGCAAGTGTAACATCGATTATTCTGGATAGTTCCTCTAGTCTTTTCTTGCATTCCTTGACCAATGCTGATGATGTTTCTGTCTTACCGAGCGCCTTCAGTGCCGCCTGGCTGTCACTGTAAATTGTGGCCTTGCCTATGTCTTTTAGGTGGCCTACCATTTCAGCACATTCCATTATGGCGTACATTTCTGATTGGAAGACGCTGGCGTACTTACCTAAGGATATTGTTCTATTTATCTCTGTTCCGTTTTCGCATATGATATGGATACCGGCGCCAGAGAGCTTTGTTGTCTCTTTCCGGGAGCCGTCTGTATAGCAGACTGTACCTGCACTATCCAGCCTCCAGTTGTCTCTTTGGCCTATGTCAATTCTGTATTTCTTATCAAAGGTCCTTTCCTTCTTTATTAGGTCATTATTTGTTAGAACCATTGATAGTTTGTCTTCGTAGTACTTGCTGATCTTGGCGTGGCCTTCGTCATAGAAGTTGCCAGTCCATTGACCAGTGCTTCTTAGTTTGAACCATTGTTCTATAGCAGTATAATAAACTATAAGTAAGTAAGTAAGTAGATGTAATCGGTGAACCGCATTAAGATTTTCACAAACAAATAGAAGAAAAACAATACATTTTTGGGGTTCCCCATACATTGAACTAAAAAAAAAATTTCATCAAACCTAATTATGTGTGGGGGGGGGGGTATCTATGGATAGGTCTTAAAAATGATGTTGAGGTTTCTAATATCATTTTTTTGTAATCTGAATAGTTT
The DNA here is from genome assembly GCA_958496205.1 of Idaea biselata. Lineage (NCBI taxonomy): Eukaryota > Metazoa > Arthropoda > Insecta > Lepidoptera > Geometridae > Idaea > Idaea biselata. The sequence continues at coordinate 3,530,507 of OY292399.1, forward strand.
GCCCGAGATACACTTCCAAAGTGGTAAAATGTGTGGGGGGACACACATTTTACCACTTTGGAAGTGTATCTTCCCCCTGTAACTTCTAAAATAAGAGAATTATAGAACTAAAACTAAAATATATAACATGTACATTGCATGCATACTTCCAACGAAAATTAGTTTGAACGAGATCTAGCTAGTAGTTTTTTTTTAATACTTCATAAACCGTAAATCGCAATTTACCTTTCATTCAATTCAAAAATGTACGGAACCCTTCGTGCGCGAGTTCCACTCGCACTTGGCCGGTTTTTTTCAAAAATCCATCACAACAACATTCCGACATGAAATAACTCGATAGGGATTTTGAACCGACCGAATATCTTCTAAGGTAATCTGCAGTTTGCGATGAATAGGTACGCCCGCCGTTGCCTTGCCAAATATATTCAATTTCGATAAAGACAAAAGACTTCAATAAAAATCAGTTGAGTTTGCAAAAAAATTATTGTTATTAATAGTTACATAGATACTATCGATCAACAAAAAATATCCAGATTGCGAATTTCCGTTCCGATAAACTCTTTACGGTGAACGTTTTCGATTGTAATATTATTTTTGTTGGAAGATATTTGATTGAAACGGTCGCCTATGGCTGTTATAATTTTTATATTTCACGACCCTTTCCATTATTGCCTTTGTCAATTTTCTGCTGATTGATCTGATTGACAGGTTTTTGACAGGCCTATTTTTGTTGTAGGTACTTTCTTTTATAATTTGCTTTATCATATCAAATCGCCCGAACCGATTTTCTTGAAATATACTTCTGTGTTTTTGTCTGTGAACATTAGGAAGAAGTAATAAATAGATAGATTAACACTGTCTTGTACTTAAAACACACAGAAAAACATTTAATTAATTATACATAGAAAAACTTAAAAACTTAAAACACAATACATACAAGGGGATGCCTTATCATCACCTAAGGGGAAGATGGGTGTGATAACAAATTTATGACTTACTAGCTGCGCCCCGCGGTTTCACCAGCGGAAGTCCCGATCCCGCAGGAATATCAGGATTAAAAGTAGCCTATGTGTTATTCCAGGTCCCCAGCTATCTATATTCCAAGTTTCATCGCAATTGGTTAAGTAGTTTTAGTGTGAAAGAGTAACAAAGTCACATACATACAAACTTTCGCGTTTTTAATATTAAGTAGGAGGTAGGATAAATCGTATAATAATAGACTACATAAATACACGATCAAAAACCATGCTTCATTAGGTAGGTCCATGTTGACGGAATATAATGTCTAGTGCACTAAAAACTAGCTCCTCTAATATATGGCATGCAAAAATGACGGCGATGTACTTAGATTTATTAGCCGGAGCAGCCGGACGTCAAAAGCTGCTGGCTCAATGTCTAGGTAGGAGGCTTTAATATTCCCTAGGGAACTGCTGAAGCAGCTCGTTTCACATAAAATCAATTGTCGTTGGTATTTTAAAGGAAAATTATAACAACTCTGCTCAATTTATCGTAAAGCTTTTTGCGGGTACCAACTGAAAGCTTCAGTTGCGGTAATTATCGCTAAGCTGAGTAAGATATTCCATTTTAATATTCCTGTACTTTGCGCCAGCACACGCTGAATTACCGATAGGTGTTGACGACAAAAAGCTACGTCAAAATGTCTATAAAAATCTTATTATAATATAGATATTTTACTTTACAAAGCCCGGTTTTTTGTTTGAGTAGACTTACGAATTTCTACGTTAGATAGGCTTGCATCTGACCTCCGTGAGACCAGTGAGCTTTTACTAAAAGTAATATTTTACCACAGAAATTAAATTGTATCATGCCCTAAATTACTTTTTGTGTTAAATCCTTTAATTCTTTTTAATTTCACTTGCAAGCAATTTATTATCACGGAATCATTCGATATGTTTACGTAGGTATTGGTTTTTTCTCAGTGCATAGTACCTACTTGGGTACTTACCATTGTGATTGCGAACGCGTGTCTTGAATTTTGAATTTTTGTCGCAGATCGCACCAACCGTTGTGTGCTGTGTTTTCAAGTAAAATGGGGGAGTTATGGAATCATTATTTGTTTGTATATTGTAATTATTTAGGCTGAGAGGGAATTATGCGAAAACAAATGTTCTCGACAAATGTATTTGTCTTGATTTATGTTGATTTATATTGCTAAGTAAAGCTGGTAATTGAATTTTTCAGTACGATATTGTTTTTGAATTCATATAATGTCGAAAGTCTTTACCTAGTTGTAAATTTTACTAAGATATATAAACTATAACTCATTTATTCACTAAAATAAGACATACAATGTACATACAAATCGACACACAAATTGAAATGAAACATTAAACCTAAAGTAATAAGAAGTTGTCCCGTGGCATGGTGGCCAAAACGCTGGCAGCGTTCCCACGCTGGATAGCTGGGCTAATCCGCTGGACAAGAAACTACCAGCCCTGGGATCACCAGACGCCTCGACAAGACGCGCCGATAACTCTCCAAGAAAAATGAGGTCCCCAACACCCAATGGTCTTAAAACCCAAAGGAGTATATTTTTAATATCATTCAGATATAGAGATCTGCTTCTCGATTCTCGTAAATAATTACATACCAGTTCGATGACAGAGACAGTGCAGACGCAACGCAGACACAACACAATTACAAAGAAAACAATCAAAATACACTCTCATTGTATTCGTATGGTAGTTGGGAGTATATTTTGATTTAATAGATAGATAGTTAGGATAAATGCCCGCGTCATAATAAATTATGACGTGGGCATATAATTATTTTAATTCAAGACTTACGCGAATGAAACCCCAGGTTGAATGCAGTTAGTGCAAAATAAAATAGAATCCAGAACGTATAATTTTAGGAAAGGTAACTTTATTTGGACATTTGAGCTTGCCGTTGAAGTTCCGAGAACGGTGCATAGTCTAGACTCTAGACCGACAATACAGTTTAGTTAGCCTAACTTTCCTAATAGGTACTGACGGTTATTGTAATTCTGTTTTGATGAAATTACAAAGTTTAAAACTTGTGGTAGATATACCGCATAAATGTACTGTACTGAGTACTGAATGTAAGGACTTTTTATGTCGAAACACGCTTTCGCTTGTGTAGTGTCTGTGAATGGAGTGCGAGTGTGTGAAGCCCATGCGCTTATTTATTTACAGATATTACACAAACCAAAAAGTGCCAACTTTCAATCATTTACCAGGGAAATGCAAATTTTCTAGTAAACTATAAATTACTATTATTATAAATTAAATTACATTGAATACACACTTGATTGATTAATAGTTTTTTATTGCTCCAAAATTTTGCACTCAACAGGACTTGAACCTGCAACCTTACAAAATCATTGTATTGCACTAACCAATTGTACCACAGATGCCTTTAAATTATATGTTTCAAAATAAATTAATTTCCTAATAACCATTTCCCGTAGCTAACAAAATCAATAGAAACAACTGATTGTTTTTAAGGTCTCTTCACAATAATTAAACAAAAAATCTAGATTCCATTACATCACATGTCTACCTTTGTCAGTCGAGATCACATGTCCAGAGTCCCGGCGGAGAGTGGACCGAATTGCGTAGGGACTGTCCAAGCTCACGGCAACTTAAATAAAACACAAGTTAAAAAGGTAATTTGTACGGAAAATACCGCTTTATTTTCATACAGTTTTTTTTAACAAACTTGGGTTAGGTAACTTTATTTTTTACGATTTGGTGATCCTATTTATTGAGGACTATTAGTATAGCTTGTTGATACAGTGCGAGCTAGCGTACATGTCAGCCTGCCGAATAGCTCATCATCATCTCAGCGATGTTCCCGGTTGCATCCCTCTCGGAGAGTCGGGGCCCGCTTTCCTATTTTTATTTTCAAAAGTCGTAGTACAAAAAGTTGTTGGCCTAGACGTTTAGAACAACGTACAAAGCTGCTGCTTCACTCCAACATCCTGTAAAGGTCGTTTTCTAATTTCAGACTACGATCTGACGTGTTAGTTCTTTTGTATTTGACGTTTTTTCTTCAGAAAGATGTAAATGTGAAATGTGATTCGAGAGACAATGAGTCGGACTCGCGCACAATGGGTTCCGTACCACTATCACAATTGGGTACGGTGAACACTAAACTAACCAATCCGTGAGCGCAACGCAATGTTACGTACCTACGTACGTTTAATAAATAAATAAATTCTGTTTTATTTTTATTTATAGCGGCTACAGAAATATATCTTCTGTGAAAATTTCAACTGTCTAGCTATCACGGTTTATGAGATACAGCCTGGTGACAGACAGACAGACAGCGGAGTCTCAGTAATAGGGTCCCGTTTTTACTGTTTGGGTACGGTACCCTAAAAACGTAGTATTGGTATTAAAATATGATAACAACCAGTCCCTTTTATGTCAACGTGTGACGTGTGACAATTAGTGACCGATGTTTTCTATCGCCACACTGATTGGATTGTCGAAATGGATCAAATATTGTGATCAATGTGTTTTTTATTGGCAATTGTGTTTGATTGCAGTGCGTGACTAAAATAGTGTTAGTGGGATGTAGAACGTATGCATGAATAAAATTTATCATATTAACATTTTTCCTGAGTCTAATTCGCGTATTGTTATTTTTTTACTTTTAGCTTGACGTTTTGACTATGTTGCAATGGTCTTAACTCTGGTAAAAGTCGTTAGGTCAAGTTAGAGGCTTAGGGCGACAATTAAAAAATAAAAATACGCGAATAAGACCTAGGAAAATTGTGAATATGAGTACCTAGGTAGGTACAACTCGTGTAAGTTTAAAAAGTTTAGTTTGAGAAGAATTAAACTACAAAATTGCATGACTGTGGCTGGTATGCGTTGTAAACTGTTATATAAATAAATAATTCACTAAGACTTGGTCATTGTTTACAAGTAAAGGGGTAGGTGGTTAAGTTATTTATTATACTTAACGACTTTTCCAAATTGCAATCCGTGTTTTTTTATGAAAACTACGAAATCCTACACTGATCGTGTCTCGACAAGGCACGCACTTGACTTATTTTCACTAATAAAGTCCACACCTAAAGCCTTGTAAAACAAGCCAATTGTACGTTTAATACATAGCCCTCACTCTCTCACCCCCAAATCATAGAAATTAGTGATCTGACTTAATGAGATAGTTTAGCTAAATGGTATAACGTAGTCTCAACAGATTAGGAGAAACTGTAGCGGAGCTACCTTGTGTTATTAGTAATTACTTAGTAATATATTTATAATGTTACCTAATTACCTACCTACCTAAGCTAAAACTATTAATTGCTTAAAAACTAGAAAGTACCTACCTTAGAATATATTTACATGTATGTATAACTTTATAGGTACAAATATTTAATGTGTCCTAAAATAATAATAAAATAATAAATAATAATAAAATTCATTTATTTCAGGCCGTAACCCATATAAAAATTAAAAATACATATAAACTACAAATAATAATAATAATCAAAATTCAAAATGTCATACAAGAAATAATAATAATTAAAATAAAATGTTAATCACAAATTACAATTTCCTCACAAACGGCACCGCTGGTACATGCCTGCTACAGCAGTGCCGCATGTAGGGGCAGTCCAGTCTATCAGCGATCATTGCTAGGATTGCGTTGGAGCTGGCCCGCACCCGGCGCACCAGGGAGGCGCTCCGCCTGCGCATAGTGGTGAGAAAGCAGGCAGTGCGCGCCTCCGCAAACATACCCGAGGCACTGCAGAATCGGGGCAGCCCCACCACAATCCGGAATGCATTGTTATACAGAACGCGGAGGTCGCTGTAGCTCTTCTGTGTGTAGCGAGCCCACAGGCTGCAGGTGTACAGAGATGTGCAGTACGCTCTAAAGAGCGTCACTTTGACCTCTCCTGAACACCTTGCAAATCTGCGGGCTATCATGTTAGCTCGTATCGACAGCGACCTCCGCTCTCTCTCCATGTCCTCATGGTCCCTTAGGTCGGCCGTAAGAATATGCCCCAGATATTTAAATTTATCAACCCTTTCCAGGGGAACGCCGTTCAACCTCACCGGCGGAACATAATCTGTATATGCCGAGCCTACCCCAAAGACCATGTACTGGCTCTTTACCACATTATACCTCAATCCGTGTACACGGGCGTACTCCTCACATACACTAATCAACCTTCTCAGACCACATACCGACGCGCTCATCAGCACCATGTCGTCTGCATAACTGAGGTTGTTGACACACACTCCATCTATATAGCAGCCGACATGGAGACTGCTGAGCGCGCCGATAAGGTCATTCATGTAAATATTAAATAATGTAGGAGAGGTCAGGCCGCCCTGTCTCACTCCACACTCAAGCCGGTACTCCTCAGAATTCACCCCCGCCCATCGTACGCAATTTTGCTGATGCCCATACCAATACCGAAACAAATTGGTGATCCCCTTTGGCAGATGTATGCTATCCAACTTGTTCCACAGGACATCGTATGCCACTAAATCGAACGCTTTGGAGAGGTCGAGAAAGCAGGCGAAAACAGGCGTATTCCTCTTAGTATAGTAGTTGATGGTGTGCTTAAGACACAGAATCGCGCTTTCCGTTGACAACATTGGCCGAAATCCGAATTGATTGTCGTGTAAACTTACGTACTTGCCCAAATGTGTATTAAGCAGACCATCAAAGACTTTTGCAGCTATAGTAGCAAGTGAAATAGGTCTGTAGTTATTGGAATCAGCTAAGTCACCTGTCTTATTCTTAACAACTGGCACTACCACCGTCTTCATAAAATCAGCTGGCAAATAACAGTGGCTCAAACACAGGGAGTAGAACATTGCTAATACTCGAGAGATGTGAGGTCCAGCATGCAGAAGGTGCTCGATGCTGAGCCCGTCATGACCCGGGGATTTTCCTCTGTTCATGCCTTTTATAATATTATTAACGTCTTTCGCACTGAAATGCGTTTCAATTGGTTGGCCGCTCATATCAGCATCGAGCACATCACTGGCTGGACCACGAGGAGATTGAACAGCAAAATGCTCCCTGAAAAGATCAGCAATGGCTTTAGAGTCACTCACCCCGCCGACGCTCGCAGGAAGCCCAGGTCGTACATTTTGTTTACTTGTGTCCTGCCAGAAACTGCGGAAATCACCTTTACGATGACTTTCAGCAAGAGCATCCATTCGTATTTGGTCCTGATGGTCCTGGCACCACTTAAGTTTCGATTTAAACACCCTCCTGCTTTCGCACATACCATCGTATACGGAACCTGACTTAGGTCTCCCACAATTCACCCATTCCTTGAACTTGGACCTGGCCAATCTCTGAGCGTCGGCGACGTGTTTATTCCACCCCACTACACTCGAGCCACGTGCACGCCCGCGCAGCCCACCGCCTCGACCCCCCTCCGCAGACTCCGCGGCCGCACTACGAAGGGCGGTAATAATGTCCGAGTACAGTCTATCTAGAATGCGCCCGTGACACGAATTGTTGCATACATTATCTGCACAATTTATAAACTCAATCGGAAAATCAATTAATTTCAATAATCTATTACATATATTCATATATTTCGCAATTTGCTCGTCATTTCTTTGCCCCCACATAACATTTTTGTCAACTATACTCGATTGAGCCACCTTAGGGGTTAATAAACTTAGGTTACACTCAACAATTAGTGGTAAATGATCAGAAACCATCGCTATCGGTAATGTACTTACCCTATGTATAATACCATATACTTAACTAGTTTATTACTATTGTAAATAATATTTATAATAGTAATAAAATTATATTAATGTAAAATATTGTCTGTCCATGGACAGACTTTACTTTCTTGTATATAGTTAGCAATGACGCGTTGTGCATTCGCCTACTACTATTCTACCTACTGCAGCGCATCCCCTGCGCGCCCGCGCATCTACCGCGTCGTCCTTCGCTAGGATCGGTAAACCGGTCCCCAGTCGTCTACTCATATCGACCACAGGTGCATGTCGCTTTGATGCAAATATTTAGATTCGCATTACGACGCGCGCGCATTGCTAACTATAATCAATTCTAAAAGTCTTATCTATATCTTTTCCTAAATTCTCAACTGTGATCTATACTTCTAATTTCCTTCTACTCTTAATTCTACGAACTGTGACTTTCTTCTTCTAACTATATTTTCTCCTTCTAATAAACAAAGTGAGTGAACATATTATCTCGTTATTTATTTAACGCCTACCACACTCGCTTCAAAACGCAAACATCAAACAAAACCATCGGTCGATAGCTCACGACGAGGTCGCGAGGCGGGTTGTACGCACCAACAATTCAATTATTGAATGCGTAAACAAGAAGAAAGTTCACTCTCAAGAAAGTGCAGTGAAAATAACCGAAGTTCAGTCGATGTTCGGTGAAAATAAAACGGCTGAACTTTTTATTTTCACCGAAAATTCGGTCAAAGTTCGTATTCAGTTCTAATCATATTCGGTCCATCCCTAGTAAAGATCTATCTTCTATTATTATCTATCTTCTTTCTATCTATCTTCTATCTTCTTATATCTTATCTATTTGTACTATTATAAAGCGGAAGAGTTTGTTTGTTTTTTGTTTGTTTGAACGCGCTAATCTCAGGAACCACTGGTCCGATTTGAAAAATTCTTTCGGGGTTGGATAGTCCATTTATTGAGGAAGGCTATAGGCTTTGATCCCGATATTCCCACGGGATCGGGACTTATGCGGGTGAAACCGCGGGGAGCTGCTAGTATTATTATAAAGCGTAAAAGTTTGTTTGTTTGAACGCGCTAATATCTGAAACCGCAGGTCCGATTAAAAAAAATCTGTCTATGATGGATAGTTCATTTATTGAGGAAGGCTATAGGCTATTTTTAATCCCGATATTCTCACGGGATCGGGAGGTACGCGGGTGAAACCGCAGAACGCAGCTAGTCAATGATAAGCCGATATAAAGTCGATAGTTTGTAGTAATCTACGCGTCACTGCTTTGCTCCGTGAAGTACGTCTGGAGTTACGATATAAGGATTGTTTACTACTGATATTGATAACTCGGTTTATAATTAGGATCGCGATCACACCAAATGTATTTCTCCTTCCATGCGATGTTCTTGTTTATATCCCCGTCAGGAGCCCGATGTTTTTGTTGCATTTTATCCCTCTCAGGAGCCCTGGGTTCAGTTAAACCCAGTAGGTAAGTCTTATTGACCTGAGCCTCTACTTTATTTCTACGAACGAAAAAACGAAATGAAAGAAAATCTGTCATCCGTCCTTTAAAACAGTCCGAACATAAAATTTTCCGACGGATTGATGACAGATTTTCTTCTGGAAAATTCGTTTCGTTTTTCGTTCGTAGAAATAAAGTAGGTGCCCGGATCATATACCTACTGAGAATAGATTTGGGAATGTCTTTTACGCCTGGCACCACCACCAACCCTCGTTGCAACTAAGCAATTTACCCGCCACCGCACGGAGTAAATTCTGGGTTCTTTAGTCTCCCCCATTTCCCTTAGTCGCCTTTTACAACATCTATGGGAAGAGATGGGGTAGCCATAAGGCTATTCCATCTCTTCAACCTCATACTAATACGTAATGTGAAACTTTATCACGGTCAAACTTGACTAAGTTGTTACCTAAACGACATAAGGGTGATTATGCCATGTCCACTCTTAGATTAAGGCTTCAACTTAACGCTAGTGTAAATTGACCCATAATACACCGATTTCAACGCTCCCCAACCTTGTCGTTAAGTGAAAATCAATAGAAAAACATGTCACCAAAGAAACACTTGAAAATATAATCTAATATATTTATTTTTAGGATTCCGTACCCAAAGGGTAAAAACGGATCCTTTTATTTATTACTGAGACTTCACTGTCTGTCCGTCTGTCTGTCACCAGGCTGTATCTCATGAACTGTAACATCTAGCTAGACGGTTTAAATTTTCACAGATGATGTATTTCCGTTGCCGCTCTAGCAACAAATACACAAAAATACAAAAACAAAATAAAACTAATATTTATATATTGGGGCTCCTATACAACAAACGTGATTTTGGCATAAAAACGCAACGATACCGCGATGTATTTTTACCACTAGGGCCATCTAGTGATGGAGTGATAGACGTTGCGATCACGGATTGGTTGGTCTAGTATTTATTTTAGGGTTCCGTACCCAATAGTGATAGTGCTACAGAACCCTTCGTACGCGAAGCTGACTCGTACTTGGCCGGTTTTTCTTCTAACAACTTGTTAAGCTAAGTTTAATTTAATGTTCAGTTTGCGTGATTTCGGTGTAACAGTGGCTCGGGAATTGAATTAACATATGTACAATAAACATATTATATACTGACGTCATGATGAATGTGTTTATGTATTTATATATACAAGATAATATGGAAATTGGAACTGTATCAAACATTACCTCCAATTTATTGTTCAATGAATAAATGAAAGATTAATTTAATTCTATTTGAGATGGGTTATTTAAAGACGAACTCTTTCAGAAGTTTGCGGGTTCGATTCCCGCCGCGTGCAAGTATTTATGCTTTAAAAATAAATTTTTGTTTCTGGTCTGGGTGTTTTCTATGTATCATATGCAAATCATATGTATGTATTTACAAAAAAAAACGTATAATATGTAGTATATCAGTTGTCTAATACCCATAGTACAAGCCTAGAGCTTAGTTTGGGGCTAGATTGCTCTGTGTGAAACGTCGTGCAATATTAATTTATTTGTTAACAAAAAAAAAACAACTACCTATAAAATCCCAAAATATTTAAAATCTTAGTTTAAAAACGACAATCTCATTCGTTAGGCGGATCTATTTTCTACAGAACATCTAAAACAGAAAAGTTTTCAGGTAAAATTGGTTCGCGTATCAAAATAAACCCAAGATACCTTTGAAGTACCTACCTAATGTTTAAGGCCGTATACAGAAAGAAAGCTGGAAACTTATAAGCGCTGACAAGCGCTTACCAGCGCTTGTCAGCGCTGGTGACCCGCGCAGGAAAATGTATGAACCCGCGCCGATAAGCACTGATCGGTGTCGACAAGCTTCAACACGCGCTGGTCAGCGCTGGGCTGCTGACGTCATAACATCGTCCGATGAGTCCGAATTTCTGCCTCAACCTGCTTCCTTTGTGTAGAACGGACCAGCGCTGACAAGCGCTGGTAAGCACTTATAAGTTTTCAGCTTTCTTTCTGTATACGCACTAACAATGGATATAATAAGTTTTCTGTACATTGAATCAAATGTTTTGTGCTCATTATATAAGTACCAATATAATAATATTCATCATTTCAGCTGTAAGAAGTCCACTGCTGGACATAAGCCTCCCTCATAGATCTCCAGATGCTTCGGTCATAAGCGGCCTGCATCCACCGTGAACCCGCGGCCTTAACCAAGTCGTCCGTCCATCTCGTTGGTGGACGTCCAACGCTGCGCTTGGAATAAAAATCCATTAGTGTATAATAATATTGCACGTCGTTAAACACAGCTCAATCTAGCCAAGCACTAGGCTTGTACTATAGGTACTAGACAATGGATATAAGTACTTTTTTTCGTAAATAGGTATGATAATAGAAAACTAAAAACAAAAGTTTATTTTTAAACATAAATACTTGCATCCGGCTAAAATCGAACCCGCAACCTTCTGCATGGCAGTTGTGCCTTCGCCCGACACGCCTAAAAGCAACAAAGTTGCTTGATTACTAACTCTGTTGATTGTTTAAAATAACCCACATAGTTTGAGCCTCAAACTATGTGAAACTTTGAAGAGTCCTTTAAATCAATGAGATCGACCTCAGTGTATCCGATGCATGTTATTTTTATCAAGGACCTAAGATCTTTTTAAATTCTCAAATGGATCCTGCGACCTTTCCAACCCTGATTTCCTTTAGTTGTGCTATTGAGAAACAGCCCGGTGATTTTCGTTATCTGCCGATTTCAAGATGGCTCACGCTAGGCCGGGGCGGGTCCGAGCCGAGCGTCTCGGCCGTAGCACAGTCAACTATTATTTAATTTTGTACATATCAAGTTTAAAGTCCTAGCGACATTAAATTTGAAGGGTGTTCTCACACCTTCCAAATTTCAAATCAGAACATACGCGGGTTAAACCGTGGGGTCACAGCTAGTTACATATTATATGCCTATTATATATTATATATCTAATACCATCCATACCTAACTGAAGTTATAAATTCTTCAAAGATTAAGCTGATTCTGTGCACAGAGATATAAGATTTTCTTTGGAAATCGCAATAAAACATATTTTAGCTAAGTCATTTTATAGAAATTATATTGGCGGCTGTAGTCTGAAATACCTAAAGGTACGAGTTGGCAACGGGCGACATGAGGCGGCAGCGGACGACGTGTCGCGGTGACGATACTGGTTTCTATGTATTACGCGTCGTCGAGCGAGCGTAGGGAATTTCATAGAAATACATAGAAACCAGAGTGTCGCCGCGCCGCGCTGGTCGTCCGCTGCCGCCTCATGTCGCCCGTTGCCAACTCCTACCTTAAGCCTATTTTTTTGCGTTTTTTGTTTTATATAGTTCATAATCCGTCGATCTATAGATAAATTTCCTGTCTACATCACTCTCGGATCAGCTATTAAGTATTCCTTTTACTCTTTCAACTAAACCTTTTCGAATTCGATACGTTATCTTGATAAAGGTAGCTTTTTCCTGTAGTTGTTAAAAAGTCGTCCTAAAGTACATATAATTAGGGTTGAGTTTTCTTTACGACAAAGTGAGGTTTTTTGTATCCTTTTCCTTTAGGGTTGTTGATTTTCTGTTTAGTTATTTATTTTGGGTGAAGCATATATCTCATTTATTTATTTAAAAAAAAAATACAGAATTATATATAGAAGTGTATTTTTACGTTTTCAATATAAGTATAGCTTCTTATTCTGACAAAAAGAAAATGACAAACTGAAAAATATAAACCAAAAGTAATATAATGAAAGTGGAATCGAAAGAATAGATTCTAAATAAATAATATTGGACGACGGTACACGCAGCGAAATGTAGCCGCAAACTAAGTAGGTACTAGGCTTGTACTATGGGTAGGCTGTTTTCGTTCTAACAACAATTAACATAACACTATAATATTCATTTACAACAACACTTCTTACCACGACAACTAAATTATTAGCTGCGCCCCGAGGTTTCACCCGCGTAAATCCCGACCACGCGGGATTATCCGGATCAAATAGGGATAGTTAATTACTTAAACTATCCCTATGCAAAATTTCATCCAAATCGGTCGAGCCGTTTGACTGTGAACAGGGAACAATACAATTCAAAGTACTTTTATTCATTCGGATATTACAATATATCTCTTTGAATCATCAATTATATAATGTAATCTACTGTGTCTTCAGAACGCGACCTCCAATGGGAAGAAGACACAAGAAACTCAAACAAACAAACTTTCTGATTTATAATATATTAGTGCTATTAAAAACATCAGCCAGCCCTGAATGTTTATGAACCGTCTAGGAAAAGTTTAAAACGATTAATCGGGGATGATCTCGATTATTAACAATCGCTCACGTATCGGTTGCAGCACAAGTTTTGATTGGATGCGATCGAGCCGAGTTGTAAGCGGATTACTCGACAACTTATAACGATAGGGGTTCCGACACAGTCGATAGAGCACCCTCTAGTGTCCAGTGGGTTCCGACGCTTGTAAATTGGAACATCTAAATACCCAAAGAAATATTATATTTATTACTCGACAACTTATAACGATAGGGGTTCCGACACAGTCGATAGAGGACCCTCTAGTGTCCAGTGGGTTCCGATGCTTGTAAATTTTATTGGAACATCTAAATAGGTACCCTAAGAAATATTTATTAAAGGAACATACAACTACAATATCCGAATTGGATTCGAACCAAGTATCTTTAGGAGTAACATCTTAACCTGCCCACCACAGTTAGAACACAAGAGTTGAAAGTCGTATACATTTTTTGTGAATGATGGTTTCGGGGTAACCTCTAGCTAGACCATTACAAAATTGTAAACGTAACATTAATTATTGAGGAGTTTTCTGATGAGAAGGTGTTCCATCAATTTGAACCTACCTTCTTTAGGAGCCTATTCTATTTAATTTTATAGAAATCCAAAAATTTGTAATTTACTGCATTCTGGGATGCCAATCTGCCCATCATTCCGAAGTTTCTTATCAGATATTCACCAATATTTCGTGGAACCAACTTGGGATTCTCACCTTCCAAATAAAAATAATTATCGAAATCAGACTTCACATGCTGAAGTACGGCGTGCACTTAACCACATACAAACAACACACAGGTCGAATGAGGAGGAACACTAATTTTTTATCTCGGCAGAGGGCGTTTGTCGACTAATCTTAGGTTTGAATTAAGAACTGTCAGACAGGTGTTTTTTACAACTCTCGGCGCCAAATTGGCCATATCGGTCTGAGACTGAAAGAATAAAAAAAAAAAGATCATCTGATGCCAGCGCCATCTACTTACAGCTTTGCGTGTGGCACCCCATTAAGAACCTTCCTTCTTTTTTTAAGTCGTTAAAAAAAATGTCAAAGTTGTCAGCATGTGACATATCCATCAGTATATCAAATATCAATACCATAATAACATTTAGAGCGTGTACGCACTGTGATTAAACGCCTGCGTTTCTCCCTAGGTCTAAAACCGCAAAAAAAATGCAACACATAGCTTTCTATACAAGCCCACGCATTGACTGACTGATTTTGCGTTGATACGCGGTTCTGCGTTTTCAGCTATTCGGAAACCGCTTGTGTTTATTCGCAGTGCTTTCTAAGCCTTAGGTACACAATGATGGTAACCATGCCATGTGGTTCGAACCACGATTGACACTTTACACTCTAGCAGTCAATAAATGACAATAGTCCAACCGTTTCGGCCACAATTTCAACGCTAGGCCACAATTTCAACACACCAACAAGATTGATAACGTTAATACTCATGTCAACACGCGTACGTTGATTGGCTGTTGGGAAATACAAATAAATTACAATGTATTTTCAAATGGATTTTTTTTGATGTGTGACCGTTTAAGGGGAAAATCTACCAACTCTTTTCTCCATACAAACTTTACAAACGGAGTTAATTGTTTCCTCTCTGGATAAAGACATCCTACTAATATTATAAAGCTGAAAGTTTGTAGTATGTAGTGTGTGTGTCAATTACGTAAAAACCGCCGATTACCATGAAACTCGGTATGTAGATAGCTGGAGACCTGGAATAACACACAGGTTACTTTTGATCCCGATATTCCCGCGGGATCGAGACTTACGCGGGTGAAACCGCGGGGCGCAGATAGTTAGGGACATAATATATTATGATTACGCCATAAAATGAAATAGGTAATTAAGAAAAAAATGGAGTTACCTTTTTCCACTGTAACTCTAAATCGGCGGAACCAATCACATTTTTTTGTAAAACAAAATTATTACGATTTTCCTACGGGACCGGGACTTAGGGTCCTTCTAGTTTAGATAAAAATCAAAAGTAGGACCAAAGTTTTGCAATTAACCGTGCTGGTTTATTCGGAAATTAATATTTCTTAACCCGTAGCTGTGGTAATATCCGTTTGGGTCCCACAGCTTAGGGTAAGAACCACAAAGTATGCAGTTTATGGACTATGGCCTCTGAGGAGATTTAGATTAACTTAGAATTAACACATATTGTGATGAATCTTGATAAAGGAAAGGGAAGAAAGGGGAGAATTTTAAGAATGTTTGGTTCTAGCTGCGGCTAGCGGTTTTACCCGCGTAATTCCCAATCCCGTAGGAATATCGGAATCAAAAGTGATGTTACTCCTCGAGAATGTAGCTTTCTATTGGAGAAATATTTTTGCAATCGGTCTAGTAGTTTCAGAGCCTATTACTTACAAACAAATAAATATTTCCTTCTTAAAATCTATCTTCATATCTTTATTTAGAAAGTCGTGCTAGTTACACTATTTATAACTCAAGAACGGCTTAACCGCTTTGGCTGAAAATTGGTTAGGAGGTAGCTTAGAACTTTTTTTTAATGCGGAACTAAGTTCGCTGGGTCAGCTAGTATTAGTATAGATCAAGAGGAAGGTAGGAAATTTGGAAGTGAAATAAGTTCCGACACTTACGTCCTGCATCAAAAAACGCACAAACCCACTTTGGTGATAGCTCTATGAGTAAATAATAATAATAAGCATTTATTTCAGGCTACCAAGGCCCATAAATACATACCTTATAGACTAACATACATATTTTATAATAATTGAAATGTGTTAATAAATAGCTTAAGACTATGTTAGTGGCACTTCCATAACACTACACTATACAGTCTTAGTGCAACCCTGTGGTATTTGTCCGCGGAAGCGACGGAACACCACGCCGTTCGGCCAGAAGTCTTCGGTCAAGACGCGAGGCAGGTAGCAAGTAGGGATTCGCACCACAAACGCATTGAAATTGAACATTAAAAAAGAAATTAAAGATTTACCTTCTCATCTATTATTTTCTCTTTTAAATGGCTAAATCACAGTTATAATTCGTTCGCAAACATCCCGTCCCCTACTATTGTAACTCGACAATAATTCATAGCGCCTTCGATAACAAAGTAGAGTCACGTATAGTCGTATAATCTATAGGCACGTGTGGCTCGGATAGACCACGCCCATCCACCTGGCCGACTTTAATCTGAATATAAATTATCCATAATTAAAGTAGACTCGGACATGGGGAGAATAAATGCTACCACTTGAAACAAAGCCTTGGTGCGTGGTACAAGTTTGAAGAGACCGGTTTAAAATTAGGCAATGAATTACGAAAAACAATTTTATTTCGAGCTTTGTGACACCTTTTGACTAGGCACTCATTTTTGGATTTATAATTTTAATTATTTAAGTCTTTCTTTCGTCTTTTTCGTATAGTGGTGTAGCTCACTCGGTGTTATAGTTTTCACTTGACAGAACTTGACCAATATTTGAGTGAATTGTAGGTAATCGTTTTTTACATTTAAATCGCGGGACGCAGCTTTTACGTATAAAATAAATAAATATTCCGGGACATAACAAACAGATAGAGCCATTAAGCTTAACAAAAGCAACTAAGCTAGTATTATGTTGACCAGATATCGGATATTACCATTAATAATATGTGTGTATGAATGTTTAAATAAATATAGGAATATCAGCGGTTGTACGTCTCTGCCATTACTTTGATCGGATAGCCAATCGAAAGCTCCATATTTCTATTGCGTTAAAATTAAAATTCTCCGCTAGAAGCATGTTAATAAAAAAGAGTAAAACGATATAACGTTTTATAGTAGGTACTTATTCCTTTTTAGCAATGAAATCCGTATCCAAAGCTTATAAATTAAACCAAAAATATTTTCTGTGGGCTCTTGTAATGCGAGCTCAAACGGCGCCATATTTTTTCCGCTAGCTTTTGTGGGTAATGGTACTAAATTTGGCGAAACGTGTCGCATCTGAAAGGCTTCTGATAGTGTGGTTTGTCACTATCTACGGTCACCGTTTAGTGAGACTTAAGCCGTCGTAATAGGGATTATATTCGAACGAACGCGTCTGCCGACCGAGCGTGCTATTTGATTCCTCATACACGTAAAGTTGGTCAATACAAGGTGCTTTTGTTTGGATTTTTCATTGTGTCGTTATGAAAGACTTATGCTTATCAGATTTGTGTGCTTAGGCGGTGACAACGGTTGGGGATGTAATGTTTTGTAATTCTAACATTGAGCAGTTCTGGAAGAAAGTTATAGGATGTATTCCAGAGATTCTTATCAAATCTTCACTAACTTTTTATGGGACCAACTGGAAGTGGACTACCTAGATATATATATAGAAAAATAATCATTACGATCGGACCTCAGACCTATATGTATAGTATATCCGTTGTCTAATACCCATAGTACAAGCCTAGTTTCTTAGTTTGGGGCAAGACTGCGGTGTGTGCAACGTCCTGCATCATTTGTTTATTTTATCCTTTACTACACTAAAATTGTCTCCCTACTTTGTACGGTACGTGCGGGACTTGTCCTGAAAACTAAACAATATATGCCGATAAAGGCAACAGTGAAACCTACATAGCTAGGTACTATCAACAACAAAAGTGGGTATCCAGTTAGCCGAAAGATTCGGTTGAACCGAGCGCCGAGCGTGGAATAAGCATATTATACACACATTGGTATATCTATAAATTAAATATCAAATGTGTGACAATTATTTTGTATCTTAATTAGCATGCAAGCAGACGATAGATAAGTAGGTAGGTAACAATTAACAAAAAAGTCGTAGGTATCTTTACTAAGTAAATCTAAATTTACTTTGCAAGCGAAATCAGACCTTACAGTGGGTAGCCACTTTTGTTGTTGACAGTACCTATATTCTTACCAACTTGTTGGGTATCCGTCGCTTCAACTTAGTTTCCAAGTTAGCGTTCCTAACATGTTTTGCGACACCCATTGTGAGGTCGGTTTCGCCTTTTTAAAACTTCTACAAGCCATTTTTCTTTGGTGTTCTTTTTTTTATTTTCTTCACCATTGATGGCTTTAAGTTAACCTAACTTATGCTACTACAGATTTATGCTGCTTACTTTGCTTAATGGGGAGGAAAACATATAGGTATGTTAACTGAAAGTACCTACCTAACTATATGTTATGTATGAGTCAAAACTATTTCTGAAGCTAACAGTCAGTTTGCCTTAGAAATATGTTTCAAGGATCATCAAAAATCTTCCCGTGCCGGGATTCAAACCCACGCCCTTAGCTTGCAAGCGATATTCTTTAATGGTTTCTTGAAATATAGAGTAAGCAAATATTTATTTCATAAAGGCAATCATATACAAATATACATAGGTAGGTACATAACAAAATTGATAATCTAAATGAAAAAAAACCTTACAAACATTAAAATTTAAAGACAAAACCAAATAATACAAAAAATAATAACAAAAACAACACCAAAACTAAAATAGACCATCCCCGAGCGTTCCAGATGCAAAGCTGCCCAAAATCCTAGCAGCATTCCCGCTTTAAACCGCAATGGACAACCTTTGCAGCAGGAACGCCCCGGAACGCGGACATCATGCTCCCTCAATACAATCATTTATTAAACTTATTTAAACAAACGCAACGCCTATTACTCTCCAATTACCTACCTAAGCCATATACTGTACACCATTTTAATTTAGCAATTTCGTTAAACATTTCTATAACAGTTAGAACCTCTAAAGACTTTTTATCGATCGATAGATTGATGTAACAAACTGCCTTCAAATTGTAGTGCTGACGCAATTCTTAAACTACCAACAAGAGCCATTATGAACCGAGCTTGAGTACTCCTCTTTTAAAATAATTGTCCAAAATGTAATTTCAACATCATTGCTATTGCAAACAATAAACTCAAAATAAAACTTAAAATAAACTTTCAATTAAACTGCCATCGAAACTTTATTGACTGAAAAGTGATAGGAAACGGTATTCTTCCAATTATTTTTAAATATACATATATTTAAAAAAAATTGGAAGCAATTTATTGAAATTACATTTTGGATAATTTATTACAAGCATATTCCATCTGTTTGACAAACTATCGGCCAACAAAACTTTGTAGATTTACAATCTGCGGGACCTCGTTTGACTGATTAATTTATATCATGCTGCACTGTAGTCGTTGAGTTAGAAAATGGAATTAATTATAATTGAATTGAATTTGATAGAAGAGCTGTCTTTTGTTTTTAGTAAGGTCTATTATTTTATTTTTAAGATATTGCATAGCTTTTATCGCGGGCTTTGAGCTTTGAATTAAGAAATTTCGTAACAAAAAAAACCTAACACCCCCCACTCCGCCTACCATGTAGCCTAAGTAAAAAAAAATGCTATGCAATAGCTTTACCGCGGCTGTCCCCGAATGCCGTGTTCGTGTTTAAGTTTAAAGTTTTTTTAAACTTAAACACGATTAAATTACATTCATTATTTATTTTGTCGTATCGTCATACTGGGTCGCGAGCCTGCTCACCGAGTATTCTCGATAGTTGTCAAAACTCTTATGTCAGGATAGATTTTGATAGGTAACCGTGGTAATCACCATCGATATATTACCATACAGGATTGAGTACTGTGACACAAAAACGTGCTTCATTATGGTAGCAATAAACAGTAGCAATTTTAACTAAACTCTTCTAAAACTACACTGTTCCAATTACTTAGATAGACATGGATCAAACAGTTATCAGTCGCAAGATAATATCCTACCATTAATGTAATTTCGTAATGGCAATAGTGCGAGCGAGACATAGTGCCTTAGTGGTCTACCGTGTTTAAAAAAAACTATTCCTGTAATATAAAAGTAAAATCAACGTAATAAACAATTCCAAAAAATCATTGGCAAAACATTTAGCCTTATTAATAAACGTAGAGTTAGGTCGGAGTAGTGAAAACATGTTTTGTCTTTTTCCATGATAAGAACTTTCAAAGTTGACAGACAGAAACAAAAGGTGGTAAAATTATTCCCACCTTACTCCACGTTTATTAATAAGGCTAAAAATGTCTCCGTCCTGCCACGAGAATAGGTACCTACATGAAAATTTCCTGAAAATAAACTCAATACATAAAAGTCTGAACAGCATTAAGAATAACGACAACCATTTCGCAAATAAAATAAATTCAATTTTCTTCAACGAATTTCACCTGACATTCGAGCACTTAAACGAAATCGAACGAATTCAACGAATGTTTAAAATAAATAGTGAATAATATTACAGTAGGTAGAATACTGATATATTGAATGTTATAAACTCGAAAGTTTATCTGTGTTTCTGTCTGCATTTTGGGTGGAAAACTTTTTTAAACTCTATTCAAAAATCAAAAATGTAAACAAAGGGCTGTTAATTTTAAAGGAAAAAGTAAACAGCTGTCACTTTCAAATAAACCTATGGGATTTTTGTTTACATTTATGATCTAAGTTTCTGAAATAGGGTTTAATAAAAACTCACTTTTTTAGCATTACGCTGACTTGTGTTTGTACTGTTTCGCAACACATCATGTTTCTATTGTATTTTTTGTTTTTAGTCATAGTTTATTATTGTTTTTTTTGTTTCGAATAAACTTTTCTATTCCATTATTTTTAAACTTACACGATTTCCGTCCATCAACGCGATCTATAGCCGTAGTTTTAATAACAACTATCTACTGCTAACAAACCTTTTATCTAAATATGAAAAACTATGGAGGTACGAGTTAGTGTGTAGTATGTAGTTAGTATACCTCCAAAGAGAAGATCTTCCACCAAGCAGGTGGTTTTGCCCGGTAGGCCGCGGCCCGACGATGTTTCGTCGAGAGTTGTATATGAGCTTATCTCGGAAATAATGTTGATAGTGCGATTCGTACAAGCAGCTCCATCTAGTTGTTCTGTGGGCGTCCGCTACAAACGCACCTGTCCTCAATTTTTTTCGTACATTTCTAACATTATTCGATAATATTAGCAAGATAAGAAGTCGACAAAATTTTAGACCCGAGACGGTTACTAACTCGTCAAACTAATGGATGATTCGGAGTAGCTACTATCATCTTCATCATCATCGCTCTCGATGTTCTCGGTTGCATCCCTCTCGAGAGCCCGGGGTCCGCTTTCCTACTTGTACGTCTCCACTTCGCACCCCGGTATCCCGCGTAGTGAGGCCATTTGCACGCATATCCGGAGTAGCTACTACGATGGTTGGCAAAGAAAAAATTTCGGAAAATCCCACTGAATCACGACTTACACGATTGAAACCGCAGGCAACAGCTAGCAGTAAATAATTTTAAATAAAATACCAAAATATACTGACTGTAGTCCGTGTTCTATAAATCGAATTTACATTTCTCCGTCCATAAACATGGCTGGATGCGTTTTGCGGAACAACATTTTAGTAAAACAGTTTATTTTCAATTTAAAATTCGAATATCGAAGTCTATATTGATGTTGTTGAGTGAATGTTGGCTTAGATTCTATTTTCGGTTGCTTTAGAGTACTTTCAATATAGATTTATTGATGCGTCGATGTAATCGAACTTCGAAGTTGTGTTACTTCATAGAAACGTTATTCATCTTTTTGTAATCGTCTCTAGATTCTCGAGTAACAGGACTTGTTCCTAGTTCGAGGCCTAATGTTTATTTCAATAACTTATTGTAATCCTTTTTGGTAATAAACTATTTATTGATTTTATTTATTCGTCGTTGTGCAATATTTATTTTTGAACAAAAGTTGTTCGCGTAGACGTGTAGAACAACCCGTCAACTGGCCGTCACAGTATATGTAGTGCAGTATAATTTCTACCCTTTAGAAGTAAAGTAGGTAGCTCTAAGTAAAAGTAAAATTCGTCTCACTTTCATATTTACATACAAAATTTGTTCTCCTAGACGAGTAGAACAACCCCTAAACTTGCCGTTAACAAATTTTCAATAACCCAGAACATCCACAGCGGGTTAAACGTGTCGATTGGAAGTACAATTACACCTCGCTCTCTCAACAAACTGTTGTAATCTAATCACAAACAATTTGAGAAGAGAAAGAGATTGTTCAGAATCGCAATATTGCAGGGACAGGTTGTAAGTTATAAGCCGAGCGCGATATTGCACCATTTAACATCTGCACTCTGCAGACGTAACATCCTTTTTTTCAAAGCAACTTACTGTACTTTTCAACTAAGCATAATCTATACTAATACTAGCTGACCCGGCAAACGTTGTTTTGCCTTATAAATTATAAATAGTAGCCCATTCTCAGACCTACAAATACGCATATAAAATTTGGTAAAAATCGGTCGCGCCGTTTCGGAGGAGTACGGTAACTAACATTGTGACATGGAAATTTTATATATTAGAAGATTATGAAGCTGAAAAGTTTATTTGTTTGAACGCGCTAATCTCAGGAACAGCACATCCGATTTAAAAATTCTTTCACTTTCTTAATAAATGGACTATCCAAAGTCCATTTATTAAGAAAGGCTTTATTATATTTTCAAAAAAATTAGGGCACGGGCCCTGCTAGTAAAATCATATAGCACACTCCGGCTATAAATAGTTGTAGTGTCCAGCTAGCCAACATTGTTGTTGGTTGATCTGATTTGAGCCCAATTCCATTCTATCTAAGCCCGGGGTCTACTTGTCGACTAAAAAAATCCCAATTATTTTTAAAAATAAATAAATAGATAAAATTGAAGTGACTTCGAGTTTTATACAGTCACAAAAACAGATGGATAACTTTCAGCTGGTTTCCTATTTTTTTATCTAAACTAACGGGGGCTTCAGACGAAACATATTATTATTAGCTTAAAAATAAGTTAACTGAACTTTTAATCAATTCAATGATGATGCTCGCAAGAGAGACTACGACACAACGACGCCGAAGTGCTACGACACTGAAAAATCTTTCTCCTTTTACTTGTACCGTAAAATGGCTTAAATCTGAGATCTCTAAAAGTGAAAATACAGATTGCGTCTTTAGAAAATGTGTGCTGTTGTTTCACTGAAGTTGAAACGTCAATGATGTAGCTGGAGGCGCCTCGATCTCGATACCCACTGTTCCTAATTACGGTTCATTTAAGACTTTACTAATTAGTCCATTTTGTACATTTTCAAACATCAATCAACTTGGTTTTAGTTACTTAAACAAGAAGCGAAGTTAAACTTCAAATATATTTTGTAACTTTTTTATCCAGGTTACGTTGAGCGCATTTTCACATTAATGTACCTAGGTAGGTATACCTATATTTACTTATTTATTTTGATTTTTCTTCTGTTTTCGCGATGTTGTATTGAAATTAAAGACATTTTTCGGTTAGAAGCGCGTGGTGGTAAAGTAATAAACACCACGCGATTCAAACCGAAAAATGTCTTTAATTTAATTACTTTGTTCAAGTATTTAGTTTTTACGTGGGTAGTTCTTATTTTATTCTTAAGTGCGCAATTTATCTTTTCTTTTCCTGTTAACTTTAATGCATTTTTAAATATTTTTAACTGCGTTTGAGAAACATGCTAGATTTTAAAATTATTATAGATTTCAATTTAAATAATTATTTTTCAGATGCAAAAACGTTTAAATGGTGTTAAGTTTTTAATAATATTTCTTACTTTGCTGTTTTAACCGACTTCAAAAAAAGGAGGAGGTTCTCAATTCGACCGTATACCTATAGGTATATTATTTTACAATTTATTTATAAAGCCGTTTTGGTAATTCTTTTTTTCACTAAATAGTTTCGCACTAAAATAAAGTACCTAACCTACCTAACCTAGCAAATAAAACGAGCAAACCGAATGTTTTCCTTTCATTTCAATTTCCATGTTTAATTTTATTTTATTATTAGAACTCTCCTACCATAAATTACATAGAAATCGAAATAGAACTTACTCACTAGGCAATTTTAAATAACGACATAAAGTGTTAGTACATTATATGCAATATATTACAGTCCCCAATGACGCCATTATGTCAATGTACGGGCTCTCCCCCGCGGGGCACGTTTGTCAATCTGCATTGTACCGCGCTGAAGGCATTGAGTTATTTATTAAATAGCTAATAACATACTACCTATGTGTTAGCCAATTTACTTGATGGTATTGCCTAGTTTACTTTATAGGGGGGAATTAATTTTAAGCTTTAAATAGCTTAATTCTATCCTACTAATATTATAAACGTGATAGTCCATATGTGACTTTGTTTCTCCTTTACGTAAAAACTACTGAACCGATTGCGATAAAACTTGAAATATAGATATATCCTATCCTACTATTCTTACTACTGTGTGTTTGTATTGTTGTTTATGTGACATTTTAAAAATACATTTTTCGACATAAAACATTTTTACTAATATTACGAGAAAATTTGTAAGCAGGTATGTACGACTATAAACTATCTATGTCTATATGTAACTTTGTTACTCTTTCACTCAAAAACTACTGAACTGATTGCGATGAACCTTGGACTTTAGATAGCTGGAGAACTAGAATAACACATAGGCTACTTTTAATCCCGATATTCTCACAGGATCAGGACTTCTAGTAGGTACATAAATAAACAGATAAAGAGTGGTGTTGGTCTAGTGGTAAATCCCCGACTTTTATTCCGAGGGTCGTGGGTTCGAACCCCGGCCGATAATATTAAAAAAAAGTCAATAGGAATGAAACCAATGAAATTAATTCAGAAATTCATTTTCGTTAGTTTTATATGTATTTGTCTTACTTGTGATGAATGTATATTAATTGTAATTGTTTGTATAGCACAAATAAAGCATTCATTCATTCATTTAAGAGGATAGTCTCCATTCTCTTTCTCCATACAAACGTAGTTTACATGACTATGCATCTACCTTTTTATTTTTTTTCATTTTAGTCTTTTTTTATTATTTTTTAATTAGAAAATAAAAATAAAAAAAAAGGTAGATGCATTGTCATGACAGTTATAGGTTTTATGGCATAAACATATTTGCTGTAATGTCTTTATCCAGAAAAGAAAATGTAAACTACGTTTGTATGGAGAAAGAGAATGGAGACTATCCTTCTTCTACGGCGCGGCGATGGCTCCGCCACGACTTTTCAGTGCGCATCATATAGCCTAAAGCTTTGACGCAGAGTGCTTTTTACGAAGTGCTCATTTCCTAAATTGAAAATAAGAATACTTATTTGAACATCACCCACTCTGCTTGTTGTGATTTTTTAGTGAAAAACTTCTGAATTAACCTGAGCTTCCCCGTTTGGTGTCGCGATAGCACTCGACACTCGACTGTCTCAAGGAGAGAGGCTGCACTCATCTTGTCCTTGTGTTTTTGATCCCTTAATTGGTTTCTTTTCTCGTTTCGAACTTTTATAATTATACGTTTTAAGTGACAACAGGAAAATATTAACCGAAAGTCACTTTCTTTTTTAAAAAATATGGTTGTATTTTCGAATTTCTATAATATCTGTAGGACCAGAGATACCTTACTAGGAGAAATGCATTATCAAAAATTCTCTCGTGACAGAACTCGAACCTGCGCCTCTCGCTTCCCGAGCGTAGTGGTTAGCACAATCGCCGGCTAGCGATGGTTCGAGTCCGATCACTGGAGAATTTTTGATCTTGCATTTCTCATTGTAACGGATTTCTGATAAAAATGCCTTGAGCAATAAAAACATAACGGCCGAATACAGAAACGCTACACACAATTTGAGTTCTACTTAATAAAATAAGCAGCGCTCAATCTCAAAAATACTCATTCAAATTTTAAATTTGGAAGCTGCTGAATTATTTAAGTAGGTACCCCTCAAATTTTAAGTGGCGTTTCTGTATTCGGCTGTAAGAAATATACCTACTTATTTATAGTATTTTAGTCGGGTTCAGCACTGCCATTAATATGTAAACCTAGTTAGTAGAGTTAGAGAGAGAGAGAGAGAGCGGGAGAGAGAGAGAGAGAGCGAGAGAGAGATAGAGAGGGGGGGAAGAGAGTTAGCCTAGATGTTAAGAGCGTAGTTAGTTAGTTTCGCTGAGCCTTTTCCGCACTTAGCCTCACAATTGGGCCATTGTACGTGATTTCTTAGAGAGCTTAAGACGCCACGGGAACCTACCCCGCATTGGCGAATATCGCATGCCTTCGGACCGTGGTTTATCCTAGGACATGTCGGTTTCCTCACGATGTTTTCCTTCACCATAAGAGCGATGTTAATAGCGCACTTAAATTTTTCTTAAAGAAAAAGACATTGGTGCGCGGTCGGCCTGGATTCGAAACCACGACCTTCGGAATGAAAGTCGCGGTATCTACCACTAGACCAACACCGCTCTTGTTAAGAGCGTAGACCATGGTAGTTTTTTGTCAATTTGTAACATGTATTTGAGTTTCTAATTTACTTTCTGTATGTTATTTATTATTCAGTTTTGTCGTGTTGCCCCGGGTATATCATAAGGTTACCCCATCTCTTCTCGTGGGGGTGGTGAAAGGCGACTGAAGGATCTGGGGGACCGCAAACTAGCAATCCCTATTTTTTTCATAAATCATTACTTGCTCTTTGTAAATAATAAAGAAAAAGCAAAACAGGCTAGCAACGGAACAAACGAATTATTAAACAAAAAGTTTGCCCTCTAGAGGATTACTCATAAAGGAATTTGAGGAATTCATTTGTGTTGAAAATACGCCGGTGCGCTACACTCTTAATATAAAAAGTTATTCCTAAGTGTGGTAAACACTTTAAGAAATCATGTTTAGATGTTTGGGATGCGCAATCTTAAATCGTAATAATTTCTATGTACCTACTATAGAAAACTAGCTGCGCCCCGCGGTTTCACCCGCGTAAGTCCTGATCCCGCGGGAATATCGGGATAAAAAGTAGCCTATGTGTTATTCCAGGTATCCAGCTATCTACATACCGTGTAGTTTCATAGTAATCGGTTCAGCGATTTTTACGTGATTGAGTAACATAGACACACACATACATACTCACAAACTTTCAGCTTTATAATATTAGTAGGGCCGAGTTAGAACTGTTAAGTTCGCCGGTAAATGTTACTACGAGGCCTTACTCGCAAGAACACCAGTAGGTGCTTTCTTAATTTTCGGCTTGGCGGGAGGCTTTCCCGCGGCGTAACGGGTTCGGATAACCAGTAGTCGCGAGTTCGATTCCCGCCGGGTACTAAATAAATCTTGAACACATTTTTTTCCTTAGTGTGCACTTTAAGAAATAATATTTACAAGTTGCTTTTTTAAAACTAATCAGCTTACTAAGTAGCAACTTAGAATACTATAACAACAATTTCTTCGAGTATCCTTCACAAATACTTCTTAATACACTAAAGTAAGACAACTTCGTCTGCGAGAAAACTCTGTAAACAATAGAAAATTAACACAACATTTTAAATTAATTCTCGGACCCGTCTCAGTGTACAGTCGGGCACAATAACCTTATTCAAAGTTGTCGCGCTATCACGCTCGGCAGACATGTTGCTTGGCTCGAGTTACGTAGTACGTGTTGGTAGGACTGACGCGATCACGGGACGTAAAAAGACTGTTAATATTCCTAATTTTAATGTCCTGGTTTTTTTAATGACTTGAAGAAAATTGTTTAATAAATAGCATAATTGCCGCATAATTTTCGTCGCGAATTTTAATTTTATGTTCCCAAGTTGTTGGTCAACATGTTTGACGACCTCTGTGGCGCGTCGTGCGAAAGCGCGACTGCAATGCAGAAGGTTGCGGGTTCGATTCCCGCCGGGTGCAAGTATTTATGCTTAAAAAATAAATATTTGTGTCTGGTCTGGGTGTCCCCTCTATGTATAATATGTATGTATTTACAAAAGAAAAATAAATATGAGTATTATATCCGTTGTCTAGTCACCGTAACACAAGCTTAGTCACTTACCACGGGGCTAGATGGCGCTGTGTGTTGTTCACAGAATTTATTTATTATTTATTATTATGTTTATTTTTAATTTATTGGTAAGTAGCTAAAAGTGTTAACATTACAGCTTTAACATGGAAATGGAGCAAATACTACAATATTATTTAATAATATTAAACTACCCACTTATTTGTCGGCTGGAGGTTTATATTTCATTAAAAATAAATCATGTTACTAACTCATAGAAGCAAAATACATTGTTTTATAAACAAGATTCTATAATGACATAAATTACAATAGGTATAGAAAATATCCTCTCTTTGTTCGATTAATATGTAAATTTGATATAAAATGAAGTGGTGATACAGAGCTATTCAATCTATTATATTATAACAAACTTGTAAGTTTTAATCTAGCATAAATTAACGTTAACTACCTTAACCAGAGCTTTGTTTATATTTAGTTTATGAACGTAGGTACTTAATCACGCTGCTTGTCTTTGGCGTTTGAACTGTATCGAGTTGGTAATTTTATCTAGGTATACATAACATAATTAAATAGAAATTGTAAAAGTTATAAAAAAACATTTTCCTTCACCGTCAGGCAACCCACGGCTTAGTTAGCTCCAGACGTATTGACCTGTTCTTTCCTCTGAGCATGGCTGACTAGGTTGGGAGGGTGGCATAGGTGCTGGGCAAGTCTACTTTACTTAACTATGTCCCGGGCACGACAGCGCCATATAAAGGCCAATTAATATTATTATAAAAAAATAGTCCATGTAGACTGTATGATCACAACATCACGTGATATACCTAGTGGACAAACGCCCATCTATCCGTGTTTAAAAAAAATAATGAAATGGGTCGCATTTTTAAAACTCCACCAAGAACATTGCATTTCAAAAATTATGAAATTGTGAGTATCGCACATGTTGGCTTATATTATTCTCATTATCATCATTAACATTCTTTATTTAAAATCAATTGTATTTCCCCACAGTTCACTGTTCAAATGAACTGCAACATCATCTCAGATTTTTATTCCTAAGTTAACTCGGACAAAGGAAAAAAAAACGTACTAACACTTGTGTACGTGATTGTACCTACAGCGCCAAAGTGTCTCTCGGGCAATGAAAAGAAGTGTCTTCAGTCGCTTGTGTTACCTTCCTTCTTTAGTTTACAGTAGAAAAAAAAAAGGAAAAATTAAATACGTTTGGGAAATCTTCAGACTGAACTGCTGAATTCAGCGGAATCAATGTCCTTTAACGTTACACTTTTGAAAATAAAAAGAAAGTTAAAGTTAAATCGGTTTAAAAAAAATGTATACCGCGGTATATGGTATGGTATGCGGTATATGGTACGTGTAGGTATATAGCGTTATGTGGTAAATGGTAATACCGCGACTCGGTAGAGTTGAATCATACATAGGTACGAATACGTCTACAAACAATTTGGGTGACTGAATTTGTATAAAATAGGTAATTTACTAATAGTGCATCAGTTTCGCTCGTACATGTATTGTGTGTACGGTACCCCACTAGGCCTAGTAATATTATAAAGGAGAAAATTAGTGTGTGTATGTTTGTGCGACAGCTTGACCGATCACGATGAAACTCAGTATACGGATAGCTGTAGACCTTTTAATAACACATAGTCTTTTTGTTCCGATATTTCTCCGGGATTGGGACTTGGGACTTGCACGGGTGAAAATGTGGCGCTATTTGTCTTACCTACATAAACCTTCCGGAAAATGATTGTGACTTCCTTTATAATTGTGAAAAACACGTTAAAATCGTATTCAGAAGAGTTCGCGTATAAACAGACAGACAGTCCACGGAAAGTTACTTTGTTTTACACTAAGTATGTAAAGATCCTATTTCTTATATTTACGACGTAAAATTCATACATACATCTACAAAAATTGAGTCGAGGCGCTCGCTCTTATCTATCAATATCCTACATTGTATAAAATACATTACCCATGCAAACAATTTAGAACAACAACATACATTGTATCCGTACTAATATACAAAACATTATTACGTTACATTATTGAATTCACGAGGTACACACTGAAATTCACTTCCCTTCCTACCCCGTAGAAAAATCGGAAATATTCACGAAATCGGAAAACACATTTACTCCGAATCGAATTTACTTACATTCCACAGTCAGTGAACCAATGAAGCATTGACATCATAATAATATAACAATAACAGAATACATTTTCTGGTAAATCTACTTCACCTGCGTTTCATGGTTGGTTATTTTGTATTTTCCTCCTTCCGATATATTTTTTTTTCCGTTGTTTATTGTCGGCCCTAGGAGTCGTTAATTCTTTCCTGTTAAGCTTGAATCTACTCTGAGGACTTGTGTGCTTAAGTAGTATTATTATATTGAACACGGGCATCACGTTGTGTCGAAAAAACGCGGTTTTGGGAATTTATTTTAGAAAATTGAGGCAGGGGCTAACCCCGTTTTTTTTGTTTTTTATTGCTCTCACCAGATTTACTTAGCCTCGAGTGTTTTTTTTAAAGATGAATAGTTCGTTTAAAATTTGTCTACCTAACTTAGTTTAGGTCTTCTGTTACTTAGGTAACTTTAAGAACTGTTGATGAACTATGTTTTACAATAAGAAGTTGCAACTGCGGACGGGATTGGAACTCATGCCAGACAGGCGACTAACCACTAGTCTACACGATTCGCTCACAGTGAATGTTTAGACGCATGTAATTAGAGTTATTGTTAAAATCTGACTAAAATTGAATAATTCTTCTAAAACTAAAAGAAAATCACAAATAAAACAACGATTTACATAAAAAAACATGCGTTCATTCACACCTCTCAGTATCAATGTCAATAGGATTCAAATTCGCGGTATCAGATCAATACTAGCGCACCGTATTCCGAAAGACATCTTAGGAAAATGGTTTTCCACAAGCCTGTGTTTATATTTGATTATGCGATAAGATTCCCGTCGACTGAGAGCGTGTGTTAAGAAACAAGCTTACAGCTTTGCTTAGAGATGTGAACCCGGAACGGTCACAAGAAAGTGCCTCTTTTTCGATGGTGTTTCTCCTTACGATTTTGTCATTGAATCTTCTTTGCGTCTGAGCGATGTTCCCGGTTGCATCCCTCTCGGGAGAATTTGTCATTTGAATGTCCAATATCTTGGAGTAATTTTCGTTTAGTACAGATTTTAGCACTAGACAATATCTGGAATTTGTGTCGACTTTATATAGCCAGGGTTTACCTGGGCATAATATAGGAAGGTAAGTCAAATTTTTATTTTTTGAAATAGCCAACGTAATGAAATAGTCAAACTTTGTTTTACACACTTTGCGATTAGCTAAACCTATCATGCGTGCGTCGTTTGACTTGGCTCCGTTTCATAATTCCTTGTTATTTTCCATTGAACTCCTCCCCAAACACAAACACAAGCTTTCAA
The DNA here is from genome assembly GCA_958496205.1 of Idaea biselata. NCBI lineage: Eukaryota > Metazoa > Arthropoda > Insecta > Lepidoptera > Geometridae > Idaea > Idaea biselata. The sequence continues at coordinate 3,562,297 of OY292399.1, forward strand.
TAATAACAAATACATAGGTAGATATATTAGGTACTACCGCATCGGTTAGAACTTCGTAACTGCTCACTTGCAGATTGAAACACAGGTTACGTACCACCAAGTTTCAGGGCAAACAAACAAAACTTTAGAAACATAATAGTTACGACGTGGTTTCATTAGAATAGATCAACTGATCTCTTGGTCTGCGAGATACTAACTAGTGTGATATAGCGATCGAAATAATGAACTGATTATTGAATACTAGCTGCGTCCCGCGGTTTCACCCGCGTAAGTCTTGATCCCGTTGGAATATCGGGATCAAAAGTAGCCTATGTTACTCAGGGTGAATGTAGCTTTGTAATGGTGAACATTTTTCAAATCAGTCCAGTAGTTTTTGAGTTTATTCATAACAAACATACAGACACACAAACACACACACACAAAAATACAAGTCTTTCCTCTTTATAATATTAGTGTAGATGTAGAAAAACAATCTAATTAATCATGAATTTGAGAAACTCTACGATGCTGTTAATCTATCACCTATTAAACAAAAAAAACGATGTCAAAATTCTAAATCGCTTCATCCATTTGGGAGCTAGATGCCACAGATACAAAGACATCTTATACTTATAACACCCCTCTCTTTCGGTCAGGGGTTAAAAATAAAAATTAACAAGGACATACACGCACTAATAAGTAGCGTAGGAGGTGAGTCGTCTCGACTTTAATGCCTTTGACATAAGAACAGAATAGGCGATAGTTACATAGGGATTAGCGACGCTACGGCGACGCGCCTTCGCCTCGCTTTTATGAGCATAGCCTAGGAGCAAATGAAAATGATCGCTATATTTCTTTTTTGGTGTAGTGGTGTGGCTCACCGATATAGATAAACTAAGGCACGGCCACAACAGCGAACCCAATCGCAACTCTGAAATCGAAAATACTACTTTGACAGAAATATAAACGTCGTTATAGTAGGTACCTACCTAATTTAGAATCGGTCACTGTAAATAATATAAACTATTGCTACCAAAAATCTGAGGGATGTCGTTGATCCTGTGGGAGTAGGGTTGCCGGCTGATGCGATGTCCAAAAAGAGAAGCCCTTTATTTCACAAATTATCCTCCTTTCCTTCTTAGACTACTGAATTTTAATGATGTCGCTTTAAAAGAAACATTCGCTTTATTCCTTTGAAGCTTTTTATTACTTAATAAGAAATATAGAAAGAAGGTTAAAGTTTTCGCTGGGCGTTTTCTGTGCATATCCTCATACCTGGAGGGTTACTGCGGTTCTTTCGACACGACAACGATACGATAATTCCAGCCGATACGATGATTCTACTGTCACACTGTGATAGTAGGGTGACAGTAGAATCATCGTATCGGCTGAAATAACGTGTCGAAACGAACCGCAGTAACCCTCCTGGGCTATTGTTCGTGATTTTAAGATGCGTGTTTCATCGCGATGATTTCCTTCACTGTAAGAGCGATGTTAAAAGCGTGCATAAATATTATTTAAAGAAAAAGACATTGTTGTATCTGGGGAAGATTACCGAACTTGGAATTCTCCCCGCACGGTGGCGGGTAAACTACTGTATGCCAAATCTATTTGCAGTAGGTGTAATCAATGATGATTTACTTTCTGTGTCAAGCCCATATAATTATGAGTTTTAGCGGACCTTGGGCTCCCGAGAGTGATGCAACCGGGTTCATTGCTCTGACGAGAGAGATATAGCTTCTTTCGCCATATTCCCACGGGATCGGGACTTACGAGATTGAAATATAACTATAGGTATTTACGGACTCTGTGCTCCCGAGAGGGATGCAACATGGTACATCGCTAACAAGAGATAAATAGGCTTTTATCTTGATATTCCTTCGGGTTCGAGACTTACAAGACTGACACCGTGGGACACAGCTAATTGAAACCCCAATTTGCTTTTTAGTCCTTTTTTCCCTTAAATCTCTTCTTGTTTTTACCATTTGTTACCAAAAACAACCGACACCTCGTACAATTTGGGAAACAACCCAGCATTATCCAATTTATCTGTCGAGGATCGCACAAAGCAAGCCAATGAGACGGCCATTGATGCCGTTACCGCAAATTGAGTTATTATTCTGTCTTCTAACAAAACATTGTGAGAGTCGAACCTTAAATGTATTTCCTTTACGATAGAGAGGTAATTTTGCTGCTTATATTTTATTATTGTATAGCTGTTTCCGGTTTGGTTGTCAATATTTGTTCCGTCGCTATCGCTCAAACAAAGTATTATATTGTATTGTAACTAGCTGTCCCGGCGTACTTCGAATCGCCATCGGCCATGGAACTTGACACTGGCAGCACTACACTACACTACATGCCCCGTTACATACGTTTACTGAAGAAGATTACGATACCTACTTATTGTTCATTAAGAAGACCGTTCAAAATGAACCAGCTTTGTTCCACAGATATCATATTCGACACTTCAAACAATTTGTTGTAACAAATTGTTTCAATCGCAAGTTATGAAATATGGATTATTCGATTGATTACGTTAACTTAGAGCCATGGTGTTAGTATTTTCGTCCTATTCTTAATAAGTTAAAAGATATTGGGTGTTAAAGTTTCACATTTTTGGGAGTTTCACACAAAACACCACCAGATGTCGTTACTTGTCTCGAATGTCCATAAATCTGAATTTGTAAAACCATTAAATGACTACAGAATTCCACGTATCGGTCCAGAATTTATAAAGAAAAGAATTATTTTTAACTAATAAGATTTATTGACTGAAAGATGACTTGATTAACTGCCATATTGGTATACCAATTCAGATTTATGGATATTCAAGACAAATAACGACATCTAGTGGTGTTTTGTGTGAAACTCCCAAATGTAAACCTTTAACACCCAATATCTTTTAACTTAATAAGAATAGGACGAAAATACTAAACACCATGGCTTTAGCTCGCATAAATCAATTGAATAATCCTTGTCTCGTAATTTGCGATGGCACATAAAATAAAATTAAGGTACCTCTAACCCCCAGGTAAAATCCCTAAGGAAAAACGCCGATCTTCTTTGTTCACTAAAATAAGACAAACAATTTACACACAAATCAAAATATAAAAAAAAATAAACTTTACACCTAAAGTAACAAGAAGTACCTATTTCAATCTTGGAAATTAAAATACCGACGTTTAAAAAACCTAAGTTCAAAACATCGAAAATCATTACATCTAAGCTTTATAAAAAAAAACTTTGCTATGCCCGGTTTTCGTATGTTTATGTAAGTTGAACTCAATGTAGTATAAAAGAAAAATATTTATTTATTCCGGTACTTTTCCCAACTTTTAATGGATTTTCTCCCATCCCAGACAGATACGAACATAACAAATCAAACATTTTAAAAATCAGTCCAGCGGTTATTGTATGATTGAAATTGAAACTTACAATGTTTTTTTACCTCAGCCTGTATATAAAACAAAATTCATTACATTGCACCCTGTAGGTACATCGTTTTTTTATAATTATCAATTTTGGCACGTAACTTATAATAGTTTCTTGATTTCTACCTATATATTATCTTTATAGTTTTTTTTTGCATTTCCCCTTAACCAATACAGTTTAAAGTCTTTAAACAAATTATGTTAAAAAAATACGTATTATGTTCGTACTGTACTTGCTAATTAATTTTTGTTCTAAATATAACGATTGTTGTTCGAGCATGCCAATAACCGTCGGGTTACAAAACCTACACGTATGTATCTCCCCGAAACGTGTGCGAAACTTCTGCTAACAATATCAACTTTAATATATACTTTAATCTGTACTCTTTATGAAAATTCACCCTGAAAATGTTTGAATTTACCGTATCTGATACGAAATCTGTGCGGAGAATGTGTTATGTTTGCGTTGAGAGGCGCAAACGTAACAAAAACCATCGCGAGATCCCATCTAATCTCAGAAAGGCGTCTTGTCTTCTCGTACGAGTAACTCTATGTTAATATAAAGTTAATTATGCGAGTGGCGTGCGTGAAATAAGCCAGGTTTTCATCGGAACGTTCGCCGGAGATTGCGTTTTGTGGCCTTATAACGAATTTATAAATTTAAAGTGAGACCTCTTCTTAAGCGTGTGGTTTTGTTGTACATATTGGTGAGCGCAATTAACATACGCTCCTCGGCTAAACCAATACGCGGGTGCTGAATTTGTATTCATTTATACAAATATGAGTAGGTATATAATATTGTCTTTAGTACAATGAGGCCTAAACCGGTGTTAATAATTCTTCGAGTATGCAAATTGTAGTTTTTTGTTGTCAAATTACAATTCGTACAGATATGAATCAAAACAGTGTTGGTCTAGAAGTAGGGACCCCGACTGTCATTTTGAAGGTCGTGGTTTCAAGTAAAAAACAACTTAAAACGTGGTAAATACATTTTCTTTTTATATTTGTAAGAATAATGCCTTTCTTATATTAAACCCTTGGCTTGAGCTCACTTGGCGCAGTTGGTTACCGCGCCCCGTTAGACACCGAAAGGTCGTGAGTTCAAATCCCACAGAGCTTGAATTTTGTAACAAAAGCTTTTTGGTCAATACAAAGAGACAATAGGTATTGCTATCCAAAGAGGCAATGCAGCCAGCCTTTTGGGTAGGTACCATACCTTCTTTTTTGAATTTTTACTTTAATTATTTTATTGAATTATGGTAATCTTTTTTTACTAGCCCTTAAAAACCTCAACACTGATATTATCAGAAAAAGTAACAAAAATTTGAAAACAATACCGCCGTTCCACTTGCGATACTCTATTATAAAATGGTATGGTTTGACCTTTGCACAAGAATACCTTTTTATAAGAGTTTGTAAGTTCATTGCCTGCCCTTCGAAGGGTCAGATGCGCCTAAAAACTAATATCTAAACTTTCGTGTTCATACATAAAAAAATATTAACATCGCTTTTTTTACGAGTATTTTAGAATATTTCGTGCATTTATTTTAATATCCACAACCACATTGATTAAATTTTATAGACTTTTTACATATTATAGTATCTACTGTAGTTATAAATGAAAATAACTTTAAAATAAACATCTCAAGTAAAAAATAACGTAGATGCAATGGTAATTGTGGGATTGAAAATCAACGTCTATTAGATCAAAACTTTAGTTTCTTACCCCCTTACTTATAAACGATGATTAAAGATGACGTTGTATTTAAGTTGACTAAGTTGAAAGCAGAAACAAACGTATGTAACTTTTGTTGCTGTATGTCAACTTTGAAACTTCATGTTATAGTAAAAGACAAACGATACATAGTTCATGCATCTGTAAAACATCGTTTATAAATAAGGGAGTAATGGCTTTCCGCCGGTAATATAAGGTAACTTCGGCCAATATCACGCGAACCAAATGTACCTATATCAAATCGTTTCAGAGATAGATATTCTTATAACAAGGCACGTTTCCGGCCGCCATTTCGCTGCGGCCGAAACAGGCGACCAACACCTCTCCACCTACATATTTCTTGATAAATCGAGTAAAATAAAAAATGACTCGTAACTTTAGCTCCCTAAAGTACCTACACATTCTGAGATAGCATTAGTTCGTATTCATACGAAAGCACTCCCTTTCCACACTTCGGCTTATAAGAAATGTGAAATACAACCCTCTTAGAGTCGCATAACACTTACTAAGTGGGGAATCCGTCACCGTGCCCTGTTACAAGACTTCCTAAGCGACCGGCACACGTTCAAGTGATGCGTCAATCTCAAGTAGCAAGCAACGAGCTGTGTGCAGTGAAATGTTTAAGCCAGCTGTTGTGTTTACGATGCTGGTTATGGTCAAATATGGAAACGCTGCTTAAGATTTGATGGCTGCGTAATGATTGAGCAGCTCTTGAATCTGTTAAATAAATATGTTTGTGTTGAGTGCTATTGAGACTTACTAATAGCACTATTATCTGCTGATGTACATAGTAACAGTTATGAACAACAAATGATTTCTATTTCAAATTAGTATTTTTGAATTTAAGGTCTGCTGAATTGGTTAAGAAGCCCTCTAATTTTCAGTAGTGTTTCAGTATTCGGCTATTAAATACTTGTCCACTCAAATCAATGTTTCGTTTCTCAAGCTAATTCTTCACCGAACAGCAGTGTTCACCAACTACACGACTTAAATTGAATCACAATTTAATTTAAATTTCATTTGTAGGTACTGACTTATGAATTTACTTCTTTGCTTGTGTGTTTAGCATTAACTATCTATGTAACTAAGAAATCGTCAAGCTGCTTGAGTTGCGACAATGCTCGTAAAATTATTTGATGCAGTATCAAATTTAAAACAAAAATCATTTAATTTATTGTCATCTCAGCCTTTATTCGGTCACTGCTGAACATATGCCCGAACATATATCGACGCTGCAAATTTCGATCCCAAGCAGTGATGATTAAATTTACTATCTGTCTTACAAAAAAAAACAAATTTAAATAGATATTGATGCGTTGTTTGAAGATGCACTGAGCGCCTCACAAACGATCCTTAAGTTAACAAAAAGTGTAGCACGTTTCCTAGATATCGCCGTGATTTTGAACTGCTAGTCATTGTGCAGATGACCTCACGACTTCGTGCCGCGTTCGGAATGGTTAAGTGGGCGGTTACTGGAAACTTTGAACGACGACAAATTGAACAAATTGATGAAACCTGTTATTGTCACGCTGCGTGATAATAAAAGTTTAGTTTGTATAATTGTTGGTTAAGGTACGAGTTAGCAACGGGCGAAATAAGGTGGCAGCGGACGACGTGTCGCGGGGATACTATTGGTTTCTATGTATTTCTATGAAATTTCCTACGCTCACTCGACGTTAGCTTCGTGTCGCTGACAAAGTAGGGAGTTTCATAGAAATACATAGAATACATTAGTATCGCCGCGATACGTCGTCCGCTGCCGACTCATGTCGCCCGTTGCCAACTCGTTTATTGTTGACGCTGGAAATTTGGGTATAGACTCCAATAAACATTTAGCCGTAAATTAGAGCTTACTAGAATCTAGAGCGATTGAAATACGCTACAATACGCAACAACGAAGATACAATTTTCTAGCGCCCTTGATGTATAATATTTTTGATGTAAAATGTAAATTTAGAAATTTAAGTAACTACCAAATTAAATCTAAAATTAAGCTGTGGTTGGAATCGCTAAACTACGATGAAACGGAACACCTCTTGTATGTGGAATCTTAATTAACCCATTTTTGGTTAGTTATTTAAGAAACTTTTTGTTCTGTACCACCTTTTATTGTAACCTTAAACTCATGTTTAATTTTAAGGAATGAACTGCCGGCTGCAGTACAGCTCACGCTAAAGCAGTTGGTAGGGTTAAGTTATCTTGTACCTAGTTTTTCTGTGTTACAATAAAGATTTTTTATTATTATTATTATTATTAATTATCGTTACGTGTATAACTTTTGGTAGCTTAGCCCTGGTACTATGATTATTATACCGCTGCTGTGGCGCTTATATAGTCCTTAAGTTTCAATATCCTTAAGAGGACAGTCTCCATTCTCTTTCTCCATACAAACGTAGTCGACGTTTTCCTCCCTGGATAAAGACATTAGAGGAAATATGTTAATGCCATAAAACCTATATCTGTCATGACTATGCATCTACCTTTTGATTTTTTTCATTTTCTAATTAGAATAGTAATAAAATAATTAAAAAAATGAAAAGGTAAATGCATAGTCATGACAGATATAGGTTTTATGGCATAAACAAACATATTTGCTCTAATGTCTTTCTTTATCCAGGGAGGAAAACGTCAACTACGTTTGTATGGAGAAAGAGAATGGAAGTCTCCATTCTCTTTCTCCATACAAACGTAGTTGACTTCTTAAGTTATCCTCTTAAGTTTTTTCAGGTACCTACACTTTTCTTTCTTTTGTGCGCTATTACTATCGCCCTTACGGTGAAGGAAACATTGCGAGGAAACCCGCGTCTTAAAATCACGTAGAATGGTCCAATTATAAGACTACGTATGAAAAACGCCCAGAAAAACCCAGAGCTCGGTTTGTCAAAGCAGTCGGAGTAGAGAGTCTGGTTATATTTGTTATTTGGTCATACCAACGAGTAGATGAACCGCTCTGGTGTGGTATGGTAAATACGTTTTAATGGACGGTAAAAATATTAGGTTAGAATGAACCTAACTAACTGTGTAGCCCAGCATAGAATAAGGTTACCCCATCTCTTTCCGTGGGTGTGTAAAAGACGACTAAGGTATCTGACTTGCAAACCTTAAGTTTCCCCGCGCGGTGGTGGTCCCAATGAAGGTTGGTATCAGGCAGGCGGCCGGCCGTAAAAATATTGCCAAATCTATTTGAAGAAGGTATGGTCAATCATGACAGGCCAAATAGAATGACTTACTTACTTATAAACTTACTTTTTAAAGTAACACGATTTTCGTCCATCATTATTATTAGAAACACGGGCCTAGATCTAGGTTTGAGTAAGATGCGAGTTCGAATCCAGCCCTGCGTCTATCGTGCGCTGTGATTTTGCAGATGAATTGTTTCCTTAAAATATTTCTATGAAAGCCCAGTGCAGGCACTTAAAATAAAATATTAAAAATTATTATATAACGGGGTATTTACCATGTTAAAACTTGTTTTTTTCCCGGAGTTCGATATTTCGCCAGTAATTTCAACTGGCTTGTTCACGAGACTGGAGATTGCGGGTAGGTGATGACAGTTAGGGGAGTCCATAACCAGTTACCTAGTGAAAACAACCATGTAAGTTTAAAATAAAACTTGCAACTGTCCACACCAAACGCGGCCTGAGAGCTCGCAAACGGCAGGCTACCGCGGGAACATTCACCTACACGTGTCGGACCACTTTTTACCGTCTTCCTTCTAATGGCCGCACCCAGCATGTCACATTCATGTATATTTGTACGTTACGAGCGCTTTCTTTTGTTGAAATGCTAAGAAGTGCCGCCTCGAGAGGGCTTTGTGCTTCTGTAATTTGATTTTGCTTTTTCTTGTCTCGTTTACGTATTGTACGGTGTTGATAACGAATTGTGACTTTTCTGCTGTTGTTGGCGGGAGAAAGGCTTCTGCAAATATTTTGTGACGCCTCGTTACGTCGCATTCATTTGTTCTGAGTTTAAAGATTTGTTTAAACCCCACTGAAATGAAACTATACAAGTACGCTGAAATTGCTATACCATACAAAATGACTTTAGATCTTTGTGCCGATTTGATTTTCGCTGATCAAATAGGCACAAAATTCAGTGCGAGACCTCCTGTCCATATAATTCAGGTCAGTATTAAACCCCCTTGAAGCTAACAGGTTTAGTGGTTAGATTATCGCGTTGTAATCTGCGGGAGGGGAAATACTAGAAATTTGATTTATTAGGTTTTTCTTCGGCTTGAGTGCCAGGTACTTTTTTCTATAATTTAATCGAATGCTGTGTGAATGTAAAAAAATGTAATAGAAAGCCAATGATTTACAGGACGTAGTTGGTAATTAATTTTACCTCATAATTACATACCTAAGTCTCATGGGTTTAAGTAAACTAGACTTGTGTGGGAGTGCCTACAATCCAAAGCCGAAGTTCCAACAAGTAACAGGATCTTTAGAACCATCCAAAGGTCACTTGTGTAAAACTTCAGCTCAGAAATGCTACAATTAAATCAAAAGTATGTTTTACCATGCTTTTATTTATTCATAACTAGCTGACCCGGCAAACGTTGTTTTGCCTTATAAATTATAGATAGTAGCCGATTCTCAGACCTACTGAATACGAAAATAAAATTTCATAAAAATCGGTCAAGCCGTTTCGGAGGAGTACGGTAACTAACACTCCTCCGGAACGGCTTGACCGATTTTTTGAGATCGGTTCAGCGGTTTAGGCGTGAAAACGCTGTTACCTAAGTCCCGATCCCGCGGGATTTACGGGATCAAAATTAGCCTATGTCCTTCTCCGAGGTCCCTTTTATCTCTATACCAAAATTTATCAAAATCGGTTCAGGTATACGACCTAAGTCCCGATCCCGCGGGATTTACGGGATCAAATGTAGTCTATGTCCTTCTCCGAGGTCCCATCTATCTCTATACCAAAATTTATCAAAATCGGTTCAGCGGTTTAGGCGGAAAGCGCTGTTACCTAAGTCCCGATCCCGCGGGATTTACGGGATCAAAAGTAGCTTATGTCCTTCTCCGAGGTCCCATCTATCGCTATACCAAAATTTATCAAAATCGGTTCAGCGGTTTTGGCGTGAAAGCGCTGTTACCTAAGTCCCGATCCCGCGGGATTTACGGGATCAAAAGTAGCCTATGTCCTTCTCCGAGGTCCCATCTATCTCTATACCAAAATTTATCAAAATCGGTTCAGCGGTTTAGGCGTGAAAGCGTAACAGACAGACAGACAGAGTTACTTTCGCATTTATAATATTAGTAAGGAAGTAAGGATAACACGTACCTACATACCATAATTTTCGTAATTTTTGACAACTCTTTTTCCTCCTTGGGTTCCTGTGTGGCGCAGTGGTAGTGCACTCGCCCGGCAAGTGAGGGTTCGAATTCTGTCATGAAAGAATTTTTGATGATGTATTTCTCCTCGTAAAATATTTCTCACTCCTTTTTAAAAAGAAGATCGACAGAACACAAGTCAAAAAAAACGTGTGGCACTCGGGGACTGCCGCGGTAAAGCTATTGCATTGCATTTTTTTCTTAGGCTCCGTCGCCGCGGAGGTCGCCGCTCTCAAATCCCGCGATAATAGCTTAAAACCATTGAAAATATCATAAAGAGTTAGTTAGTGGAGTCGTTCATAAAAATGTCTTATTACACTTGTGGGTACTGCGTACATTAGTAATAAGAACTCCCAAATATTTGTAATACCTACTAGTTTCCCTGCTCGTGGTTGTATTTTCACACTCAGTATACCGGTTAAAATAACTACGCAGTTTAATAAGCCGTTATATTTCTAAAACTTGGCGAGGCGTTGCTTTTATTATGAAATTTTATCTCGGGATTGTTGTTTTAGTTTGGGTTAAGTTGATTTTAATAGTAACTGCTGTAAGCGATTATTTTTCTATTAAAGTAAATTATTTCTTTTCTTGTTATTTAAAGTTGTGTTGATAGTAAACTAAGTACCTATCTAATATTATTTTCTTTAAAATATCGACTTGGTTTTTAGTAATATTTTTAAACTACCTAATTAAAATCATAGTTAGTTAGTTCGAGTTACTACTCCAATCTAAGAATTAAGTTGTATCACTTAATTACTACAAAATTATACGGTTAATACTGATATTTTAAAGGAATATTCGAGCAGTAATTTATAATTCGTACATAATATTTATTTATTTACAAGTACAAAGCAGATTGGGAAGACCCAAGAAGTGCTGGCTTGACGTCGTAAGATCGCATATGCGTGCAAATGGCCTCACTACGCAGGATGCCGAAGATCGTGCGAAGTCGAGAGGGATGCAACCGGGAACATCGCTCGGATGATGATGACATAATATTTATTTATTTATTTACAAGTACTGGAAGCTTTAGAGTTCTAATACGTACTTTTTGATTAAATGAAACAATAAACAAAAATCATTGAATTTACCGGTTCAATCTAATAAAGCACCGCGAGCATACGCCCGGAACGAATAGGCTACCATAATTAAACCACTCTTTGCGTAGAATATGGAAAGTAAAGCTTCAGACTCGCTTTTGATATTTAACACAGTAGGTTTTAATTGCTTTTTCACCTATAAAAGGAGTACGTGTATCTTTAATTAAAATTCTGAAAGCACTTATCGTTTTATTGTTCGGAAATCAAATATTTATATGTACAAAATCAGTTCGAATTAATTAAGTCAGTTAATGGATGATAATGGTTTGATTTTGTTTTGTGGTATCGTTTGGTTTCTATTAAGTGTTAAGGTTGAAATAGGAGGGCGTTTTCAGGGTCGTGGTTACGATCAATTGGTTTCTTCGATATTAATTCAATGCTGTAGGAAAATACTAGTAACCAAATTTTGGATATATATATGCGTTTAGACATCATTGTATACGTTTGACGCCATATGGCAATTCACAGCACACAATATTTGATATGACATATTTTATACTCACCTGTGACTCAGAACAAACGACGATTAAAGAGCTCTACTGGCGGGTCTCAGTTGGGTGGTGTTGGGCGGGTGAACACAAACTTATTTAAACAAATAGACAGACAGACAGAGTTACTTTCCCGCTTGTAATGCTAGTAAGGATTATTTATTGTAGTATAGGTAGATTATTGCTCCAGTTCCACTATTGTTCAATAGTAAATATGCGACAATGTAAATCACATGATTACTGCAAAAAAATACCAAAAAAAAACCCATGAGTTTCTTGTGTCTTCTTTTCATTGGAGGTCGCGTTCCGAAGACACAGTAGATTACATTATATAATTGACGTTTCTAGGAGATATATTGTTAACTAGCTGTGTCCCGCGGTTTTACTCGCATAAGTCCCGATCCCGTGGAAATTTTCAAAAATCCTTTCTTATCGGATGCTCACATCACATAAAAAACACACTCTTCAAATTTCAGCTCTCTACTACCAGCGGTTTAGGCTGTGCGATGATCAGTCATTCAGTCAGTCAGTCAGCCAGTCAGGACAAAGCCCTTTATAGATATAGATGTCCGAATGAATAAAAGTACTTTGAATTTGAATGTATAAGCAACTTACAAGCCAATTTATAAACATATTTACCAAGATTATTAAATTCCACTCTTGGTATTCGACTCTTCGAAACACCGTAAAGTAAAAACAGCAAAATTTATATCTAAATAAAATAACCTTGCTTCCTTAAAATATCAGACATTCTTCTGTATTCTAAAGACAAAGCTTCATAAATTAAAATCCATTGTCATCAACGACAATGCTAGTTTATTTTACAAAACGGAGACTTGGACTGGAGCGTCGACTGGGGCGCGTCGTGTTACCCAATCAGCTTGCGTAGAAGGATTTATCTAGAGGATACGACACCTTCTTATATGCTTATTCAGCGAATACGAGACGGTGGAAGACTTGAATCGTATTTCGATTTAATTTGAATGTTTTGATTTTAATAGGAAATTGTGTTATTGTCACTTTGATGATCAAACAGAAACTTTAATTAAGATTGTTATTTTTATGTGTTAAATTTGGAAAATGGAAAATGGCGCAAGCGCCGTTTTGACGCGTGCGATTCAGAAGACGAGAGTGGGTGAGATTCTGTGAGCAATATCTAGCTAACACAATCTCATGTATGTCCTGATCGCTGTCCTGATTCCTTTAAAATATCAGTATTAAAACCGTATAATTTTGTAGTAATTAAGTGATACAACTTATTTCTTGGATCCGAGTTACCCACACGACCGCGCACCGATGTCTTTTTTTAAGGTAAAGTTATGTGCACTAATAACATCGTTCTTACGGTGAAGGAAATATTGTGAGTAAACCGACATGTCCTAGGACTCACCACGGTCCGAAGGCATTGCACATTCGCCAAACCGGAGTAGGCTCCCGTGGCGTCTTACTGCTCAACGTCTCAAAGAGGAGGACCTTGCCCTGCAGTGGGAAATATAACAGACTTAAATTTATTTATAAATTACTTACCTACATACATCGATGTCTGCACAGTGATCATTCTTTATCTTAATTTAATAATTAAGTTAGGTATTTCATTAGTAAATTTGATTCCGATATTTAAAATCCAAGCAAACATCTATTTACAGTTCTTCTTCTTGGCGTATAGTAGTATGAAATTATCGCATGTAGGTACAGAGATTTTCGAATTGTGTGTTGCCATCTATTTTTTCCTCTCTCAACACAAAAACAGGACAAAATGTAAGCTAATACACTGTACAGACACGTTAATTGTTTAACCTACGAAAGGGAAAAAGTTGGTAACGTAATTTGGTGCAAATGGACATCTGGCCGAGGAATCGCGATAACTTAGTTTCGTTCTACGAGCTTTGTTTACCTACTTCGCCCCAGTATCACTTGTAAATAAATTATTTCGACTTTAACCGACTTGGACAGATAGTTGGGTTTTCGATCCGGCGTGGCATGGCAACACTGAGGTTACTATTAAGCTCGGTTTAATTATTTATGGAGTAGTTTGTTAATTTGTTTTATTTAACAGTTAATTTTAATTATTTCAAGCTGCCTTTATAAAAATGGGCAGACATATTATTCTAATAATTCTAAAGTATATTAAATCTAATGCACCTATATTGAAAGCATATTGTTTTTTTCAGTAAGCAAATAGTATTATGTTTATTGATGTAAATTTATAAAATCACTTTACAAAGAATTACTAATAGCTAGAATGTACATAATATTTAAAAAAAAAACACTTAAAATACCTAACTATCGCTAATACATGAAAAACTAAAAACATTTTTTATAAAATAAACTAAACTGTGTTATATAAAATATGTCCTCGAGGGACAAATTGTCCCCAGCAAATTGTTTAGTTTACAGCAAAATTGCTCAAGTATCCATTTGACTTTTTTGGTTGCCTTGTGGTGAGGCCAAACTCAATATAGTGGTGCTCTTACTAAATCAATATAGGCGTGCGACAACTGGTCACAGGTCTTTGCCATCTTCCTACGCTCCTAAAGCGAGTGTGTATACTGTATAGCCACCATTATGAAGAACCTCACAGAGAAATCTTATTAGTAAATATTGGTAGGTATTCCTCAGAGAGTAACATTGTAACTAGATATGACCCAAAATCTTACAGGAACTAAGGTCTGAACCCTCTTAAATGAGATAAATTACGATAGTCCGAAAGCCTCGAAATTATTAGTTGTAGGCAAATCACAGAGGGCATATTTATTTATTTACCGACTTTAAAAATTGGTTATTTATTTAAGTACTTTTTACTGACGGCCACAGTGCCTGTATAATTGTACTTCTTGAAGTCGATATTTTTTATGCCCATTCTCCTCCGAGTTCAGAGCATAGACAAAGACAGAGACTAGTAAATAAAGCAAATCCAGTAAATTCTTTAATCATTCATCAAATAAAAATCCGCCCCAACGTAGCTTAACTAGAAAAGCCATATTTTTTTATAAGAACGATCCCACTATCTTCTAAACCAAAGACAAGTGTTCGCCCACAGCATTATAGAGGCCGTCGAAAATATCTTCAACAAATTAATTCAAAACCAACTGAACTGTTTATCCAATTAATACTGTTCCTTAAAATGAATTTCCTTGAAAACTTCTCGAAAAGTAATCTTAGGTTGGATAGGAGACCACAAACTTTATATCGTCCGATAGATCGCCGATTATTTAAAGAAAAACAATAGACACAAGTTTTTTTACTTACATGAAGTAACATTTTCTTCAAAATAAAAACAATAAAAGAAATCATTGAGGTGTGTGATAACTATTATAATCTATAAGTACTTTTAATAAAGGAAGAAAAGACAGAAAGTCTGAACTTGGAGGCAAATTTAAAGAAAAAAATAGTCTAGGTCACTTATCTATTTAATAAATGTGACTTGCCTGCTATCTGTTTGCATGGATGTCTACTCTTAAATTCAAAACCATTTATATTAATTCCGTTTATTTAGTACACAAGAGAAATACAAAACAAAACATTCGAGTATATTATACAATTATATATGTAGATACTAAGCTAACTAACCAGCTAAATGAGTTTAAAAGTTTAGTACCCGGCGGGATTCAATTAAAAAAAAAAACAGTTATTCTAAGTGCGGTAAACACTAACCCCCGAATTTATAGACAATTCAAAGTAATTAATTACTTGTCCAAGTAATGTGTCTGTCACATTTTCGTTGACATCGAAAATCACTATTAAGAGCAAGACGGGGGATTGCTTAGCCAAAATAAACACTCAGATTCGTCGAAAAGTTTCTTGTCTGTTTCCACCCTAAACAGCTACCTCGTTCGCGCTCGCGGGCTGTAACAGTGAATTTTAAAGTAATGACAGACTTGTAAGTTAATCAAATTTGGTTCAGGTCGGCTGGGCGGCCGCGACCTGAACCAAATTCGAATTAAATATTTGACGGTATCGAAATTTCTCTTGGATCTTAGTTTATATATTATAGTTCTGTGTCGTTATATTGGGATATTACTGGCACATATTTTATATTTTATAAATACTGTACCTAGTGCTTAGTAATATTAAGAAAAATCCTACTTTGTTTTAGTGTAGGTACTTATCACTACTAGCCTTATTAATAAACGTGGAGTAAGGTTGGAATAATTTTACCACTTTTTGTTTCTGTCTGTCAACTTTGAACGTTCATGTCACGGAAAAAGACAAAGCATGTTCTCCCTATTACAACCTTACTCCGCGTTTATTAATAAGGCTATACAAGAATTGCTACAATATTTAGCTATCCCAACAATAATTCTATGCTGCTACGAGAACTCGTAGAAGTCGAATTGCTACGAGTTGTTGTAGCATTTCGACTGCTAGTTCAAAAATGTCTACGAAGAATCGGAGACGAGAGATGTCGTCGTCGCTCGTTTCGTTTTTCTTGAAGTTTCAAATAAAATGGTCCTAATACTTGTTTCGACTTTATACTCATGCCATTTATAATGTCTCCTAACTTCTAACCCCCTTACTTATAAACGTTGATTAACAGCTGCATAAACTTTGTATCGTATGTCTTACTGTGACAACATGAATAAAGTTTCAAAGTTGACAGACTGTGGCAAACGTTACATAACTTAATCATTTGTAAGGGGGTTACATGTTAAATGATAATTAAACATTGTACCAATTCTTGTAATGTCTACTTAAAATTGTATTTTTTTCCTAGTTACTTGTTCAGCGCATTGATCTCAACCTAAAGTAGATATGGCATCTGAAGGAAGACTGTTGAACCAAGCAACTGCAGCCACACTATCATCAAAACGTTCAGTGACAGTTCAACAGCGGGCGAGGTCACACACACATATTAGAAAAATAATTTATTCCCAGGATATCGTATAAAAACCTCCAAAAATAGTTCAAAAACAACAAAACAAAGACCACGGGATCACCTTTTATCAGTTAATAAATGAAATAATTGTTAAAAAATACGTAAAAACTGAAAAATATAATTGTATACAAATAATCAAAGATCCACCTACCATAGAACGGACACTATGTTTGTTCAATATGAAAATGGTAACAGTACTTTCTTAGGACACCTTTGACCACAGACGACTAGATATCGCCGGCGGTTTCTCTTATGTTTGACTATCGGTTATTATTACGTAGTATTTGTTTTAAGCTATGCAATATAGCTTTTATCGCGGGCTTTGAGCCCGGTCACCGAATCAAGAAATTCCGTAACAAAAAAAAACCTAACAACCCCCACTCCGCCTACCATGTCGCCATGGTTATTTTTTTTCATGAACCTTAATTCCTTATATAATTGAAAAATTCAAAACCTAACTTCAAAAAAAAGAAAAAATAACATTTGATAACCTTAAGAAAGTTATTTGTTGTGTAAGCTGAAGACAGCCAGATAAACTACACACCATCTTTATCTACCAAGTAAAAGTGCCCGACTTCAGCTTACATAATAGATAAAAGTCGATTGTGTAATAGAGGTTGTTTTCTTATTTTTTTGAAGTAAGTTTTTGAATTGATTGAGAAGATTTTTGATGAGAAGGTGCTATGGGTGCTCCATCAATTTGATTTCCAAAAGTTGAAAAGTCCAAAAAATATTAATTCACTGCATTTTGGGATGCTATTCTGCTCATCATTTCGAAGGTTCTCATCAGATCTTCATCAAATTTTTTTGTGGCCTACTCGAGATTTTCACGTTATAAAAAAAAAGAATCATCGAAATCGTACATAATATACATAATATAGAGCACAGCGTGAATATATTGAAAACCTCCTTCTTTTTTTGAACTCAGTAAAAAATAGTGAAATGAAGGTGAAACCGCAGGGCAAGGAGTGTTAGGTGTTTAAATATAAATTGACGGTAGCTTTATCGTAGATATGCAACAGACACACACGCGTACATCCATATACTCAACGATTTTTTTAAATTCTAATTCAAAGTTTGGGTAATTTCTTACATAGATTTATAGATTCTTCTTCTGTTTTTGCGATGTTGTATTGAAATTAAAGATATTTTTCGGTTTGAATCGCGTGGTTTTGATTACTTTTAGCATTGTTACAACGCTCAATGTTTCGAGACCTTTCCTTTCGAGACTCTTCTTCAGGATAGACTAAGGAGGAGGAGGAGGAAGGAGGAGTCTATCCTGAAGAAGAGACCTGGAAAGGTCTCGAAACGTTGAGCGTTGTAACAATGCTAAAAGTAATAAAAACCACGCGATTCAAACCGAAAAATGTCTTTGATTTCAATCGATTTATAGATTAATCGAATTGTCCTATCTGGCACGTTACACATTACTCTATGATGCTTTTGACTAAAACGTCACAAGCGTCATTTACTGAAGGGAAAAGCGCTGCCAGTGATATTATTTTTCATTTTCACAAAAGACGTTACAATATTGTCAGCGCTGTAGCGGCTTGTTTTATTGATTTTGTGTAAAAGGAACATGAAGTTTGTTTGAGACATCATCTCTAGTTACTACTTATTAACTCAATGGTTCAGCGCCACTTTTTAATTCAAGCAATATACGAAATCTCTAATTTGTACTTCTTGTTTCAGCGGATAAAGTCCCCAAAGGCTTCCCCGGCATCGCGCCTCCTCCCACCACCATGGTTGTCGAGGTGGGACACACAGCCACCCTGCCGTGCCAGGCGGAAGGCAACCCCACGCCCAAGATACGCTGGCTCTGGAACTCTTTGCCGCTAGATGTCGCCTCCAATCCAAGATACGCCTTACTCAATGACAAGATGCATGGTAAGTTTTCTTACGTCTTGGCCACACTGCCGGGAAACGCCGGGAGGTGGTCGTTGAACGTCGGTGTAGCCACTCCATTAACGCGTTCAAATTAAAGCAGCATTTTTTGCAATAGTTATCGCGATGATAGACAATGACGTTTCCCGTTACTGTGGACAGAACTTTAATGATATAATCCAGCTTTACATTAATGATAGTCAAAGACAAAGGAACCAGGAACAAAATGAGTCTTCTTCTTCTTTTCTTGTAGTTGTGTGGCTCATCTAGTGTTAGAGTTTTCAGGTCGCCTAAGGCCTCTTACTTGACCTAACGAATGCTATTAGAGATAACAACCGAGACTCAACGTGCCTTGTGAAGCACAGATGAGCTCAAAAATATGTTTTTTTGCCACACACATTATCGGTCATCCATCCAAGTAATTTGTTCTCAAAAATATTTTATTCCGAGTTTTATTCAAGTTTTTTTTTCATTTGCGAGGAGACTCTTAACGACCAAGACTATTATAACATAGTCAAAACGTCGAGGTAAAATAATTTAAAAATAATAAAAATACGCGACTAAGATCCTCGAAAAAGAGAAAATGTACATTTTGTACACGCTGCTAAATAATTAAAATTTCTAGTACGTAGTGTTTAATACTTTATCAAGTGGCATGATTTCTACCAATTAAGACGGTGTTTAAACTAATAATAAAGGTAAATAAAAATCGGAAATTCTACACGAGTTCGCGTGTTGTTTTCTCATATCTAACACCTATTAGTTATTATTATTTATTACTTTTAACTATTCCTTATTATAGTATAGAGGGCCATTGATTTATAAATATGAGATAGGTAGGTTTATAAATTTATATTTATATTTCCGCTCTGTAATAAAAAAATCAAATCTATATAATATGTACCTACATCATTCTGTGATGAACTTTTTATAGGTATTATTTTACTAGAGCTGATGTCCTTCTCTATCGCAATGGGCCAAATTTTTTTGAGTTGTTGTGAATAGGATAAAATCCATTAAAAATTGACAAAAGTAAGCAAAAAATAAATAAGATACCTAATTAATTTTTCTTATGCATTTTGTACTAAATAACAGCGGTTTTATTTTCAAACGTACAATAATCAAGTCAGGGTCGGGTCAGTACTTTAAATATTAAAAAAAAGAAATAACAAAAAAGTCGTTTATATAATTATTCGATGCAAGACAAGTGTGGAGTTGACACTAGCCATTTTTTAAACCAATACACATTTATGTAAGAGAATGCAATGACAACATAACTTATCCAAAAATATTACCCATAAATTTAAATAAAAAAATAATACTTTTATTATCACAAAATGGGATTGTTTGACAGCCTACTTTGGATGAGAAAATATTTTTATTGTTATCTATAATGGAATCTGCGCATCCATCAAGTGAGTTCGCATCGCATCAAATTCTGATGGTGTTTTTATTAAGTTTGCATTTTGATTTTAAATAGAGTAGGTATAAATGGTTAGATTAGACTCCTGGCGAATGGTGAATAAATGGTTATATCTGGTAAACTTTCTAGTCCTGCAGAATCAATACGCGTTGAAAATTAGGTATATTTATTTATTTATTCGTATAGCAAAGTTTTAATAAAGTCGTTCAAAATTTAGATTCATTGAACGACTGTCGAAAATGTCCAAAATTGGGTCTAAGTTACATAAAAACTTAGGAAGGTTTGGGTCAGAAATCAGAAATTAAATTCATTTATTCAGTTAGAGCAACGTATGCAAATACATGATCATTTTGAAATGTCGACTTATGACTATATGATTTTAGTGTGTTCTAAATTCACGCACGCAAAATTCACGCATGCATCTTAAAAATCTCCGCGCCCCGCTTCAAGTCTAAACACTGAACAGAACAGGTATCTTCCAGGTCTGCGTGCTACATATTAGACTACACTAAACATCTGGTATAAATGTGGCCAACCCGGAAGTCATATACGCCGTTTCTTAATTTTAGAAGCTGTGTCAAACTACGATTTGACACAGCTTTCTGAAGAAAGAAATGTCAAATACAAGAAACCAAAAGGTCAGATTATAGTCTGAAATTCAAAAACGTACCTACTAAAGGTACTCGTAGATCTAAAATCCCATCACTTAAAAAAAAAACGGGGCAAGTGCGACACTCGCGCACAAAGGGTTCCGTACCACTATCACAATTGGATACGGAACCCTAAAATGGTTTACAACAACCAATTTTTAAATTTTATAGGAAAATATGAAATATTTATCTTCGATTCTTACTCCCATCAAACGACCGAATCACTCAAAAAAAAAAACCTTGGCACAAAGAAAATCTGAAACTTATAAGAAACTCTTTGGTAAGTAAGGCAGACTGGTATATTTGACAGATAGGGCAGCCATTTTGAATTCCATGACCAACTCGATTTGTCCTGACCAATCAGAAGCGACCTCACGTTGTACTAAACTCCTTGTTATTTTTGAAACACGTTTGTTGTATGGGAGCCCCTTTTAAATAATTGTTTTATTTTGTTTTTAGTATTTGTTGTTGTAGCGGCAACCGAAATACATCTTCTGTGAAAATTTCAACCTTCTGATGCTATCAAATGAGATACAGCCTGGTGACAGACGCACAGACGGACGGACGGACGGGCGGACGGACGGACGGACGGACGGACGGACGGACGGACGGACGGACGGACGGACGGACGAACGGACGGACAGACAGACAGACAGACAAACAGCGAAGTCTCAGTAATAGGGTCCCGTTTTTACCTTTAGGTACGGAACCCTAAAATCTAATATCGTTTTGTAGTACGTACTACAAAACGATATGTGTGTAGTTTATTTTATTCACGAATTGTTTAACAATATACCCATATTGTTAAACAATTCGTGAATAAAATAAATCCAGCCCGCAGCCAAGTTGGATTTCACCAACACAATCGGCTCCATAGCGATTCAGTTTGTACCACACCATCCACAAACCATTCTCGAATCACGGATTGGCTATCGAACACTTGCTGAATTCGTACAAAATTAAATAACAACCTTTAATGGTTTCACATCAAAATGTTCTGGATTTCATTAGGCCACTAGGTCAGCGATTTTATACCATAAAGCTCAAAATACACGACGGACACTTACACTGACACTGTGCTTGTAGGTGTGGGCTGATTTAGGTTAAGTGTCAGTGTGTCATAGTAGTCATAGTAACACTTATGACACTTAAAAACTAATGCAGAAGTTTCTTCTTATAATTCTGTTAGAAGTGAAAGAAGTGCCTATTGTGTATACGAGCATAACGTCGTTTTAATATAATAACATATTTTCTTTTGAACACAGATAAGAAAAAAGCAAATCGCTTACATTGTAGAGCTAGTGCCTAAAATTATTAATCCACAAAATAGAAGTACGTAAGTACATAGAAGTAGTAGTAAGTATGTATGTGATAAATGTCTTATAGTTATTGTTCAATCACGTACTGGCACCTAGTACATAATATGTCAATGACTGGCACTACAAAGATACATTTTTTAGTGGTACAAATGGACATAACCTATACTTTCCTATTATTTCCATAAAAATATGGTACATTATTTATAAGTGACTCCAAAAGAAGAGGATTTTCTGGTTTCAACTAAATGCGAGGTCCAATGACATGTCAACTTCTTATCACTAAGCTTACCGCTCACTCCCCCGCCCGCCGCTAACTCCGTGGCCAAACGGTTATATGACCGGAACAGTAGTTAATAAAGTATAAGGGGATTTCGAAGTATTATCTCGAATTACGCACCAACTTTATTAAATGTTCGTATCTTCCTCGTACACTGTGACGTAATCATTTTGATACAAATAAGACCTTTTTCTGAGGTATATTTGTTTTATTATAAAACACTACACATATTTCTGGGAATAATGTTTTGTGTGAGACAAGGATTTTCTATTATGTTTGTAATTTTAGCAATGGGCTCATCCCCAAAAGAAACTATAAGTAGGTAGGTACTTAAGATTTTATGTTCCGTTTTGACGTATTCTTTTGTTTTTTCTTGTTAGGGAAATAAATAATCGTTCAAATAAAAGCCATCCATGGCCACCTTAAAACACCGAGCGGTACAGTTCGGTCGATTGAATATCCAATATCCGTCAGTAGAGCTTTGATTTCTCCCATTTTCTTGAAAACTTTTTAGATCCTACCCTCGAAACTGTTATTATCAGATCGTCTAACGCTAATAAAACAACCCCGAAAGCTATAAACAAAAACTAAACCCACAAAATCGGTTTCCAATCGTATCAAATAACGTAATGTATAAAAGAGTCCGCTTCCATTTTCATTACGTCCATTAAATGTTACTAAAACTTAGTTTTTGCTATAGTTCCGATAAACTCGATAGAAACACAATAATTTTGTTTGGTAAACTTAGGTTGAGGACGTGCTTCGAACGTCCGCCTCTTAATGTCATTATGATATATATTTTATTAGATCATAGAATATATTCAGAAGACAACGAGGGGTGGGGAACAAACTATCGTCGTCCATACTTACAGTGGGCGTACAAAGCGCCACTACATAACTCGTGCGATCTGCCTTGAAGTGGAAATTTACTCGCATTGCTCTGTAGTTTTGTAGATTCATCTATTAATTTATTATTGAATCTAATATTCATTTAGGTAGGTATTGTAATTTTTGCTCGAAAGATTAGCAATAAATAAACAAACATAAGAACGAAAGATATAAATTAAAATAGATGACAAATTCATTTAGACAAGCACATAAATTACAACATATAACTAAATAGCTTGTTTTCTATTGATTTTCGTTCGACGTCGATTTTTCTACGTGAATCTCGCGACTGCAACCAGTGGTCTCAACCTCTCTCCTCAGAAGTCCGACATCAAATTCAGCAGAAATATAAAAATATTTAAATCGCCAAAAGGGGCACGAGTAATTCAAAAATAAGATTCCTAGTCTTCTGTCTGCACCCACACCCCATCCCACCAACATAAATACAAATACACATTGGTTACATTCGCATTGGTTTCGCTATATAGGTGTTTACAAACTAACATTTACTAAAGAACTGAATTAATTTTCCCGGAAGCTTTCACAAATACTTTAAATTATACACCAACTTTGAACACTCAAGAATCTGAAAGTTATTAGTTCTACCACGTACGTTTATTTACCTGGGACGAAACTCTAACCTTGTAATCGTACCTACACCACATCACACATCTACCTACATGTTATTAGTTCTTGAATATGTGTCTTATCCGAGATAAGAGTGAATTTGTATCTCGGATCCCATACGTAGGCCGGTACAAGCACTAAGCAAGACAGGTCGTATCGTTTTCAACAGACTGCCCAACTTTCAACTTTAAAAGTCGCGAATGAAAAGTTTGGTTCATCTAGTGAACGTCCTATATCTAAAACCGCATAGGTGTCAAACTCCCACTTGTGAATTCGTTTCTGAAACACTATTTTAAATTCTGTTGCAAAACCAAAATTCCTTTTCACAACACAAAGCATGTTCTCACTACTCCGACCTTACTCCACGTTTATTAATAAGGCTATATGAATTTAAGAAATTATAATTTCGTTAAACGTACCATGGTTAAAGGATAATGTAAATAAATACCCAAAACTTAACATAAGTTACCAAAAGAAGCTTTTCTTTTTGTCGAAAAAAAAAAACAACAAAATTAGAATAATTTGGCGCTATTTAGTGAACAAACAAAAACATTTACGCGCCCCAGCCCAACATGGTTCCGCTATAAAGGGTAAATTAATTATACCTTCTTATCAAGAAGTTTATTATATCCACCCAACAATTAAATCCGTCCAACTGTTTTCTCACGAAAATGTTAATAATTTTCAATTTTAATACCATTATGCACTTCACGAGGTGGGAAGTAATTTAAATTCAGTTAGAAGAAGCCGCGCGAAGTCGCCTTTGGCTCTTTTAATCTTATTTATTTTAATTTATTCGAATAGATTAATTCTGCGTGGTCGGCCGATATTCTGCGATGGTACGATAATTGTCTATGACAATGGGGCCAATTTTGAACAGATTTATTTCTTTACAAGTTTAATTTCGATGAAAAGTTGGCGTCGAGTTTTGTTGGAACAAGGATCTAATTCTTTTTTTTTCAAGATTGTCTTCGCACGATTTGCTTAACTACCTAGTCAGATTTAAGTGGTCAATCTTTGCAAAAAACTTATAAAAATGGTTTTTTTATCGCCAACTCGCTCACTTTGGTGTTTTTATCGATAAAGAGCAGCAGTGCCTTATCATATTCGTTCAATATTCTAAAATACAATCATTTAGTAAGATTTGTATTTTGCGTAGTGATGTGATGAGTCATAGCAGAGGCGCGTCGCCATAGCGTCGCAAATTCTGTGCTTAACTATTATCAATTTATCACCTATTCTGTATTCATGTTTAAAGCTCAAAATACAAAACTGACACTGTGTGTGCTGCTGTGTGCTGTAAGTGTGGTCTGTTTAGCACACATATAAAAAAAAAATATGGCACTCGTGGACTGCCACGGTTAAGCTATTGCATAGCATTTTTTATCAACTTATGCAATTATAATTATTTATTTATTTTGTACCATGTTGCCATGGTTACCATGCAGCTCGGCCGAGCGTTAGCTCTACAGCGGAGTGGGGGGTGTTAGGTTTTATTTTCGTTACGGAATTTCTTGATTCCGCCCGCGATAAAAGCTTAGCAATAGCTTAAAAATTCGTGAACGTGTGCTGTAGGGGTGGTCTGTTATAAGTGAAGTGTAAGTGTCATCGTGTATTTTGAGCTTTAGAAGCTTTTGTCCAAATACCGTTGTGTATTTTTACACATACATATACCTAGGTACACAGCCACTTATTTGTAGATAGATATATTAGGACAATTATGTTTGGTTTCTAATCAGTAAGTAGCTAAATAAGCTAATTATGTAATACGTTAGCTGTAGTATTTAGACAAGCCATGAATTACATTGATCACATGGCTTTCCGTTTGTTGATTTTGCTAACTGATTGGATAAACAGTCTGACTTTGGCGTATATATGTGTGTTTTACTAGATGTTACAAAGACTGGTAAATGGATACAGATGTGTCGTATAATCGACTGCTTCATTTTTAGGGTTCCGTATCCAAAGGTAAAAACGGGACCCTATTACTGAGACTTCGCTGTCTGTCTGTCTGTCTGTCTATCTGTCCGTCCGTCCGTCTGTCCGTCTGTCACCAGGCTGTATCTCATGAACCGTAATAGCTAGAAGGTTGAAATTTTCACAGAAGATGTATTTCGGTTAAAACAAAACAAAATAAAACTAAAACTAAAAACAAAATAAAACAATTATTTAAAAGGGGCTCCCATACAACAAACCTGTTTCAAAAATAACAAGGAGTCAGGACAGGAACAAGGACAGGAGGACAAATCGAGTTGGTCATGGAATTCAAAATGGCTGCCCTATCTGTCAAATATACCAGTCTGCCTTCACTTACCAAAGAGTTTCTTTTATGTTTCAGATTTTCTTTGTGCCAAGGTTTTTTTTTGAGTGATTCGGTCGTTTGATGGGAGTAAGAATCGAAGATAAATATTTCATATTTTCCTATAAAATTTAAAAATTGGTTGTTGTAAACCATTTTAGGGTTCCGTATCCAATTGTGATAGTGGTACGGAACCCTTTATGCGCGAGTGTCGCACTTGCCCCGTTTTTTTATTTGTAGACTATGATTTGACACATGATGATCCTGAAGAAAAAACGTCAAATACAAAGAAACAAAACGGCAGACCGTAGTCTGAAATAAACTTTTATTCATTCATCCTACTAATTATTATAAACGCGAAAGTTTGTATGTATTGTATGTATGTCTGTATGTGACTTTATTACTCTTTCACGCAAAACTACTGAACCGATAGCGATGAAACTTGGTATATAGATTAGGGTGTCCCAAAAAATTCAAAGTCGATATTTTTTAACGGGTATGCGTTAAAAAATATCGACTTAATTTATTTGTATCATTGTCAAAACTAGTGTAGATTAAATTTCAGGCAATTTGATCAACGGTAACCCGTGCCGACTTGCATCGCAATGTTTCAGTACTAAATTGTTCTGAAGTTTCCTAGTTGATCACGCTCTTCGTATCGAAAAGTTAAAAATAGCTCTTTGATTTTGTTAGACTTATTATTTTTCATCGTCCAACATGTCAGTGGAATTACGTAGCTCAATTGAGCATGAGGGATTCAGTATATATTCTTGAAGCCACTATCGAAGCTCTGGGTCATAACGTTGACGAATTTGCTATCAGTAAGTTTTCAATTTAAAGAAAACTTACTAATGGAAACGCTTCACGTGCTGAAGCTAAAAACTTGATTTTCAAGATGAGGTGCTTGATGTCGTGATGGTTCTTAGGATGGAAAGCTGTTGCCTGCTCTAGCTGCAGGAAAAACAGTTTAACTTTTGTTATTTCCTACAGGAACAGAAAAGAGAGATGCCAAAAATAATGCGAAGCGGAGACGCAAAAGCAGGAAAGCGGAGCGCGGGCTCCCGAAAATAATATAACCGGGGACATCGCTCAGATGATGATGATGATGATAAAATATGAAAAATAACCTTTAAATAACTCATTTAAATATTATAATTAAGAAAAGCAGATTTGGGTTTCATTTTTACTAGTTTTTTGGATTTCTAAATTGAATCTTTCTATTCCGCAGTACTAATTTGTTCAGATAAACTTCAAAGTTAAGTCGGCACCGGCTTATCCTTGTTCGATCGCAATAATATTTCATATTTAAGTAATTAGGATCGTATCGAAAAAATATAGAGGGTATGCGTATCGAAAATCGCAAAAAAAAAATTACCCCTTATAGCCTGGGACACCCTAATATAGATAACTGAAGACCTAGAATAACACATAGGGTACTTTTTATCCTGATATACCCGCGGGATCGAGGGTGAAACCGCGGGTGAAACCGCGGGGCGCAGCTAGTTCATTCATAAAACAATCAAATACCTGGTTCATTATGGCCAAAAGTGCCCAACATGCTGGCTGCCCCTGAATGGCCAAAGACACATCACATTCATTTCATCATTCACAGTCTGAAATTAAAAAACGAAGTAAAGTTATTTTATTTAAGTACGCACGCACACCTTCCAAAGGTCTGGGGTTCCATAGCCCCGTGATAGTGGACGTATGTTAATATTATTCAATTTCATGGTAACCCTACTCGTAGCTGAACAATTAAACCTAGATATCTCAGCATCGTTAAGGTATCTACATAGTATATACCTACATCTATATAGTAGATATTCTGGATATTCTAGATGTTAGCCGTTAGCCGTTCCAGTTACCTCAATTTATAGCTAGGAACTCCTTATGTTAGATAGAACCTTGATTTACATAAAACAAGAACGGTTATTTATCTAGGAGTAGACTACGATCGTTTATTTTGCGAGAAATTACAATTTTATTAATTTAAAACGTTTGATGCGGTGTTTGAAAATTGATCTTGTTAGATTAAATACTAAACGTTATTTCTTAAATAGCCTTATTAATAAACGTGGAGTGAAGTCGGAGTAGTGAGAACTTGCTTTGTCTTTTCCGTGACAAAAACTTTCAAAGTTGACAGACAGAGTCAAAAAGCGGTAAAATTACTCCGACCTTACTACACGTTTATTAATAAGGCTAAAAGTGTTTTAGGAACTTTGAAAATATTGCATTCGAGTCTCTGATTTCATTTACGCAGCGTCCTATGTAGACGATTGGATGCGAACGCGATTGCGATCCGATCCGATCCGGTGCGGTGCGGTGTGACGCGGCGACTCTGTCCTACGTGCGCGCGTATCGTCCTCCCAAAATATGGTGTCGGCGGCGCGGCGTCATCGCATCTAGTTCGGACGTAAATGTCAAGTCGACAGATCGCGTTCGCATCAATTCGTGCCGCGCCGCAACGCAGCTTACGCACGTAGGCCACTTCAATGACTATCGACTGTTTGTTTTTTCTGCAACACATCGGATCGGATCGCGTTCGCATCCAATCGTCCACGTAGTACGCTGCGTTAGAAAGCATTTCTTCAAAAAGCAGACTAAATACTATTAAAATAAAAAAATTAATATATACTATTAAGGCAAATTTTATATCTAGGTACAGATAAAATATGTTTGTCGAATAAAATCAAATATACCGCCAAATTTACAAAAACCAGATTAAATTAAACATTGCGAGAACAACGAAGAACACCTACTGAAATAAAAATTATAAGCAAGACAGATTTTCTAACCTTCTTCTACCTAACGTTAATTAAAGCATTAGTCAAAATCCAATGATAAAACAACATTACCAACAAAAATCTTTAAATATTTGTTTCCCATTCCGTCCTACAAAACGGTCCTTACATCTTATTACTTGAAATAACACCGCAGATTAAATCAACAATAACCATTATCTTCATTTCAAACATACCCTGAAAAAGCCACGGCTCCTAAACGCGAAAATTATTATAATGTACTAAATATGTTAATTTTCTCTACTAATATTAAATGGGAAAGTACCTACATGAGTGACACGACGAGTAAAATCTGCAAAACCGGTTGTAAATGTTGCAACTGAGCTCAGCGACTAGGCTTATGAGATGGTTACAAACTTGTTAGTTAACACACGAATTCTGACATATATTGATTTCAGTACGTGTTACGTATTATCCAGATCTTTAGCTATCTGCATACCAAGTTTCATCGCAATCGGTGCAGTAGATTTTGCGTGAAGAAGTAACCAACCTCTTTATAATATTATAGTATAGATTAGATAGATCGGATGCGGCAGCTAATCTTTTGATGTCCAAAGCGAATAAGGAATGACGAAGCGAAACGCATACATATTCTAGTTCGTGTTTACCCCTTTATAGAAATGACGCGAGAAAAACCACAGTACGCAGTACTATCCTACTAATATTATAAAGCTGAAAGTTTGTGAGTATGTTTGTGTATGTGCGTGTGTTTGTTACTCAATCACGTAAAAACCGCTGAACCGATTACCATGAAACTCGGTATGTAGAAAGCTGGAGACCTGGAACTTTTTATCCCGATCTTCCCGCGAGATCGGGACTTACACGGGTAAAACCGCGGCCGCAGCTAGTAATGTACTAAATATGGAAATGTTCTACTTTGTTAGTACTATGACTATGAATAAACGTAAGCTCAAGCTCTGAAACGTGGTGGGTTACTGTCGTAATTTCATGTTGAGTTACTCTGTTTAAAAGGTCGCATACCTACACATAATTATTTTAACATGTTGGTGGTAATTTATCTACTGACTTCATCCTACGGTTTCAAATATAGGAGGAAAGGATACCTCTGTGGGATACCAACTCGTTGTCCATACAAATGTAATCGACTATTTCCTCCCTGGATAAAGACAGTGCAAATATTTTTATGCCATAAAACCTATATCTGCCATGACCATTGGATGTTCACGGTCTAAAATTAAAATGATAATATACCTAGTATTTATCGGAATAAAGGTGAAGCATTGAAGCATTTCCATCCTTAACCGCGCGGTAGCTAACTCGAGTTGCAGCGTCATAACAGCGACAAAACAGTAGGTACTCAGTATTTTAATGTTGTGAAAATTAACTTACCGTGTAATCGGTTCTGTAATTTTAAATCCTTTAAAATCATACAAATATTTTTTCCTTCATATTTTTTATGTCTCGTAAATTAATATGTTTAAATAAGTTTAAATAAACATAAGAATTGTAACGCATTTGCTCTTATTACCTGCTGGAGGAGGGTTATTTTGTCAATATGTTAACGTTTCCAGTATAAAATACATCCGTGTTTGGGATTCACATTGTGATTGTGCATCAAAGACTGAAATTCCAGCAATTTACATACAAATGCGGTAACCTCCCAAGTTTGAATGGCTCACCATGGCCGGGTGTTTGAGCAAAAAGCGTGGATTAACTCGTGCGTTG
Organism: Idaea biselata; assembly: GCA_958496205.1. Taxonomy (NCBI): domain Eukaryota; kingdom Metazoa; phylum Arthropoda; class Insecta; order Lepidoptera; family Geometridae; genus Idaea; species Idaea biselata. The sequence continues at coordinate 3,593,099 of OY292399.1, forward strand.
ACATACTCTGTGCCTTCATTAATGTTGTCTTGGTTCTGTGGAACTAGATGGGACTGCATCTTAAATATTTATTTTTAATTCGTGTTTTCTTTATATTTTTGGTAATTTATTAAGTAGGTCGTACTTAAACAATTTCCTTTTAACCATGGTTAGTGTAAAATTTACATTTAACGCACTTAGGATACTGTACTAGTTTGCGGGTGGAACTGGTCTAGTGGTAAATACCCCGTTAATAGATACTTTCATTCTGAGGGTCGTGGTTTAAAATCCCGGCCGGTTTAAAAATTCTGCGCTATTTGACATCGCTCTAACGGTGAAGAAAAACATCGCGTCTTAACCGTCCGAGCAAAATCGGTTCTGGCCTACTACAGAGGCTTAAATCACGTATAAAGAAGGACACGTACGGAAAACGCTTAGCTTAATGATTATTATAGTCATCCTTTGTTTCCAAAGACACAATTACCCATATTCATGTTGCACTCAAACTATAAAACGGTTCAGTTCGTAAACTTCCTGTTTTTCTCGTAACTTCGTTGTTTATCGCAGGATGCGATGTACAAATCTAGTTTATTGCAACTTTATTGTTGCAACTTTACTCTGTCCATTTGTAATCGGTTTCTCGGCGATTTTAAACCGTATTACATTGGGATAACATTCATGTTTCTTGCATATTTAACGTCGTTTTCGGAAACAATCTACGAAGTAATAACACTAACGTATGTGGGATGAGCGAACATACGTTGGTAACGTTGCGTTCCTATCTAAAACGGTCTGTAGTACACTCGTAGTTGTCTTCGATGAATAATGTATTTAATTCAAGTAATTTGTTCAGTTTAAACTGTTGTTGTTTTACATGATACATTTCGATAGTCTTTTTGTTTAATTACGATTTTCTTTTGTTTTCGCTTCGATCGTAAAAAATATACGTACCTACCTATAAATCATCTAATTGGTGAAGTTGAAACGGTTGTTGTTTTACCTGATACCTTAGGCCTATAGCCTTTTTTTTTCATTTGTATTGTATTTTTTCTTTTTGTTTCGATCTTAAGGCTCTAGACAGAAGACCTGCATTTCAACTACAAACTGCAAATGATGGCAATCTTGCTAACATCGTTTTAGATGATTTCGATTAACTTTTTGTTCCATTTCGATTGTCTTTTGTTTTCGTTTCGATCAGAGAGCTATAGATAGACGAACTGCAAATTAACTGCAAACTGCAAATGATTACAATTGTGCTAACAACTAAGTGCAGTCAAAATGCTAAATCTGCCTAAAGGCTAAGTTAGTCCGGTATTATTCCGTAGTCCGGTAGTAGTACGCCATATGTTTAAAAGTCGATTTGCATCATCGGACTGCAGAGGCGAAAAGTCCGGTACCGAACTAAATACCGATTACTTAGACATAACCTCCAAATAAATCTAAATCAAGTAAACCCACAAAACTTAGCTAATAAAGTCATAAATAATTTCCCCATAATCAAAATCCTTTATCATCCAAACACGTAAAGCCTTAGAATCCAATGATCCACGATAATCACATACTTTATGAGGTATTCATTAAGAAGCCGCGGTCATAAGTGCCCATTAGAAATATGATCGCCTAATATCGCTTAATCAGCCACAGGGAGACGTAAACTAAACCATTCTGTTAAAGTGCTAGATTAAACGAAGCCGCGTGATAAAGTTATACTACCAATATAACTTGGCCTAGAGCCTTATTCTATGAGACAGCTATTTTTCTCTTTGTGAATTTTATTTTTGTGTTTGAGGTTAACATTTTATAAATCGAGGATGGGTACCCAATTGGATCTATGATCGCTTTGATTCTAAGCCGGTTGTGGATATAGTTCGACATTGTTCAGGAATAACGGGCCCTTCATCTAAATTTTAGATGATTTATACAGCGTAGGCAACTTTTAATCCGTGCTATTTATGGCGATGTAGGGCCCGGGATATTGTTAGGTGATATAGGCTTGACCAGCCTAGTCAGCCATGTCCAGAAAAAAGAACGGGTCAATATGTCTGGTGCTAACTAAGCCGTGGGTTTCCTCACGATGTAAAATTTAAACATGGAGAGTGTATTCCTTTAGATGTATAGTATTCACTAAGAAAGAGTTTATCCATATTCCCACAGGATCGGAAATTATTTGGGCGAATCTGGGCACTACTTGTTGTATTTATCTGGAAAAATCTTGATACGAGCTTTGTTCATAAGCAGTGCCATAATACTGGGTGAAATTTACTTACCATCGCAGAATAGGCCACTGGTTCCGAGGTTAAGGACGGAGGGTATCAGATTACTCTGGCTCTTGTATAAGGTTGGAACGACCGAGCTATTTCGTACGACGTTTATGAATAGGGCTTATTTTTCTTTTAATTACGTGCCGTGTTGGTTTGCTGATGGTTGCCGACGCATCTTTGGGTGTGGCGTTTATTGCGTTTATTTTATGGAAAACATTTTAACCTTACGACTTAGAGACTTAGTTGCGAGTAAAAGGTACCAGTCTTAGGGGAACGTGCTGCATTTTAAACTACTTCATCATTATGCATCTTTACAAGCTTATGCATACTAACAACCTAATCCTTACAAGACAAAACAATGTTTTTAATTTTTATTGCTAATTTTTGAATCTGTGAATAATTCCGAGTGATGTCCCCGGTTGCATTCCTCTCGGGAGCCCGGGGTCCGCTAAACTCCAATTATTATTATTTTTAATTTGGGGTCGGCGCAGTAGCTAAGTCATCATTGACCATAGCTTCTGAAAATAGATTTGACAACATCTGCCGCCGCCTGCCAGACACCAACACTCCAAAGGACCAATCAATTTATCCGCCACCGCACGGGGACAACTTAACATTTACTAGTCTGTCGGATCTCTTAGTCGCCTTTTACGACACTCACGGGAAGAGATGGGGTAACCCTATTCTATGCCCGAGCTACACGACATATGCCAGAGCTACACGACTATTAATAATTCCATATGCGTATGCTTGATTTGGACCGCATTGACACTTAACATTCCGTGTGTTGGTAGTAAAAACACTATGAAAATAACCACTAACTAACTCTTGTTTGGAACACCAAACGATAATCAGGTGCGAAAAACTAAATGTAGTCTAGTCACGTTACATTCCAGTAGGTACTATATCACATCTGAGTCTAGCTAGACAGACTAGACAGGTATTATTTAGAAATCTTTCTTGATGTAGGTAAAGGGTTCGATTCCAAGAGACCTTTTCAATTGAAAGCACGATTAAGTGCGTCGTCGCCTCTGTGATTTATTATTTAAAGGTGAACGTAGACGATTTTCCAAAGAAGTTTCATCGATTTTGTTTTTAGGGTTCCGTAATTAAAGGGTAAAAATTTACTAAGAATTAACTAAAAAAAATAACTACTATGTGAACCGATCACGGTTCACATAGTTCGATTTTTACTGGTCTAATCGCCCTTTGTTATTTATTTTCTTACCTCGACGTTTTAACCATGTTACAATGGTCTTGGTCGCGAGGGAACTGTATGTATCTTTTAATAAATCGTGTGAATTTAAAAATACAGATTAGAATAAATATATATTAAGGGCCCTATTCTGAAAAACTGAAAATCCATGTCGGGCGCATCGAAAATTGTTGATTATTTCATGACGGAATGTCGTAGAACTTTTTTTTGTGTACAGATTGTAGGCGACATTGTTTCCGATATTTTAGTGCAGTTTCCATACAAATATGTCGAAACGTATTGAAGCCTATCGACATTATAGCCAAATCAGACATTTTTTGTCTAAAATTTGGATAGGCTTTGCACCAATAGGAGGTTCTTGTCTTAAAACTACACCAAAATGTAGGAAACAATGTCACCTACAATCTGTGCACAAAAAAAAGTTCTACGACATTCCGTCATGAAATAATCAACAATTTTCGATGAGCCCGACAGGGATTTTCAGTTTCAAGGTCGTTGGCGTATATACTCCTCTTAAGTTATATATTAAAACTCCCATGCAAGAAACCTGATTTTTAATGCTAATGGTATGGAACCCTTCATGCGCGAGTCCGACTCGCACTTGGCTGTTTTTTTTTTCTTTCTAATTTTATTCAGATTCGGTTGATTAATAGCAAACTATGAATCGTTTGTCTTTTACTGTCATATGACGTTTCAAACTTGATAGACAGAGACAAACATTACATAAGTTATTCATCTGTTAATCATCGGTTAAAGCTAGGTAAGGGGGTAAATGTAAGTGTATTTTATGCGAGACATTTGACTCGACGATCCTGCAACAAAAATGTAGGTATTAAAAACTGCATTGAGATTTTTTATTTATTAATTAGAGAAGAGAAAATATCTTGTTAATGGGTTACAAGTACAAGTTCTTTGTGCTGTAACATGATAAAGTATACTTGGTTCATTAAATTATACTTTGCTAGTGGAAGTAGAATTATGTAGAAACATTAAGAAAATATGGGGTCATATTGCCGACGTCGATTGTATGGTCTTATGGCCACTATCTTCACAAGAGGAGGGGTTCTTGCATACAAATAAAAAATTGATAAAAACAAGAAGCATGAACTAAAAATTATATTAAATTAATTATATTAAACTCTGTATAAATATTATTATGTACTTGCAAGAAATAAAAGCCTTTTTTTTATTATTTTTTTATTTTATTTATTTTATGGTCACTATCTGACCAGATGTTACCTATCGCTATTCATATAGCCATTCAATACCTTTTAGATGGTTCGTACAGCGCAAGTAACCTTTAATCTATATGCTATTTAAAGATACGGTACCTAGTCTCGGAAAATGAGACGATAAAACTGCGTCTAGCTGACCCACTAGCCTCAGTCGTATGTCGAACCGTTGCCACGTGAGCACCTGCTGTCACACTGCGATTATCTTTTTAACATCTATAAGAATGCCTTTTTGCTTATTTACAAAGCCTGAATCATTCTTAAAGACAAATGTTTTTAAATACAATAATTTGATGAAAATGCGTGTAGGTATTTCCAGCTCATTTTTCGAATACGCAATGTTAGATTATACCGTATCTACTAATTTTGTTTTCATCTAAGCTATTTACGGCACTGTAGTACCCGGGACATTGTAAGGTGGAGTAGGTTGCTAGTCAACCATGCCCAGAGGAAAGAGCGTCTGGAGCTACCTAAGCTGTGGTTATTATTACGGTGTTTTCCTTCACCGTAATAATAACCACGATTATCGTCACGTCGTCACTATCTTTCTTTTAATAATAACAGATACAATACAGATAAAGTCAAAGTCAAAGAATTTATTTGCTTATAACAAGGTAAATTACAACAGATTTCAATAAATTAAAATATAAGGTCAAGCCTGTTATTGCCTTCTAGGCGTGCAAATATTTAAACAGATACAATACATACAGACCGATACAATTTACGGGTAAGGTCAACATCGTGAATATACCGACATGTCCTAGGTCTCAAATACAAATCATTTATTTATAACACAAGGTACATACATGTCTGTCATGTTCGAAGGTAAGGGACATTCACCAAGCCGTATTAGGCTTCTGAAACGCCAATCTCCTCTAAGAGGAATCCCTTGCCCTATTGTGGGACAAATCAGCGGGCTAACAAAAACAACATGTTGTTCAGCTAGTACGACTTTAGACGCTATTATTATTGCTCATTAATAAAATAAGTAAATTCTGTGAACAACACACACAACACACAGCGCCATCTAGCCCCGTGGTAAGCGGCTAAACTTGTGTTACGGTGACTAGACAACGGATATAATACTTTTATAATAATAATTTATTTTTCGTTTCTAAATACATACCTACTACTAATATTATACATAGAGGGACCAGACACAAATATTTATTTTTAAGCATAAATACTTGCATCCGGGATTCGAACCTTCAACCTTCTGCATTAAAGTCGAGCATCGCACGACGCGCCACAGAGGTCGTCAAATTATGATAATTGATGTTTCCCAAAAACTGCCCTTCTGTATAATAAAAATAATACAGTCACAAAGAACATTACAAAAGAAAAATAAATATAAGTATTATATCCGTTGTCTAGTCACCGTAACACAAGCTTAGTCGCTTACCACGGGGCTAGATGGCGCTGTGTGTTGTCGACACAATTTATTTATTTTATTTATTTATTTCATAATGTTTTTCATGAACAAAACTCACCTACTTGCTCCTACCGTTCACCCTCTCGCGACCACATCCCCCCATAAATCATATTACACCCACAATTTACGTACAGTTCCGTATTTCACCAAATTGTATTGTCCTCGGAAACCAGTGACTTGTTTCATGATAATCACATTTTCTGTATGTCCGAACGTACCATCGTCCGGTGTCCACCTACGGGTATCCTTTTTTTAAAACGAAAAGTCGCCCGTTACAACCAATTTTTGTTCGCTCCCAAGTTAACAAAATAAAAGCGGAATGGAAAAAGAACTGTAGTTCATTTGTAACACTACATTGAATTTAGGAAGACAATTTATTAAAGCAATGTTTTATTCGTATTGGATTTTTTTGCAAATTCACACTGTAATGTATCGTTACTGTTGTCTAATGGAGCAATCATTATAAATAAGGTACCTGAAGTTTGCACAGACCTACGTTGTATTCGTATCGTCAAGCGTTCTTGTCCCAATTCCGAAACGTAAGCCGTTGCAGCCATTGAGTTAGACGTTTTGGAATGCGTTCCTACCTTGAACCGTGACGAAGAAATAACTAGTGCACTAGTGAGGTATCATCTAGCGTGCTTCACTTTAGACCCTTTCGTCCCTAATATCTGGTCAGATACTGACCAAACGATAACCTATCTTAAGAAAAAAAGGAGGTAAGGATTGAATGAATTAAAGAAAAGAAAAATAGAAAAATAAATATATGTAGTATATCCGTTATCTAGTCACCGTAACACAAGCTTAGTCGCTTACTACGGGGCTAGATGGCGCTGTGTGTTGTTTACAGAATTTATTTATTTATTTTTATTAATTGAGATGTAGGTAGGTAACTACTTATGAATGTTTGTCGGAGGTAATCTCGGCAATTTATAAACCGATTTTCATGATTCTAACACGAATCGAAAGCTATATAAAGTAGTGTTTGCTCCTTTTTTATGGTTTATCGTACGCTCACAACGCTCTACTCGTTTCTTTTACAACACCACCTTACACAAATTCACATTTTTTATGAGAGAAAATTACACGTTATAGATAAAAATATACCCTCGAACTGCGGGGTAAATTGCCTGAAGGTATAACGTAGGTAAACACAGGACTGACCTTACCTTGACCCACATTAATTTCAATCCGAGTTCTCCTACTTATGTTCAACTAAATCTTACATAATTAACACTGAATACAGTAATAATCACTTTAAATAATTATTAAAATTTGAGAACTTTATCCACGTTTGAAAGCTATGTTTTATTACTAGCTGCTGCCCGCGGTTTCACTCACATAACTTCCGACTGTGCTTCTTAGTACTAAACTACTTAGGTAGGTACATATTTTTGAAATATACTATGTCTACACAAACTTCTGTTCCGAAGTGGACGGCGGCGTTCGAATCTCGGGATGATGCAATCTTTTTGTTGATTTAAAGATTTTGTCGAAGACATCGACAAGTTCGTGACGGCTCAACATTTTGTTGTATTATTACAGAAATCTTGATGTTACAGATGCTGTATTATTAGCTACTTTTAGACCCGATATTCCCACGGGATCGGGACGTACGCGGGCTATACATAATAAAACGTCGCAGTAGGTTCAGTGTTCACACATAAGCACGTATGTATATATCTAAAGTTTCTCATTCATAATTTAGAAGGATAACAGGTGGTCCAACAGAATTTGACTTAATAACGTTAATATTCGTGGAAGCCACTGCGGGAACCCCCATTGCGGAGTTAGCCTCGCACGGGCTACTATATTACGACATAAATCTCTATACCAACCCATTTTCCTTAAACATGGAGATAATTTTATGTGATAACTCTATGTGCTGAATGCGCTAGGTGTGTTTTTATGATAGAGGTGGTCTGTTTGGAATTTGATCACGCATAAACATTAAACTTTGCGTCAATTTTGTTGATTTTTATGTTTCTTTTACAAACACATCAGTAGGTACATTTATATTCTCTATAGATGAGATGAGGTCAGATACGGTTGCAGTTTTAAAAAAAAACTTTTTGTTGTCGAATTTAAAATGGCATTTAAAATAATATGTGCGTGATTTACTTTGATTTCCAAAAGATTATTATTAACCTAACATTTAAGTCGAAAATTAAAGCCACCGAAAGTTAAATCTTGTCTCTTCCGCATACTATTTATTATGTTAACTAGATGGAGGTTTTTTCGAATATAATGCTAAATTGTTGTTTATTCTTTCCCGCAGGTACTTTACAAATAGTTAAGAGTGAGGAGGATGACCATGGAAAGTTCGAGTGTGTCGCCGAGAATTCCATAGGGACAGAGTTCTCGAAACCAACACTACTTTACGTCAAAGGTATGTAACTACAGAAGTCGTAATGCTATTTTACGCAACTATTGCGTTATCGGTAAACTTGTCTTTAGGCCGGTTACAGTGCTCGACCGACCGTCAGTGCGTACGATCCGTCCTGACGGTACGCATTTACCGACTGTCAGTTTGTACCATTCAGTGCTCGCCTGACTAACAAACTGACAATGGTACGCACAACCATACTATCGGTGTACCGGTCGATGTCGCACTGAACGCATTCATTTGTTTCCATATCGCGTCCATCGACCGACGGCACGCAAACGGACGCGCTCGACTGACGGTCCTCGTACGATCCGTCCAACACTGTAACGAAATAACAAGTGTGACTAACGTACGCACCGACGACGGTTGGTCGAGCAGTGTAATCGGCCTTAACCTACCGTCAGTTTGTACCATTCAGTGCTCTCCTGACCAACAAACTGACGATGGTACGCAAATCCGTACTGTCGGTGTACCGGTCCGTGCAGCACTGAACTTTTTTCAATTTCGATTGTGTTCAATATTTCTATTCGACACATATATTTTATCTGTAGAATAAAAATTAGCCATTAATGAAATGCGACACGTAGATAAAGTATACAAAGGTTAAAGTGTTTAAAACTTAACACTTGTTATTGACGTTCCAATTAACGCAACACAAACAATGTTTTGTTAGTGGAAATTGAAAGACAATGTAGGTAACTTCGTTTACACTGCGAACCCCTTAAGTGGCCTTTTCAAACCCGAACAAATATAAGACAGGGGTTGGATGTGAGTAGAAAACAAGTTGACGACCTCTGTGGCGCGACGTGCGAATGCCCGACTGCTATGCAGACGGTTGCGAGTTCGATTCCCGCCGGGTGCAAGTACATATATATACTTCAAAAGAAATATTTGCTTCTGGTTCTGTGTCTCTATGTAAAATATATATGTATTTACAAAAGAAAAATAAATTTAAGCATTATATCCGTTGTCTAGTCACCGTAACACAAGCTTAGTAGCTAACCATGGGGCTAGATGGCGCTGTTTGTTGTTCACATAATTCATGCTACAGACTATCGGCCGATTTCTCGCCAGTCGAGAGCTATGCCCGGTTAGGGGTTCAATTTGGTATAAGCGTGTTTTGGTACCTATATTATGTGCTTATATGATGCATATTATGCGAGAACATACAATAATTCAACCATGTTATGTCAAAGTCAAATCATAACCCTACTCTTTTCTCCATACAAACATTACAAACGTAGTCGACTGTTTCCTCCCTAGATAAAGATATTAAAAACATATGTTTATGCCATAAGTCCTATATCAGCCAATGACAATGCACTTACGATTTGATTTTTTTTATTTTTTATTTCTGATCTTTTTTCTATTTAAATTAGAAAATGAGACAAACCAAAAAGTAGGGACGGGACATAGTCATGGCAGATATAGGTTGTATGGCATAATAGTTATTTGTTATGCAAGGCTGCAAAGTTGATTTTTGCAGCGATTACTTGTATTGAAACCTGAGCTAGCGAAGCATTCTAGGATTGAACCACGAGCGCAAGCGAGTGGTTCTAATATAGAATGCTGAGCGTTGCGAAGATTTCAAAGGTACGAGATGCAAAAAACTTTGCTGCCGAGTGAAACACACAATTTTTCACCTCACTACAGCGAGGAAAACGCTAGGTGCATTTTTCCGGTAGAAAACTCAATTCGGCATTATGTACCGCTTGCACTAACTCTGCAGTTGTTAAATTAATATCTTCGTCGCTGCTGGACTCGCTCATATTTAAATATCATCAAAATCATAAATGATTCCTCGTTTTTGTAAATAATAAAAATAAGCAAACAATCTCTAAATTGAATAATTCATGAAAAAAACCTGCTTGATACTAATGATAATAAACAATAAATACGACATTGGCAATGTGCAACAAGACTTCGTGGTTTGATGCCATGAACAAAAAAAAAAGAAATGAGGTTCCGGTTTCCGCATTTTTAAAGGACTTGCTTTAGAGAAATGTATAGACAAGACTGATTCGAATTTTAAAAACACTTTCCACGCTAGCGCGCAAAATGCGATTTTGCACGCAGAAATCTGCGTGCAAAACGATTGTTTCTGAGGTTGTGAGGTGAAAACATATTTGCTCTAATGTCATTATCCAGGGAGGAAACAGTCGTCTGCGTTTGTATGGAGAATTAGTAGGTAGACTATCGTCTTAAACACTTAAATAAAATATCAATACGAAATAATCACTAAAAGGTTTGATCAATAAAAATTCTATATTGCACTGATTTCACTCTAAAAGTGTTTATTTCCGTATTTTTCCATTATTTACCCAGATTACTTACATGTCCATCATTCGAAGGTTTACCTTTACGTCAAAAGGCTTACCTTTTACACCAAAACCTTTTGAGGTGAAATTACTTAATGATCCCCTTTCGCCTGCACGATACTACGATTAGTTTAGAAAGGGACACAGATACTGTATTCGTAGGTCAGGGTTTCTTAAATTAGGGGTCGCGAACCCCTGCGGCGTGTCTCACGCCGCCTCTCGTGAGGGTTTTTTTCTTTTTAAGGTTTCAGGAAAGCGGGTCATTAAGACCAATCACCCTGGGGGATTGTAGTAGTATGAAACATTGCCTACCTTTCCCTGGAATATGGTGAAGAGAAGGACACCGAGGAGTTTTGGTGGGTAAACCTGTTGCCGCCCTCCATCCTAGGCCAACAGGGAGCCCCCCACATCCCCGCCGCTCCCCCCGGAGCGGTGGGATAGTGCATAAGGTCGCATTTCGCCTTGTTAAAAAAAGGGGTCGTGAACGCTTTGGGGCATTATCTTTTGTGATTTCTAATATTCTTATGACAGCAGATTGTACTTGTTACCTATTGTGTGGTTTTAGTTTTTTTAATTTATAAGTCTTCTTATGCACAATCCTTACTTTCTTGGCCCTTAGCACGACTTCTATTAATCGTAATAACATACCAATTGCAATTTACGAACTCTAAAATTCTTGTTTAGTGATTTATAAAAAAACTAGGTATATTTTTTTAAAATCGTGATTTAAATTAAACTCTTTTTCTGTTTTAATCGTTTTGGTTTTATTATGATATTTTTCAACGAGCGACGTTCCGAGATGTTTACAGACATTTAATCGTGTTTACTTGTAAAAACCAGATCACAATTCTAATAGTTTACAGTTTTATCTAGTTTCTTTAATATCATAGAGAAGGATTCGCGGTAGTCAGACTTTGTTACTCAGGGGCCGCACCGCGTCGTGAGGCCATAGTTTGAGTAACGCTGTTGTAGGTAATGAATGAGAGAGAGACGGAGTTATAAGGTTAATGCTAAAAGTAGCGTAGGTTGAAAGCCCTCTCATTATGCTGAAGTACTGAGATTTGATGTAGTGTTCGTCGTAATCAGAGGTTCATTCGGTACACATTTGGCTGTATTCATGTAGGTAAACAAAACTGTTTGCGAAGCCATAGGTACGCCTCTACCAGCAAACACAGTTGCTTTCACAATATGGCTGTTTTTTTAACCGACTACAAAAAAAGGAGGATGTCGACCCGTATAATATTGTTTGTATGTAAGTGTATAAAATTAGTTATTTACTCTATTCTGGGATGCTATTCTTCTCATTATTCCAAAGATACATCAGATCATTACCAAGATTTTATGGGACCAACTCGGGACTCGGTACAGATTGATGGAGCATCTAAAACCACCTTCTCATCAGAAAACTCCCCAATTATTAAAGTCACAGTTACAATTTTAATGATTTTAGTCACAGAGTCACAGTTAAAAGGGCACTAGTAATGGTAAAATAAAAAAATAATTTCAAAAATTTAATTGTTCAATTGTCCAACTTCAAAACAAAGTGTTCAGGTATTCCTAATAAATATGGTCCATGTATTGGATACATTTTACATTACTGACAACAAAGTGATTTTTTAAGGATCGACTTTTTCCCCTAAATTTTTAACAAATTAAATTCTCCTAACAAAGCGCCAAGCGGAATCATCCGTGTTCCGATACGTAGGCCGGTTCAGCTACACATAAGAATAGCTAAAACCACTTCCTTATTTAATACCAACGTTTAATACTTTATTTCGATTTCTTTAAAAGAAATAGTACCGAAAGCAACCACGTTACGTAGTAAAGGCGCTGTTTACGAGACCAGGTAATAGAGCCGAGTTACTTAGACTGTTCACGTGAGGAGGTTTTATAAGATTTTTGTGATATTCTCGCGTGACATTCCCTTTAAGGATTTAGTCCGCTTCGACGCCCTTTGAAGCTCTTTAAGGAGTTGCCATGATCAAAATATTTTTCACATTGACACTTACATGTACGAAATGTAATAATGTTCAGTATGTTTCGAGGGCGGTGATTTAAGCCGAAAGGAGGTAGTCCAGGACGTCTAGGCGGACAACTTTCTGTTAATGTCAATCGTCTTTTGCTTCTATTTCGATCTTTTTTTTTTGAAGTTGTATCGAGTTAACCCTGCCTTCGCCTGTAGGAATACGAGGACTAGTATATCCTTGATATTCCTCGTGCTCCTACTGGTAGGAGAAAAAAAAAACAATAGGAGCACGAGGAAAGGATCTTTACAAATTGGCGATAGCCAATAATAATATAAGGGTGAAGGTTAAATAGATTAATTATTGATTGTTACACACCAAAATATAATTATAATTCAAAGAAACAACATAAACAACTTAAATCTAGGTGGCACAATGGGCTGCCTTATTGCTTAAAGCGATCTCTTCCAGGCAACCTTTCGGGTTCGGTAATTGGTGGTATTGATGGTAACTTGGTGGTTGCCAACTCGACTTATCACCACTCACTAGTTGATGCATCCCAGCGTTGTGTCAAAGTTTTTTCTATTCCACGAAATTTACTATCAAAAGTTCAGGTAGGCAGGTACATTATATCATCCTACTAACTTTCCCAACCAATACTAAACCGAAACTGCTCTCACAATTAATATAAAGTTGGAATATTAGTTGAAATTCAGTAGTAAAGTCAAACCAAGCCAGTCTTAATCTAGACTATTCTAGACCGCTGGCATAGGGCGATAAACTGTTTAGTTTCTCTTCACAATTGCTATTTCAGTCATTCAGAGCTATATTAAATTACTTTGAGATATGCTAATTGTTATAAGACCGGATACCTGGACTGTGAACCAAAGCCACGGTATGAAACTATACAAGTACGCTGGAATTGGTATACTTACCATACAAAATGACATAAGATATTTGTGCCGATTTGATTAGCGCCATGTTGCGCTGTTGTCGCGCGTTTTCTATTGAAAGGGATGGTGGCCGTCTGTGGAACTAATAGTTCCGTGGACGGTCACTATCATACATATTCAGTGCGCTATGACCTGACCAGCGACTTGTACCATGGAGGTCAGTGACCAAAGCAAAATGACTGCCAATGTGACAGGTTCATAAGCCAACAAAAAGGCATCGTCTTTGGGTTTCTTTTTTAGATCGTCTCAGCCTCGAGTCAGTCTGGGCCCGTCCCTACCCCGATTGATCCCCTAAAAACGGGCTGAGCTCAGACGGGCCCAGGCTGAATCGCGGCTGACCGAGTTTTTTAGGCATAACTTTTACTACTCTTTCCACCATATAAGTCTCCACTTGGTACTAATGAGGTAAGATAACCAACTTCCCCCTCCTAATCTATATCACCTAGGTGAACAAAGGATACTTCGAAAGGATAGAAAATATCGGGTGAACGTAAGATACTGCGATACTGCGTTAAAAGTGTCCTTCGTTTCCCTAGGTGAATTCACGGTGAAAAGTAAAGTAGGGAACGGGGTAATATCCTTAGTTCACATGATGCTTTTCTAACTGGCTTACTGCATCGCCTTTCAATCGCTTTCGATTCTAATAAGCTCTCAAAATATTAAGGTAAAGCAACGTTTAAATGCGTCCTTTCAGCTATTAAATCGATTTTAGTTCTTATCTCTAAACTATTTATTACTTCAAAGTTTCTAACTTAATTTGGATTACGTAACTTGAGCAATTAACCACTTCCCTATCGATGTAGAGAAATGTATATGAAAATTATTAATAGTGTTATAATTACATAAGTGTTGGTTTGAAGTTTACGTGATGAGAAATGTAAATTAAACCTTTGAAAAAGTGGAAGCGCAAGTGGAGACGGTTTTTTCCATAAAAAACTTTACAAACGTAGTCGACTTTTACCTCCCTGGATAAAGACTTTTGAGAAAATATGTTTATACCATAAAACCTATATCAGCTATGATCATGCAATGCCATGCATGCTCCTACGTTTTGATGTAAAACATCTATATGCGCAGGTAAACCTAAAAATGTTCGTGGCGATACAGGGAGGCTACCGCGGATCTTTCAACTCGACAGTCGACTCGCTGTCAAAATGACAGTTGACAGCAAACAGCTGGTCAAAAGCGTTCCGTTTTACACTTAGTTTCGAGACACTTATTTACTGATATTTAATGAATAGAATGAAATATATTCTAAATATAATATATTACAAATTTATATATTAAAAGGTATAGAAAAGACAATTGTTATTTTAATATGTTAAAAAATGTAAATTACTTCCATTGAAAAGTATTTAGAATATATTTCATTCTATTCATTAAATATCAGTAAATAAGTGTCTCGAAACGAAGTGTGAAACGGAACGCTTTTGACCAGCTGTTTGCTGTCAACTGTCATTTTGACAGCGAGTCGACGATACATCCGCGGTAGCACTGCAGCGAGGCTACCGCGGTTGTATCGTTCACAGCAATCGATGGCGATGCGGTAGTTTGACATCTCTGACAGCGGAGTTCTCAATTTTAAAACCGCGCATCCATGGCCGTCAGCCGTCGATTTGAAGATTTTCTGTCAAAATCTTCAATTCAATTCAATTCTGTCTGTGTTGCATTCATTCAATTTGGCTTCGGCATCGATATGAGTAATCGACGCGCCGATTTGAAATTTTCGCGGTTCGAAATTCGGCTGTCAACTGTCAAATGAATCCGATCCCGATTCCGACGGAACAACGGCGGTAGCTTTCCAGGTCATGGCGACGCCTCGCCATGTAATTATATGTCATGCCTACACATAGTGCTAGAATTCTTAGTTAATTTCGAGTGACTTTCTAATGGCTCGTTAGCCGGTACTGTAGAGATTTTATCGACAACATCGAAAAGTTCTGTTTTTTATTTAATTTTATTAACAGTACCTATCCTAATTTTTCTAAATTTTATTTCTATTCTAATTAGAACATAGATTTTGGGCCAAACATAATATTTGCTCTAATGTTTTATCCAAGGAGGAAACAGTCGACTACATTTGTATTGAGAAAGAGTAGGTTGACTTTCCTCTCAAGTACATACAATAAAAATCTACGTGAACGTATGAACGAACAGTCCATAGATGCAGCAGTCCTTCAATTCAAACGACAAAAGCCAGCTTGAAGAGCCTACTGTGCAATAGGCGTAGTCCTAATTAACAAGGAAGAATAATAGGGTGTATTCATTGGTGTCTACTGTCCATATAAAAGTGGGTGAAATGAATGTCCCTCTTTTAATTAAGGTGGGACGTGGACAGAAGCTGCAAGATGAATACAACTTCACAGTTATTTCTCAACGACTCGCTGGTGAGGGCGCAAGACAAATGATATTGTGTACTTTAAAAAATGTATTTTCCACAGTAAAATCAGAAATTAAAAACTTTGTTTGTGCATTTGCAGGCTTATTTTTGTTGTAGATAGAGCCTACTTTTTAATTATTATGGTTACTTTTACTGAAATTAGAAAAAGTGACAGGTTTCCATCATTCATGGTATACGTTTGTTTTATTGTCGAAATATCGAACTCCGCTAAATAGGTGATAGGTAGGTACTTAAAAATTGAAAAGTATTATAAATATGCCGTTTAGTTACCGTGCAGCCTTTACCGCCGATAGTAGAGAGCTGAAATTTGGGGAGTGTGTTATTTATACGACGGAGGCATTCGATAAGAAATGATTTTTCGTAATTTCCACGGGACAGGGACTTACGCGGATGAAACCGCGGGACCCAGCTAGTAAATACCTAAACTACTCTACTCAAATAGTTTATCGATAACCCAACAGTGCAGTATGTCGATAGTTAAGAAAAGAATTCCCTCACCGTTTCACCGAGATGTCACATATCAGTGTAACGGTGAGGCTCGCTGATTCTACGAATAATTTAGCTTCGTAAACTACAGCATGTTCATAGTTTATACCTATCCACCTCCGTTTAGATTTATAAGTCCCTTAGCGACCTCGTTCATAACTAATAACTCATTCGTCCCAAATAGTTTCGTTTGCCCCAAAATAGCTGCGATACCCTTCAGAGTACACATTAAAAATTCCAATTTCACGTTAGTAAATCAAAATGTAATTAAACGTGAAAGCCTTTTTCGGTCCGTTACAACGAAGTACAAAGAACGTATGTAAACGTATGGTGGTTCGGAGATCGGCTTAAAATTAAAACACAATATTCTTTCCGTGCAGTTGTGGGAAAATATACGGAGCAATGGAAAATGTTATCAACTATAAAATCTTTTTTGTCAATATCTATACATATAATAAAATCGTAACTCAGCGGTGTCTGTTTTTGGAAGATATAAAAAAAATATAAATTGTATGGGTATCTATGAACGCAGTAGAACCTATTTTTCTGTTTTTCTGGTTGTCTGTTTGTCTGTTTGTCTGTTTGTCTGTTTGTGTGTGCCTTTGTGCCCGCTAATCTCAGAAACGGCTTATCCGATTTTAACCAAATTTGGTATGCAGATAGCTTTAGATCCCGATTAACATATAGGCTATTTTTTATCCGGATATTTTGTCCGGTTATCCGGATAAAGTGATTTTTCTGCTTTTACTTAGTTAGTTTGAATGTTGTATTGAAGAAGTATGTTGTGTGGAATCAATACATGACTAACCGGATATCCGGTCGAAAATAAAAAAACCGGATATCCAGTTTTTTTTCAGGAAATTCCTAAAATACCGTATACCTTTGTCTCTCCATATATCCGGATCCTTCGGACATACGGAAATTCTTTATAATGGTTGTTTTTAACCGACTTTAAAAAAAAGAGGATCTGCTCAATTCTACCCGCATATTGTTTGTATGTGAATATGTTCAAACCGTACTCCGGCATATAAAGTCCGATTTCGATCATTCTTTTTTATTTGGAAAGTGAGAGTCCCGAGTTGGTCCCATAAATTGTTGGTGAAGATCTGATGAGAACCTTCGGAATGATGAGCAGAATAGCATCCCGCAATGCTGTAAATTACTAATTTTTGGAATTCCATCATTAGAATCGGCTTATTAAGAACAAGGTATAAATTGATGGACCACCTGAAACCACCTTCTCAAAAATTCTTCAGTGATTAAAGTTACGGTTACAATTTTGATCATTTTTAGTGGCAGTCGAAAATTCAATAAAAAGGATTTAAAAAATATAGCTGTAATGGGGCAGTTTTACTGAGTAGATGCTGATTGCATGTAGTTTACGTGGCACGATGGCAGCTGTGGATTCCGATTCGAGGGTTCCGCGTTCGAATCACAGACCGGCGCATTCCCTTTTTAAGGAACGGTGGCCTACCGAGCCGACTGATGGCTTCCGATTCGACGGCTGCGCGTTCGAGTCACGAGTCCCGGACACGACGTTACGTTTTACCCTCCAGATGGTCGTCCACCTTGCCGTTGTGAGGGGACTCAGTAGCTGAAAGCTAAGAGGCGCACGAGGTGGGAAACCGGGCTTGCCAGGCTTCTAATCCGTAATCCCGCGTCAGCGGGCTCGGGGGTCCTTTCCGCAAGAAAGGGGCCGCATGGAAGATAACCACTATAAAAAATCACCTCAGCCTCTGGTGGTGAACTCGGTGAGGGAGGGGGGGCTTTATCACCGGCTTTGGGGACCTCGAGACGGTGGCGTGACCGTGCTGAGGGAGGGGAAACGGAGAGGGATTGTCTATCGGGCAGAGGTAGAGATGAGGCTTGGAAAGGCCGCCGTTGTCGGGTAAACCTATGGTAGGGAGCCCAACGAGAGTGGCCTGACAGTGCATAAGGTGCAGTACCCACGTAAAAAAAGATATCATTTAGTTAAGCTACCCAACTTCAACTTACATAACAGAAAGTCAGTTGCACTGTATGTTGGAGAGCTTATTTTTATTGTTTTGTCCTTAATTCGAAGTCGGGTTTTGATTTTTTTGAATTTTCGATAAAGGCTACTTCTTATTATAAGTAATGCGTATAAGCATGCAACACGTTACCTACCGCTGCGCTGTGCAAAATCTACACTTAAATAGACTCTGCTATGATTCTCTTCTGTTCAGCAACAGACTTCCCTGGTCGTCCGTTCAAGTGTAGACTTTTGCTCAGCGATGGGTAGGTAGTCCGAAAAACGCTGACGAAGTCGCGGGCACAGCTAGTACTTAATAAACTTTTTGTGTCCCCTTTGCTTTGGGGACTTCTGGGCTTTCCGGGCTTGGGGAGGTTGGGGTTCAATTCGGGAGGTCAAGCGTCGGCTCAGCACCTGTATTAGCTGTCTCGTTGATAACTGATTTTGATAGGCACTATGCAGTTCATTACTGGTGATTACCACGTAACTTCAGTTCAGTTATCAACGACATAGATTATAAGGATAGAGCCCAGAGATTAGCTAAAAAACGATACAGCGGGGTAATGAGACTTTGTGTTCTTAATGACATTTTTAACAAAATTCAACAATAAGAGCAAAATTATTTTTATATTTTACTGTTATTTAGTTTCTATGAAGTTCTTATTTATATTTAAGTAGTAGTTAAGTGTTATGTTAGGTGTTGTACTAAAACGTTTTTAATATGACACGATTTGTATGCATAGTTTTACTTCTCGCTTTCAAGGCGTGCTTGTTAAAAATGGTGTCAAAAATGTGTTTAACTCTCTTAGATGAAAACAAAGTAGTAGATACGGTATATTCTAACATTGCGTATTCGAAAATAGAGCTAGAAACACCTACATGCAAATACACACCCCCACATAAACATTCCCAAAATCAGGTACATTGTGCGTCAGCTGACGCAGTTTTAACGTCTCATTTTCCGTGGCTAGGTACCGTATCTGAACTTATTTGTTTTTATCTAAGTTAATTCTAGTGTTATTTTGTCCGCAGTCCGAAGAGTGGCCCCTCAGTTTTCGATACCCCCTCCGCCGAGATCAGAAGTCATGCTGGGAGGAAATCTGACTCTAAAGTGTGTTGCTTTTGGATCACCCATGCCTACGGTCAAATGGAGAAAAGGTTAGTTATGTTCCTTATTCTTTAATAGGTCAATCAATGGTCAAAAATAATTTTAAGCCATAACCATACAAGTCATGATTGGTCATGCCATAAACCATTTTATTGATTAAAATAAGAAGTTACTTCTATTTAAAACAAGTCAAACATTTTACAAAAACAATAAATCAATGGTTGAATATTTTTACAAATTCGCTATATAAAGGGCTTTTTTAGTTTTTTTTTGAAAGAAGTTTAATTTTAGTGGTTGTTTTTGAGAATGGTTAAAGGATGCATCGCGATCAACAAGCTTCGCATTAAGGGCGCGACCTATGTTAAATGACGATCATTTTTTTTTACGCCGAACAAGCCATCAATAACCTGTTTTTTTATTTATAGATTACCATTATACTCTGAATGTCCTCTTTATAGTAAAAACATGAAATTTTACATTTTAAACAATAAAAAATAATCATAAAGTTACGTCTAATTTTCAACTAATATCTATTTATTTCCAAATATTTGCGTATTAATATATTTTATTACATAGTATAAAACTATATTACTCAGGTCCTCTTCATCGTGCTTTGATGAAATAAATACATTATTTCATCAAAGCACGATGAAGAGGACCTGATTTTACGAGTAATCATCGTTTTTTTCATACTATTCTATTCCACTCATTCCTATTCAACCGAAAAAGGACAGTTAATTATCATCTATATCCCCATCTTAAATAGCAACGTGTACTTGGCTATGGCACGCTAAGTACAATGGGGTGGCACACGAAAAGCTGTGAGCAGATGGCGCTGGTGTCGGATGATCTTTTATTTATTTTTGATGATGGTCCCCCACCAATGAAATCGCCGAGTTTTTTTTTTCTTTCGGTCTGAGACCGGTATGGCCAATTTGGCGCCGAGAGTTGTAAAAATCACCTGTTTCACAGTTCTTAATTCAAACCTAAGATCAGTCGACCAACGCCCTCTGCCGGGATAAAAAGTTTGTGTTCCTCCTCATTGCAATGTACCTACCTATGTTCAACCCTTTTTGAGTGATTGACAGACAGACAACCAAACATCCATCCATCCATCTATTATATTACTGGAATAAGATAAACGTATTTTTTTGCAATAATTATGCTAAAATTTCGCATTACAATTAGAGTTAAACACGTATATACTTCGCCATCGACTTCAATAATGAAGTTTATTTATTTCAGTCCTGACTTCGCAAATAAATTAACACGGAGCTATAAATCAGTTACTAATTAGTCTCACACCTCAAACATTTACATAATTTATTTAATTAAATAACTTTATTCGACTGGTTAACGTAGAATTTTGTTCTGTATTTGATAAATCGTGTCAATTAAACAGCTCTTGTTTTACTTTTAATGGTAATTAATCAATTACTTATTTAATTATAATACATAGCTAATTGTAATTGTTCTGAAATAGACTTCTGTTGATTAAATTTTTAAAAGTTAATGATGTAATTATTTCGTGAAATACTAATTTTAATGCATTAAAAAACGAAATGTAGATAAATCAATATGAGCATCATACATTCATGCATTAAAGTTCATAAAAGAACTTTTCGAAGTCTAAAATTCAGAAGGGAAATCTATAAATTATTTAAATTTTTCAATGTATCTACTATCGCGTAATTATACGAAAATTAAAAGGAATGTACTTATATTATAATGAGGAATTATTTGTTTGTTTGTTTGTAACGAATAGGCTCCGAAACTACTGGACATTATTTCTACCTAGCCCTGATTTAAAAAAAAAACAGGCAACTTTTGATCCTGATATTCCCTAAGAATCGGGATTCACGCGGCTGAAAGCTCGGGGTGCTTTTACTATATTACTCGCGCTTACTATTTTATAACTTGAATCGTAGTTGGATAAACTTGATAATACACCCAACTATAAAAATGAAGTAAATTGTGCGACTAATGGAGCAGGTTTGTTTTTAAGATTTACCTACAGAGTGTTTCAAAGACTTCAATTAAAAGTACCACAATGATTTCTCCCCAGGTCTAACAAAATGGCTGACTCCAGAAGACAACCCACCACTCGGGCTGAACACTTTGAAACTAGAAGATATCAGGGAGTCTGCGAACTACACGTGCGAAGCTGCCAGCGTGTTGGGTGTCATTGAAACTACTGCCGAAGTTAAAGTTCAATGTAAGTCGCTTATTCCTTCCCATTATAGGGGTTGATCTAGTGGTAGATTACTAGACTTTACTTTCACACGCGTTTTACACTCCTCTTTTTCCATCAGAGGGTAAAAAATACTGGAGTGGGATAATATTATGGGGTGAAAAAGTTTGCGTAAACTCACACTTTAGAGCGGTGTTGGTCTAGCGGTAGATACCGCGACTTTCATTCCTAAGGTCGTGGTTTCGAATCCTGACCGACCTGACTGAGCGCCAATGTCGTTTTCTTCAAGAAAAACTTAAGTGCGCTATTGACATCGCTCTTACGGTGAAGGAAAACATTGTAAGGAAGGTTATAGATCTAGTTGCGGAAACACACAGTGAAAGTAAACTCACACTACAGGTACGTAGGTACCTACAAACACGTACGAGTAATTACTAAATGAATTCGCTCCACAAACATTGCATTCAAGTGTTTACTTGTACTTAGCACCTGCATTGTTTAATTAACATGCTCTATTATAAGCCCTGGTTGATAGAGCAACAGGTCTGGCCCAAGAGAACCGTTATCTTTGTGAGATCCTCTCTAGTTGGTTAGACGTTCATAAGACTTTCTCAGGTCGATTTAGAAGAGATTCTTGAGAGGTAACAAAAGACGAAATTAATTAAGGTTTAGAAAAAAAATGGATTTGCTTTTCGAATTAAAGTTGATTTTTCTTCTGTTTTCGCGATGTTGGATAGAAATTAAACTCATTTTCTCTTTGGACTCTTCAGAATTGATTAAAGGGATCACGGTCAATCCTGAAGAAGAGACCTCATGAGTTTCTTGTGTCTTCTTGTCATTGGAGGTCTCGTTCCGAAGACACATTATAAGTTAGACGATTCAAAACGATCATTATTTTGTGAAAATGAAAATATCTTGTTTGAAGAAATCAAAAGTAACTTTGTGGTAGCACAGTAGGTAGGTTAGTCATCATTGACCTACTGACTCTGGAGGGTTACTGCGGTTCGTTTCGATACGACATCGATTCTACTGTCACATTCTGATAGTAGGGTGACAGTAGAACTATCGTTATGACAGTATCGTTGTCGTATCGAAACGAACCGAAATAACCCTCCTGAGGCTTTTGCCCAGCAGCGGGACGGTTAGCACTTGGGCGGTTCAGGCTAAATAAATATACACAAAAATAAATTCGTTAATCCAATACTTGTTTCGTTTACGCGTAAATAATTCCCAATTTAACAATAGGTAGAGATATCGCGTAGTCAGTAAGTATCTCATTAATTAGTTAGGTTCGCTTGATTAGAATCTCCCGAACAATAATACAGACGTGGCTTAACGCAATAAATTTGGATATAATCCGCATTTCGTAGATCTAATTGAAACCAAATATTTAATCTGACAATGTTTTCCGTAAACCCACCCCCGTCCGGAGCTAATTGGTTCGAAGAAATCATTCAGTTCTACGTAGTAGGTATTGGATAAGTATTTCTTACGGTTTGTTTCTATGTAATCTATGATATAAACATAAATCGCTAAATGTGTTGCTAAGCGCAAATCTCGAGAGCAGCTTGACCGATAGTAGTAGTAGGGTAGGATAGGGTAGTTGTAGGGTAGGGTAGGGTAGAAGTAGTGTAGGGTTGTAGGTTTTTTTATACATAACGGGCAGGACAACATCTCTCGGGTCAACTAGTTAATAATAAATACATTTTGGGAGTATCACACAGCTTCATCTGCCCCATGGTAAGCTACTTAACTTGTGTATGGCGACAATAAACAACGGATAAAATATTTATATTATCACTCAATGCAGCCTAGCCCACCATGCCCAGAGGAAAGAATGGGTTAACGTCGGCTAATACGAATATGTCTGAAGCTAACTAGCCGTGGTTTTCCTCACGAAGAGCGATACACGTATTAATACCGCATAAGTATGACTTTTTAATCGACTTCCAAAGACATGGGGAGGTTCTCAATTCGTCGCGTATGTTGTTTTTCGTAAGGAAATTCAACGGCGCGCGGGCGGGATTCGAACGCATAACCTGCGGAATTCAAATCGAGCTAGATTTTTCATCTGTTTTCGCGATGTTGTATTGAAACAATAAAATCAATTAAATCTAGCTATCTGCCACTAGACCAACACTGCCTATAATTTTATTCTAATAGGTATAAACAGATGTATATTTAGATACTTATTATTATTATTGGCTTCGTCTACTTACTACCGCAGCTGTGGTTAGCAGTTTGAAGCTAGCTGTTTGTCTTAGTGGGCTTGTGGCTTTTTGGTTCGTGTCATGGGATCCTAAGCATCGTGTCAGACCACCGTCTGAATAAAATTACACTCATAATTTCTTCAGATAAATGTTGCAAATTTATGGAAATAACTTCGGAAGGTGGAAAGGGATTTACGAAAATCAATTTGATAAATTGCGCCGAGTCGAGAGACATCCATTATGAATTAGTGTTATAATTCATAATTGAAAGGGTTGCAAAGTTTCGCGGTTCTCAGGAGACAAACCAATGTCAGTTTGATTAATGATTAATTATTGTTGGCGTTTTCTCAATTTCTATAGGATTAAAAGTATCGGTGTTTTTGAGTAACGAGCAGTTCCGGGTTAACCCGCTAGTAAAGGAATTGCTTAGGGCTCCACGTCTCGAGAGGGCTCTATAAACAACACCGAGAATACTGTATTTGGTAGCACACACAATACAAGGCAAAGCTGAATTTTTTTTCTGTTTTCGCGATGTTGGATTGAAATTAAATCCATTTTTCGGTTTTAATCGCATGTTGTTTATTACTTGTTTCAATGCTCAATGTTTCTTCAGGATTGATAGACAAAGCTGTTCGGAAATTGGCACGTCTAAAATTGAATAGCGCAATGAGTATTAAATTAGGTCCAAAGTCGCATTTCAATAAAAACTATGATTTTAAACTCACATAAGTAGGTACTTAGTTGTTTTCACTACAAATATTATTTACAAATACCTATATTATGTGCCTCGTGAACAAACCATTTGAAATTCCAGGCGAAATTTTGAGCTCTGTAAAAACAAATTAAAACATAGTAAATATCCCGTTTTTTTAATAAAGGTAAATAATTTAATAAAACCTTGCTGAATATGTATAGCTAGAGTAGACTACTAATATATAATATTACTAGCTGACCCGGCAAACGTTGTTTTGCCTTATAAATTATAGATAGTAGCCGATTCTCAGACCTACTGAATGCGCATGTGGAGTTTGGTGGAGATCGGTCAAGCCGTTTCGGAGGAGTACGGTAACTAACACTGCGACATGGAAATTTTATATATTAGATAATTTTCAATCAAAATAATTAAATTTTTAAATTATCGGAATGTACAGTTGTACAGGGAAATTGATTAAATGTTGGTACATGTCAGCTTTAGTTTACCGACCTATTACGAGTATACCACCTATTCAACGTAGGTATCTATTTCGTTATAAATAGGTTAAAATAATTATCGACGTTTACTAGTATAGGTAAATAGAAAAGCCCGCAGGCGTGGATAGCTTAGAAAACAAGAAGTCTCATTTCGGCTCTGTATCTAAGCCGGCAATCAATCTCCAATGCAATAACAATATCTGATTACATTCGTTTTAATTAAACCATTTTACGGGATTGGGCGGGTTTAGCTTACGGATCAGTCGGCGGAAATTAACACTACCCCTGGAGAGCTCTATAAATCTACGAACAAAAAGTACGAGCTAATATATTATAGGGGATTACTTGCTCCTAGCGCTACCTACTATATTTTGTCAGCCCATTGTTTTATTAATAGTCATAATCCGAGGATAAATTATTATTTATTATACTTGGAATAAACTATTATGCTTTAGCTCATATTCCTGTGTGAACTTTGACAAGACTAGGCGTTCTAGTTTTATTCTAGTTTCTAGTTTATTTTTTATGAGTAAAGGAGATTGTCCATTTTTGCCCTACAGCATTACCCGGCCCGCCGACGGAAGTTCGACCTTCTGAGGTCACTGCTACAACCGTCAGACTGTCCTGGACGTACAGTGGCCCTGAAGAACCACAATACTATGTCATACAGTATAAACCAAAATACGCTAATCAGGTAATGCATTACAAATTAAAACAATAATTTCCTACTTTTTTTTATTAAACTTTCAAATTATGATAATTAAAAGTGTTTCATGTCAAAATTGCATCCTTTTGTAAAACAATTAAATATACTCTTACATCTTAGACCACACGTAACTTTTATCTAGATAAATAGTGATCATACCAAATGCTTAGCTTTCAATAAGATGAAGTCGGTTCAAAATTGTGCCCGAACATAAAATTAAGAGACAAAAAATACACACATGAATATCTACTCAAAATCATAATATTGCCTTTGTTAAAATAATTAATTAATTGAGCGTCTATCCAACAGGCTTTTAGCGAGATATCCGGAGTGATAACACAGTACTATTCAGTTACAAACCTGTCTCCTTACACTGAGTATGAAATGTATGTGATTGCTGTCAACAACATTGGCCGCGGCCCGCCCTCGGCGCCCGCGGTCATAACCACAGGCGAAACTGGTACGTAATGCGCATTCTCCTTTATAATTAAGGCTCATAATTCCATAACCGCTAATGTATTAACAGTTCCTTTGATCTACATTTATTTTTAAATGATATTGCGGATTTGTTTACAAATAGATAATGTAAACAAATGTGCTAGTCGAAACTTGATAGAAAGCATATAACTAGACTAATTTATATTTTTTAAGTTAGAGCATTCAATAATTGTTTACTTAACTGTAAATTTGATCAGTGTCTTACCTAAAAACCAATCCCCACTTTATAAACGGTACTAAGTTGTCAATATTTTTTCATCCAATATTCTGATCAAGATTAATCAAAACGGTGAATAACTGATTCCCGTTTTCAATAAGCAGCACAAGCGGTTTAGTCCAGGGATAAAAGATACAGATAAACAAAAACCACAGATGAAATATTCTAATATGAATGAAAATGGAAACGAGCCCTTAACATAATAAATCATCATGTTCTCGTAACCCCATGTACCCATACGCTTATTTGAATTTAATTTTCTTACCGCTTTCGATTCATTATTTATTTACCCGCTTTTGGTAGGTGAATAGATTTTCTTTCCGCTAATCTATCAGTTTTTAAGGTTCCTTTTCAATATTTTACATGCCTACGTAAATACGACGTCCGAATTTCGTCGCTTTCATGTAAGTTCGCTTCAGTTTTCGACTTGTATTATTTTATATGTTTTGCACTTTTTTATGAGTTTTAGTCTTTAGATGTAGTGCGTGGTTTGAGTTATTTTTTCATGCACCATTACGTTTTTATAAGTGTTAGGTTTCAACAGTAATATAGGTCGCGTTGGTAATCTTGTCATGGTTTCGTATTAAATTTTAAAAGGCCGTTAATTTGTCACGGTGAAAATATTTTTAAAAAATATATCACTAGAATTGAAGTCGTGCCAAGTTTTAAACTTTTAACATCATGTGCAGGGCGAACCGGCTGAAAGGTTTAATTTTGGGGTACGAAATGGCCATCTCCTTTACAACTTTACGCGGAACATTAATTATATTCTGAGTGAATAGTGTTATCACTGACAATATAAGGCAGTTCTAGTTGTTTCCGCCCTTAGGTTAACCACTGTCGTTATTTCAATTTATTGACAATTATACTAATACGTTTTCCGGCTCTATTAGAAGGAACGGATATCCGTTCCGTTTTAGAACTTGGAACGTTTCTAATGGGGGAAACATTTAATTGGTTATCCTTAGAAATAGATCTTCGGAAATTGTACAACTAACTCAAGAAAATATACTCGAAACCTTTCAAGATTACCAAAGTGACGTAAATATTTTAGAAAAAGAAACATCGGGAAAGGAAGTAGGTACAAGTGTTGCCGTTCGATAGACAATCGATAGTTGTGGCAAATCAATAGTATCGATAGCTCCATTAATATAAATACTATCGACACACAGCAATACTATCGATAGTATTAAAGTTCAATATCGGAGTGCACTATCGATAGTATCGATACTACTGCTGCTGAATATTGCAAAAGCAATCCATACTATCGATAGTCATTTCGATGTTGAGCTTCAATATTATCGATACTATCAATATGAAGTTTCCCGATACTAATGTATCAAGCTTAGATATCGATGGTATCGATACCATCGATATAATAGGCCTATCGATATTATAGATGATTTTTGACGTCAGCTTTCGATAGTTCGTCAGCGCTAGTTTCGTGTGGTACCTATGCGTGGATTTTACCTATTTTTTATATAGGTGTATGTTTATTATAAAACTAATCTTGTGATTTGTTTTTGCGGTCACCTGCAGTGGATCCGCTTTATGGAGGAGCGAGTAAGTATAGTATTTTGTCAAAAGTAGCGCCTATAAGTAGGTTGTTTGGTTATTATGGGATCAATTCGGTGTGTTGAAGTCCCGCATGTTTGTATATAATGTAGCTTATTTCAATCACCACTGATATTGTGGCCGTATATAATAATTGTATTTAATATAATTGGTTTGTGGCATGCTCGACTCTTGGTAAATTAATTAAATTTGGATTCTTGTTAAACAGTGGATATTACGTTTTCCTTGGTAATCGTGTCACTAACATACCTACCTATATCTGTATAAAGAAACGCGTGTATACTTAATGTCAAGGATGTTTGTTTTGTTATCGTTTCCAAATGTCTACGTGTTGTCCTAATCATGTGTAATTTTGGACCTTTTAACCTATTTTGAAGGTAACTAATTAGGTAGATACCTATTATTCAAAGATATCGGAACACAACATAATTTACGAAGCAGATATATTATATTTAAACCTACACAATTTGTACCTACTCATATTTATCCGGGTCTTATTTGACTTGTTCGCGTTAGAACTATCCGTGAATAACACCTGGGAGAAATGTAAATATTTTCTTCTTCTTCCTTCCGTCTTCCCATTATTTGGGGTCGGGTCTCCCTATCATCATGCCAGGACGCCCTGTCAGGATTGCCTCTAAGTCTATATTTAGTGTTCCATAAGGTCTTTCACGACATTAGACCACCGCGTAGACTTTGGTCGTCCTCTCTCCTTGGATGTTCGGGAGGTGTAAGGGAGACCGGGAAAAATGTAAATAATATGTTATTTATAGTTAGTTAAAAATAACGATTAAAAACAGCCAAATAGAATCTGCTGGTCCGAAAACCAAACACCATGCAAAGTCTGAGCTGTATTTGTATCTTTATTAAATTAAACATCCCATCTCCCGACGTTAAACAAAGAATAATAAAACGGTTTTGATGGTTGGATAATGAAAACGTGACCATATAAAATTGCAAACAGTTTTTTTATGTCTTCCTTTACGTTTCTAATAAAGGGAAAGTTTAGGTCGGCTTCAGCGACCCGAATTTTTGTTCCAAACGAGATTATAGCGTTTTAATATAGCACCACCGTTTCGCGAAAAAGTTTTATTGTTTCGCCCTTTCGTATTATGAGCAGAAGAGGGATTTTTCATTGAGCGACGCCCCCTTTTCCATCGTGTTAGTAGCAGCGATTACAAACCCTATTAAGACAGCTATTGTGCCGTCTGACTCATATTGTAGGGTATTATTTTTATTTTCTACGTAATTGAGATGGTAGTCTTTATTTAATGTAACGTTATTATTACTTTCTTAAACGTTTTAAAGGAGTTTAAACCTTAATGTTGTTATTATTTTCTGTGATGTATTTGTTTACTCAGTCTCAGAATCTTAGATCAAAAATGTAAACAGAGGTTTTCTTTTCTACCACTTTCGTTTGTAAATGACAGGACATAACATAAATAACAAATTAAAAACGAATAATGAACTTTCATTATTATAATTTCATAGATTTTAATTACCTAGACGTTTCGGCATGTAAACTGCTTACACCAGCCGTGGTCGCAAGGTTTATTGTCATAATCCCCCACTAAAGGGTTCCTCCCCAATCGATTTGAGCAATTAGGAAAAAAGGCGTTTTCCCTATTTACCTTGTTAATCCTGGTTGGTGGGAATCGAGAAGACTCAAAAATCAGAATTTGTGTAAGTTTAAAAAGGGAAATTGTAGTTCTCTGTTTACATTTTTAATCTAAGTTTTGGAAACAATAGTTTGTATTATTGTAGCTTATATCGTCGCACCTACTTCTTGTAGCTCGTATTACAGTTTTTTTCTTATAATTAATTACAAATTGGGTTATATAGTTTACCTATTAGCATAGATACTTGTTGTACATAATACGTATACACCTATTTATTGTATATACAAGGTGAACCATTTAAACCGCTCTTCAAAGGGATATCGAACTATAAGAGACATCGAAAAATGCTGAAAGGAGTCGCGTCTACGATTTTGACGAAAACTAAAATGACATAATTATTTAGATTATTGAAAATTTTGTTAGCTTAGCTACTTGTACTATTTATGTATTCTGTGGCTTAGCCAGGAATCGAACTTTGTCTTTTCGCAAAAAAAATAAACACCCTATATTATTGTGTCGATCGAAAGTGTCGGCAATAGAGATCAAATCTTGGAAACAAACATTACTATGGTAAATCAAGAGAATTTTCAAATTTGTGGACAATTCATAATCCAACTAAAAATGCCTAAAAATGTTTGTCTAAAAACCTAAAAATGCCATTTTAGTTTTTGTCAAAATCGGGGACGTAACTCCTTTCAGCATTTTTCGCTATTTTTTATAGTTTAGGATATTCCCCTGAAGGCCGGTTCAAATGGTTCCCCTGTCTAGGTAAATATTTGTAGTGGGTATCTGCAATCGTATTATCTACCTCGTTGATAACTCATTTTCATAGGCACTATACAGTAAATTGCCGCTTTGAGGTAATCACTGGTGAATGCCAAGTTACGTCAAAACAACAAAATGCCTATCGACTCAGTTACAAACTAGAAATAGAATACGGATGCTGATTAGATCTAACACAGGGGGCAGATTAATACGACATGTCGAGAAGAGTGACGTGCAGCATGGCGATTAATGTGGCCACAATATCTTTGCCATCTTGCCACGCTTTTGGCCACGTTACACGGCGAGTGTAGCAGGCTAAAGGGCCCCACGGCTCGTGTTTTATCAAGCCAGATCGCGCCAGACCAGACGGACAGGCCGTGGGAACCGTATCGTCTGCTAAAGCCTGTCGTCGCGCGAGACGAAAATCAGGCCTCGACAGGCGTGGCGCGGCCTGGCCTGGTCTGTGATATAACGGGCCGTGGGACCCCAGCTTTACCTATAAATGACAATCCGACACACTCTTATATTGAAAATTCTTTCTAGAACCGGGCTCAGCACCTAGGAACATCCAAGTCCGTCCTCTCAGTTCGAGCGCCATGGTCATACAGTGGGAAGAACCTGAGACACCAAACGGACAAGTTACGGTAAGAAATACTTTGTTTTTAAGGCTCTGTACCCAAAGGGTAAAACGGTACCCTATTGCTGAGACTCCGCTGTCTGTCCGACTGTCACCAGGCTGTATATCATGAACCGTGATAGCTAGACAGTTAAAAATTTCACTTGCCGCTATAGCAACAATGACTAAAAACAAAATAAAACAAATATTTAAGGGGGAATCCCATACAAAAAACTTAATTTATAACTTCCCGATCCCGTGGAAATTCGTGGATACCTGTGAACACCACAAAGATCTCACTCTCCAAATTTCTCGTCTCAACGACCACCGGTTTGTTGCCTTGATATTATATAGTTTAGTCAGTCAATCAAACAATCAATCGGTCAAGACTTTGAATTTTAAATGTAGGAGGTACCTATAGATTTAACAAATATATTTTTTCCGCAGGGCTACAAAATCTACTACACGACTGACCCGTCACAATCCCTGCAGTCCTGGCTTCATCAGACGGTAATATACATTTCCAGAATCAAGTTTCATTTTTCAATCAAACAGTGCTATTGACCAAAGAAACTTGAACTTCTATTGAAGACTTGAGTGATTCGTACACTTTTTTGATAGGTACGGAACCTTTGGCGAGTGAATCAAATTCACACTTGACATTTTTTTCCATTTTTCTAAAGGTGGATAACAATCACCTGACGACGATCAGCGAGCTCACTCCCCACACTGTGTACACAATACGGGTGCAAGCGTTCACGTCCGTAGGCCCCGGTCCTATATCTGCACCGGTTCAAGTCAAGACTCAGCAAGGTATGTTAGCTAATGCTACAAGTATTATAATTGTTGTTTAAGTGGGCTATTTAAGATGCCGTATTGACCAGTTATGGTCTATTGTGCACTCCTTTGTAGTACATTACTAATTCCCATTCAGTCCAGAAACTTCCAGATTCTTTGGGCTGTAATGTTGTGTTACCTTATTAGTTAGGCAGTAAGACGTCATTGGAGCCTACTCTGGATTCCGTAGCCTATTCTTCTTATTGTAAAACATGGTCTATCACCAGGTGTACCCTCTCAGCCTTCGAACCTAGTAGCGGTGGAGGCTGGTGAGACTTCAGTCACACTCTCTTGGAGGAGACCAGCGCACGCCGGAGACAACATCGTCTCGTACGAGTTGTATTGGAACGATACGTACGCTAAGGAACATCATAAGAAGTAAGTTAGCTGTAATGTTACGGAGGTGACTCCCGCTGCGTAAAATAATAAATACTTAATTAATACTACAACCGAATAAAAACATTAATGAGATTTTTAAATTTTGAACATAACGATATTGCGATTTATTTTAACCACTAGCGCCATCTAGTGGCGCTAATCTTAAAAATAAATGCTTACGTTGCGTAACGTTGTCAAGGATTTTTTGTATAGATAATGGTACGGGACCCTTCGTGCGCGAGTCCTCTCACTTGGACAGTTTTTTATTCATACATAAATACCTAATTAAAAATAAATCATTTATGTGTCACCCATGTAGGTACATAATGTCCACATGTCCTTATGTCATGTTCAAATCCTGACATATGATATATTTAAATGTATAGGTAATTTTAATATTTGCATTCCTTTTTAAAGTGGAACTTAACGGAACTTATTATAGTAACCATCTTATATAACACTTACGTTATTGGCAAATAAAAAAACCTACTGATACTAATGTTTTCCATAGACGCATACCAATAACGGAGACGTACACCCTAAACGGGCTATACCCCAACACGTTGTATTACATCTGGCTCGCGGCGCGATCGCAACGGGGTGAAGGAGCGACTACGCCGCCCATAGCGGTCCGCACTAAGCAGTACGGTATGTGAGACGACGACGGAGGTCGAAGCGCGGCACGGGTGGGAATGAGCTTTGTTGGACAGGATATATGGGGGGTTTGATCATACTAGTAATGATAAGTGTTAGGAATTCGGGACTTTTTGATCATATGAATGATAAGTGCCATACTGAAAGGGGGTTTTTGATCATATTCTTAATAATACCTTACATTATCTTGTTCGTATTTTTCATTGTCATACTTACAGGATACAGGGTTATTGATCATCTTCTTATTAATAAGTGTAATTTAGAATACGTAGTTTTTTGACCATAACCATAACAATATGAGTGACATACAGAATACGGGAATTTTCGTCATTCAGATACGAGGTTTTCGTTCGTATTTGAAATCACCATGAAGATATTTTATTTAACCTATAGTTAGGTCATGTTATTGTAATAAAGCGTTGTTATCTCTGATAGCAATCGTCAGGTCAAGTTAGAAGCCTTAGGGCGACTTGAAAACTCTAACACTAGGTGAGCTACACCACTACACGAAAAGAAGAAGAATAAAGCGGTAAAGATGGTTTATTGACAGGTTTAAAAACATAAAAAGAAAGCTTCCTACAGTAATAAAATTTGGTTAACCCTTAGTTAACTCTTTAACTGAATTTGAGTATATTTCTGTGTTAAGTATCTAGGTATTTATTATATCATAGCTACAACTGTGACGAATCGTGATCACAAAAACAAACCAAAGACAGTTGAGAAAGACATTTAACACGATCCTATTCAAATTGAAGCCTCGAGTTGCATAGATACCGAACTTCTTCGTCAACTTTATGTATTTATCAACTCTATTTCAAAGTTTCCTTTCAGTTTGTAAAACTGTGAAATATCACGTATAAATAAGATAATTCAAGAAACTTGTATGTTTAGTGTACAAAGAGAACAAACGTCTCAAGTTTTCACAAACAGACTGTTTCGCTTCACGCTGTCTCTCTGAAATATAAGTTAACACTTCGCCTAAAACGTATTACTTGTTTTTTACTGCGACGACGTTAAATTACTCGGAAAGCATTTCATTTGTTTCAAGCTCTAAAGTCTACAAATACTAGAATTAGTTTTAAAGTCACTTTTCGGTTAAAATCGTTTTTCTTTTATTATTTTTAACATTTTTCTCGAGTTGAGTGAGCGTTTTGCAGAGCGCATTCCAGTCGTGCCCGGGTTCGATTCCCGGGGGCAAATAATTAATGCTTAAAAATAAATATTTGTTTCTGGTCTGCATGGGTGTATTTCTACAATATGCCTTTACAAAAGAAGAGAAATCAATATAAGTGCTATATCCGTTGTCTAGGCACCGTAACACAACTACGGGGCTAGATGGATGGCTAGATGTAGACACCTACATTCAAAACATTTAAACGCACGTTTAAAAGATCGGCATAACGTAAGCCGAACCGTAGGGTCGAGTAGATGAGACACCCACCCGGCAGGGAGAGTCCCACACTAACTTATCCACTTTGATGTTTTGCTGTCAAATGTACACGACAGTTTAGCATTTGACATTTGGTGGGAAGAGCCGACAGTGCGCGCGCACTTAAACAAAACAACTTTTTTATTTTTTCGATAAACTTTTTAAATTCACACGATTTGTTAAGACCCAGGAAAATGTAACTGTTTTTTTTTGGTCTGAGACCAAAATGGCCAATTTGGAGCAGACAGTGGTTTGTTCAGTAAACAAATGACAGTTGGATTTATGAAAGCGCATTATATTCTTCTATTCCTTGATATCCTATAGTTTTTTTGTTATGCGAAGCTCATTCCCAATCGTGACCGTGCCGAGTTAAACCCCAGACGGGGAAGGTAACACAGTATTTCACATAACAGCACCTGCCCGGCACGCTGCCAGTAATTCAAGCACAAAGCACCAAATTTTTATATCCACAATATGTGTTTTGTAATCGTAATATTGTCGAAACGGTTCAGTGAACGCATGAGAATCGTAAGGTTCTATGCGTCCATTGTACCTTAGTAGTAGCTTTATGTCGTTCGTAGGTCAGTTTTAAATGAGGCACCCACCTCTGGAAAGTTTTACAAGCTTACGGCACGAAAACGAAGCGTTTTCATGTCGCAAGCGAGCACAGGATAGCGATCGGGCGAGCGGACCCTGCATGTTTTATTTTGTGCACCGCATTCAGTGACTGCTGGAGATAAACGAGGGGAGGGTCCGAAGGTTTCAAGTTTCAGGTTTAAGGTTTAATAATGAGCTTGTTCAGTGCCTGGAGCGCCTCCGATGAACGTGACAGCGGTGGCTGTGTCTCCTACTGCTGTGAGGGTATCCTGGCAACCGCCTCCAGCAGAACGGGCCAATGGAAGAATTGCATACTACAAGCTCTTGTGCGTCGAATCTGGAAGGGGCGACTCTGAGGCCACTGTCGTCAAACTGAATCAAACCTCCTTTGTTCTGGATGAGTTGCGACGGTGGACTGAGTACCGGATTTGGGTGCTCGCCGGGACCTCCGTGGGAGACGGGCCGGCCTCGTATCCTGTCACCGTCAGAACTCACGAAGACGGTACGTGTCAATTATGATTGCAAATTTTTGTTTGTCTTTTGTTTTTAGTGGGGGCTCGATTTTGTGATGATTAAAGCCTAAAGGATATACGGCCGAATACTGAGACGCCAATTTAAATTTGAGAGCTGCTTAGATAATTGAGCAGCTTCTAAATTTGAAATTATTATGTTTATTGATTTCTGAGCTTTAGAGCTGCTTAGTTGTTTAAACAGTGCTCAAATTTTGAGTAGCTTTTCAGTATTCGGCCAGTAGTATAAAGGATAATCTGCATATAGGCTATTGTACTAAGACATTCCGGTAAGTCAATACTAAGTCACTGGCTTCGTCAGCGTGACAGGCTTGCAGCCATATTATTGACTTACTGCACTGGCTTAGTAAAATAACCTACACTGGAATGGTCAATATTAAATTCACATCGACATACTTATTATGCTTTGGCAAAGTTTAAAAAATGTGATTGTCAAAAAAAATGGTTGGATTTGGGTGTATGTAAAAATAAATCCTATTAATGTTCAAACTCATCTGGAGAGGATTACAAAAGCGCCCTTTTAAACTTTTTCGTACACCCATTTTTATTATTTTTGGGAAGTATTTAATAAATCATAAAATCGAGTGATCCCGAGCCGAGAAAATAATTTCTTAACAACAATTTCATCAATAAATTTAATTATCTTTTAAATTATTGAAGTTCTTCGGCAATGTAATATCAAAGGAGGTAGGTATTAACTTTTGAAATGCTCAGTTAACTTCAACTTAACTGGACCGTTTTACTTCAAATGTAATTTTTGTACTTAATCACTTCAAATTATGAAAAGCTCTTGAAATATCCGTTGATATTACATCAAATTTTAATTTTATATTTAAATATAATACTAACAAACTCTATATTAATTTCAATGGTCGAATGGGACAACAAGGGTAGTATATATTGTTTAGAGTTATCCATAACGACAAACTATTTGAAATGTCTGATGGTTTGGAAATTATGGATAATTTTATGCCAGCTGTTGCAACCGGAAGAACTCTAATAGAATCTGATGTTGTTCATTTAAATTCAATGTTTATTGGCAACGGGACGGACTTCCCGTTTATTCCGGTTGTAAAGCTAAATGCAACTGGTGATGGGTTTCACAATTATCGTTTTGTAACGGGTATCACAGGATTTACTCATTGTCATTATACTTATTGATTATACTTCGCAACGCAAATAATACCGATGATACTAATGTCATTTTTTTCTTTTGTTCTTTTTTGTGAGCATATAGCAGGATTCTAAACAAGGAGGTTTATTGTTGTAACGAAACTTTACTATGCTTGCTGAAAATTATCCATGTATATCACGATTTATTTTCTGATTTTTCTGTACTATATTAACCGCTGCACCTGGCGGTTTAGAGTCGATATATCCACTCACTGTCACATGTAATGATTTCATTATGAAAGGCGACGCGTTCAAAAGACTCGTCGCCGCTCGTTTCGATTCGCTAAGATGGCACTCACTGAAATGCAAATTTTATAATGCACCTGGTAATAGTGTCAAAAGCACCGTTATTGTTGATTTTGGCGCACAGTTGTTGAGTATTTAGCGATGGACACAATTTTGCATGCTTTCTTTAACGACACAGCACCGTTTTTTCGTTCAGTTGGTTGTCACTGAGCACAAGTTAGGGCAGAGCACGTATAGGCACATACTCTAGCGAGGGCTCGTGGTGAGAGAGCGAGTGCGCACACACGGCCCGAGCGCCGCATTTGAATACCAATACCTACCGTCCCACACGACGCACACGTCACGTCCCACGCGCCGCGCGCATGCTACTCACACCTACTCACTTCACTCTATACTACTATACTCTCTCTATCAACTATTAGCGGGAACGTCCGGGCCGAAGCGAACTCCCGAAGATCCACTAAATTACTCTTAACCCCATTGGCCGCACGGGATCCGAAGGGTTTGAACCGCGACATCTTCGCCTGAACTCCCCGACTGCTCGGTAATAGATAACGCGCTACCTCTCTCTCTATCTATCTATCTCTCTATCTATCTCACTTCATGCTATTGTGCTACCACTTCTTGGCAGTAGCAACTTTCCAACTCGCCTCTCTTCTTTCTTCCGTATTCTCTATCAGACTATCTATCGTCGTGCATGCACACTAGATTATTGTGACATATACCTACATAAATACTTTTATGGCTAACGTTCGCTGTTGCCGTTACCGATTAATGAACGGGGTTCAAAGAACGCTACGTCTAACACCGGCACCGATCACTCCTGTTTAGTTCTACGAACTCCTACTACCCATACTGAACTAATTCCTCGAAGATTGGACACAAATGGACACTGACACAGTCACAAACATCACAGAGGACAACACAAGGTACGATTTACACATACACAGAAGGATGGATGGCGCGCATTGACCACAAGACACATAAGAAGCACACACAGACTGGCGCCCGTCGCGTTAATCAATACATGTGCGTGTGAGTGATTTCTCTGCGAGACGTTGAACTGACGAACGGTCGTCGCTACTTGCCTTTATTCTATTTCACTTTTTGGAACTACATTTTGTGTGAACGATTTTCTCGTAAAATATTCCACGAACGAAGAAAATTTTCACATAACTACTTAAATTCGTTAAATACCTAAACAAATTTTTGTCATTCGCCGAAACAGAAAAAGGCAATGCACGCGAACCTAGACCAACGCCGCGTCGTCCCAAGCGGCTTAAAACGAATACCTACCCCTCCTAAAGAGCTCAAAATACACGAGGAAGTAAAGTAAAAGTGCCCCCATTTCGCCGACAAGCGTTCTACTCGTAATCTCTCACTTAGTAGTTCCGTTCGCCCTGCAATGTCGCACAATTTATCGTAAATGTATTTGAATGCGTTTTTCTCTTTTTTTTCTCTCGTCACTGACTTTGTATGGGCCGCTGGTAACCCCGTACAGCTATAAGGAGTGAGTATAAATTACTATAGTGCTTGTTTCGGTGTGCGTTGTGCTTGTGCTAAGCTTATTGTAGTTATCTTCCTAGCACTCTTACTACTCTCATACAAACTGCAAGCGGTTACCTTAAGCATGTCTTCGTAGACGTAATAACAATAATTGATCGAAGCCTCGATTTCATATATTCCCAAGTTTGACGTCCCGAGGCATGATCCCTTGCAGAGTGTGATTTAATAACGACGTTTTAGATTTAGACAGGCAGCTTTGGATTAACTAATAGATAACTTTACTAAATGTTGATTCTTTGTAAATGCTTAACTATTATAGTTGTTCTTTACGATGTGGATTGGAAGGTAATGAATTTTAATTGGTTTTGAGGATGTGAAAGGGCGTTAATTGTCTCCGTTGTATCAGTGTGTGTTGGTATTCAAATGCCCGATCGAGATGCTGAGAGGCGTTGTGTAGTCACTCGCCGACGATCGAAGTACTCTATCAGCATCGCCGACGGTGATACCGACCGCACAGCTTTCAGATAAACTACGCCGAAGCTTTCAAATTAGAGATCCTTTAAGACGATCGCTTTAAATAGATTTTCATAGTGCTCCCGTAGATGCTGATAGGGCATTTAGGTCTTAACGCAGACTGTTCCGGTTGAGATTCGTAACATGTGCTATGTGTGCTCACAGTGCCCGGAGAGCCACAAGACGTGAAGATCACCGCCATCAACTCCACGTCCATCCACGTCACGTGGAAACCTCCCCAAGAGAAGGAAAAGAACGGTATCATACGCGGCTATCACGTTCATGTACAAGAACTACGAGATGAGGTAATTTTTTAACAAGAATGCAACTGCATCAATGCAACTTTCCAAAACCTAACATTTACCAATAATTTCCCAGGGTAAGGGTCTTCTAAACGAACCAATGCGTTTCAATGTAATGGATGAGACGACCCTTGAGCTGAATGTGACTGGACTTCAGCCTGATACAAGATACAGCGTCCAAGTGGCTGCTCTTACTAGAAAAGGTGACGGAGACCGAAGTGCGCCAGCGACTGTCAAAACTCCTGGCGGTGTGCCAAACAGACCTACTGTCACCCTAAAGTATGTAATATTTTATAACTGTTCTGTTGACTTCTAAGCTAAAATTCTGTAAATTAAATGTGTTATTTATTGTTTCACAGGGTATTAGAGCGAGAACCAATAGTCTCAATAGAATTAGAATGGATGAAGCCTACACAAACTTACGGCGATTTACTAGGATATCGTCTCAAATTCGGCAGCAAAGATCAACAGCCTTTAGAAGAAATTAATTTCCCAATCAAAGTCACTTCGCATAGGATTACTGATTTAGAAAGAGGAGTCGAATACGAGTTTAGAATAGCAGGCAAGAATCACATAGGTGTCGGCCAAGACACTATTAAGTACTGGCTTACTCCTGAAGGTGCACCGAAAGGTCCACCGACAAACGTTACATATCATTTCCAAACGCCGGACATAATTAGTATTACATGGGAACCGCCAGTCAGAGCAGATCGTAGCGGTCAGATAAAGAAATACGACATACAGTTCTACAAAAGAGGCGATCAATCATCACTTGTTGAAAAGACTACAGAAACCACAAAATCTGTTTTCACTGGATTAGAAGAAGATGCTCATTACGTGTTCAAAGTCAGAGCGTATACCGAACAAGGCGCTGGTCCCTACAGTAAAGACATCACTGCTCACACTGAGAGAGACATTGGCCGAGCACCGATGTCCGTCAACGCTGTAGCAACTTCCGAGTCTGGAGTCGAAGTATGGTGGGAAACATTCAGATCGAGGAAGAAGATTATAGGTTACGTTATATTTTACACTATGACCCCAGTTGAAGATTTAGACGAGTGGCAACAAAAGAGCGTCCACGTCACGCATTCTGCAGACTTAGAGAATTTAGAAAAGTTTGCAGAATATGCGATTGCGGTCGCTGCAAAGACTGCTGACGGCTTAGGAAGATTATCAGAAAAGGTTACTGTGAAAGTGAAGCCAGAAGAAGTGCCTTTACATCTTAGGGCTCAAGACGTGTCAACGCATTCAATGACACTGTCATGGTCTCCACCATTACGCTTAAACCCCGTTAGTTATAAGATTTCATATAACGCGATGAAAGAGTTTGTTGACTCTTTAGGAATGACGCAGTTGCAAGAAATTCCCAAGAAAGAAATTGTTCTGAAACATAATAGAATGTCTTATTCTATTAACGATCTCTCGCCATTTACGACATATCATGTTAATGTAAGTGCTATACCCAGTGACGATTCGTACAGACCACCAACTAAAATCACGGTTACCACACAAATGGCAGCGCCAAAACCGATGGTAAAGCCTGATTTCTACGGTGTTATCGAAAATGAAATACTCGTCATTCTACCTCAAGCCTCTGAAGAATATGGACCTATTTCGCATTATTATTTAGTGGTAGTGCCTGATGATAAGGCTCATAATCATAAGAACCCTGACCAGTTCCTAACAGATGATTTAATTAAGAATAACGCTAGAACAGACGATGAAAATGCCCCATACATTGCTGCCAAATTCTTACAGAGAAACATTTTATACACGTTCCATTTGGGTAACGATGAAATGTATGAAGGTTTTCTTAATAGGAAACTAAACCCAAGTAAAAAGTACAGAGTGTTCGTGAGAGCCGTTGTAGATACGCCTCAAAAGCATCTTTACACCTCCAGTCCATTTTCAGAATATTTGTCATTAGATATGCGGGAAGCACCACCCGGTGAGGAACCGAGCCGGCCTGACCCTAAAGATATCAATGGTGACCCTGAAATTAGAATAGAAGAGAACAGAAAAGAAGCTGGTATGATTTGGGTTATAGGGCCGATTATTGCGGCTCTAATGTTGTCATTACTTCTAGTGTTGTTATTTATTGTTAAAAGACGTAGACAGCCCTGTAAAACTCCGGACCAAGCGGCTGTTACGAGACCTTTAATGTCTGCTGACGTCGGCTTCGGTGCGCCATCTGATCCCGTAGAGATGAGACGACTAAACTTCCAAACTCCGGCTATGATATCACATCCCCCGATCCCTATATCCGAACTCGCCGACCACATCGATCGTTTAAAAGCCAACGATAATCTCAAGTTTTCACAAGAATACGAAAGTATAGAGCCCGGCCAACAATTCACGTGGGACCATTCAAATATGGATGTAAACAAACCCAAGAACCGTTATGCTAATGTTATTGCGTACGACCACAGTCGTGTAATCCTACAACCTATTGACGGGATACTCGGAAGCGACTATATTAACGCCAATTACTGCGACGGTTACCGTAAACATAACGCTTACGTGGCCACTCAAGGGCCTTTACAAGAAACGTTCGCCGATTTCTGGCGAATGTGTTGGGAATTGCGCACTGCTACTATAGTAATGATGACGAAACTCGAAGAGAGAACGAGAATTAAATGCGATCAATACTGGCCGAGTCGGGGAAGCGAATCGTACGGCTCTATGAGCGTGACGATTGCGGAAGTGCAAGAGCTCGCGACTTATTGCATTCGAACTTTCCAAGTTACGAGAAAAGATAGTGCGGAACGTCGGGAAGTTAAGCAACTGCAGTTTACCGCTTGGCCCGATCACGGAGTACCGGATCATCCGGCGCCTTTCTTGCAATTTTTGCGTCGCGTCCGCGCTTTGAACCCGCCTGATGCGGGACCTTTGATCGTCCACTGTTCCGCTGGAGTCGGTCGCACCGGTTGCTTCATAGTCATCGACTCGATGTTAGAGAGAGCACGCCACGAGCGCACCGTAGACATCTACGGTCACGTGACCTGCCTTCGAGCTCAACGGAACTACATGGTCCAAACCGAAGATCAATACATTTTCATTCACGACGCATTGTTAGAGGCCGTCGTTTGCGGCGACACTGAAGTTCCTGCGCGTAACCTTCACGCGCACATTCAGAAACTGATGCGAATCGACACTATTGAGAACATTACGGGGATGGAACTGGAGTTTAAGAAGTTGGCGAACATGAAGGCTGACTCAAGCCGGTTTGTCTCAGCTAGCCTACCTTGCAACAAGCATAAGAACAGACTTGTGCATATCCTACCTTATGAATCGAGTCGCGTGTGTCTGACGCCCCGGGACGGGTCTGATTACATCAACGCTTCGTTTGTCGACGGCTACAGGTACAGGTCGGCATACATTGCCACTCAAGGACCTTTGCCTGACACTACAGATGACTTCTGGCGTATGCTTTGGGAGCATAATTCTACTATTATCGTCATGTTAACTAAACTGAAAGAAATGGGCAGGGTAAGTTGCCTTCAACCACTGGCCTATGATGACCTTTAAATTTTTGTAAAGATTTACTAATTCTTTTTATGTATTTTTAGGAGAAATGTCATCAGTACTGGCCTTCAGATCGCTCAGTACGCTACCAATGTTTCGTAGTAGACCCCATCGCAGAATACAATATGCCACAGTATATCTTGAGAGAATTCAAGGTAAGGGACCATGCTTATTTATTTTTAAGCATAAATACTTGCACCCGGTGGGAATCGAACCTGCAACCTTCTGCATTGCAGTCGA
This sequence comes from Idaea biselata, assembly GCA_958496205.1. Taxonomy (NCBI): domain Eukaryota; kingdom Metazoa; phylum Arthropoda; class Insecta; order Lepidoptera; family Geometridae; genus Idaea; species Idaea biselata. The sequence goes on from OY292399.1 coordinate 3,636,343, forward strand.
GCATACGCACAAGTCACAAAAGGTCGTCAAAATCTCCAAAACAAAATTTAGTTTTAAAAATATATTTACATTAGTTTCGTGCAACACCTATACCAACACTAACCATATCATGTTAGCATTTAACATGATAGAGGTCAAACGCTCTCATTTCCCTTAATAAAACCTCAGAAAAACCTTCAAACAGCCAGTTGCAACAATTCCTCTTCTTTTAGGTGACAGACGCCCGCGATGGAGCGTCTCGAACAGTCCGTCAGTTCCAATTCACGGACTGGCCGGAGCAAGGCGTTCCGAAGAGCGGAGAAGGCTTCATTGACTTCCTCGGACAAGTTCATAAGACGAAGGAGCAATTTGGACAAGATGGACCCATTACTGTGCATTGCAGGTTCGTACTAGCACCTATCCTACTAATCATAGACTGGTCTGGTCTCTATTAGAGACTAGAAGGAGAAAGGTCGCTTGATAGTGATCCATTTCAAACTCGTATCTGACGGACGAGCTTCGTCAGTTCCAAAGTCGAACTGTTCGGGAAATTGCTAACACACCTTTAAAAAAGATGGATCGAAATTCGAACGTCGTTGTTAGAATACCCCCTAATATCTAGGTAATTAAGACTACTATAATATTATAAAGGTGAAAGTTAATATGTAAGTAAGCAAGTAAACGAGTATGTTTGTTACTCCTTCACGCAAAAACTACTTAACCGATTGCGGTGAAACTCGGTACTGTAACGGTAACTGCAGATAGCTGGAGATCTGGATTAACACAAAGGCTACTTTTTATTCCGATATTCTCGCGGGATCGCGAATTACGCGGGTGAAACCGCGAGGCGCAGCCAGTGATGTATAAAAACTTAAACGTCTAAGAAATTAACGATCCGAGACGCTTTCAGACTACAGTATGTCTTAAAAAGTCTTTAAAAATAATATGTAAAAAGAATTATCTAAATCGGTCCAGGCATCTTCGAGTAATCGGGGAACATACATAAAAAAAAAAAAAAAAAAAAAAAAAAAAATATCCCGACGAATTGAGAACGTCCATATTGGGTTGCATAAATTTAAGAGGCATAATGTAAGGTTGCATAACGTTTTTTGGCATACTCTTCTTTTCGCATAACGTTCATTTAGAATAAATCATTAGGCATAATTTAATTTCGCATAACTTCGTTTATAATAATGATATATTAGCATAAAATGTTCTTGCATAAATGTTTTTAGAATAACGATTACTAATCATAACATTTATTGGCATCTCACCTTATGGCATAAAGATTACAAGTCATAAGCATAAAAAACCATAATGGTAACAAATGTAAAATGAGTTAAAATTAATATCATATTAAAATTAAGAATATCATTTCATATTATGTAGTAGTTCACAAACTTTGCTATGAATTGCATATAAAATTCAATTTTGATACACCACACCTTGTTTATTTATAATATTAGGCGCTTTGGCGACCGCTGCCGCGGCACGCTCGCTTCGCTCGCTCGCCAAAGCGCTGTGCGTAATCATGTTCTAATATGAACCTAACCTATCCTAGTCGGGGTGCTCTGTATAGTTTTCTGCGTACTCCTAGTTTGGGTAAAACGCCCGTTAATATGACAGAATTCAGTGAATGAAGCTCTTTAAAACTTTTACTCTTCATTGATTGTTACAGACGATATAGCGACGTGGTTTGGTCAGTATTACGTATGGGGAAACGTAACTTCGCCACCAATCTTCTCACCTAAAGTTTGATTAAAGATGACTATTACCATTGTGTCTTTTCATTTGTTAAATAGACTTAGTCCAATTTATTATCATGTATGTTTATGACTTTAGCGGTTATACCTCCATTATGCGTTTTGTGTTTTATGATAAATCATCTTTAGGCGTATAACAATTATGTCCTATACATTTATGCTATTCAAAATTATGATAAAGAAGATTAGAGAAAGTTAACGTTATGCCAATGAAACCATTCTGCGATTATAACATTATGCCGATCACTATTTATGCGAGAAAACTTTATGCTGAAACTTTTATGCCAAACAACATTATGAAAAAAAAATTATGCGATCGAAAGGGCACCCATTGAGAACCTCCTCCTTTTTTTGGAAGTCGGTTAAAAATACGACAGGCTTTTTTTACAAGACTAAAGATATAAATACTAAGTTCAGAAGATTGGATAAACACCTGCCCCTTACTTATAAACGCTGATTAACAGCTGCATAAACTAAGTTTCGTTTGTCTTTTACTGTGACATAAAGTTTCAAAGTTGACAGACAGAGACAAACGGTTGAAACTGTACATAACTTAGTCAACTGTTAATCATCGTTTATAAGTAAGTGGGTTATTGAACCAAATTTTACATAAGAAGACGTCGTAGTGAAAGAAATGAAGTGGGATTAGAAAATAAATATAAAAGCAAGATAAAGTTAGATTCGAAAGTTTCCTAGTCTTTCCTCTTTTTACAATTTACAATGCAGTCCAGTGGCACCTAATTAATTGCTTGTCCAACTAAAAAGTAGAAAATGTCTACACAGTGTTGGCAATAAAGTTAGCTAAAACAAGGGGTGCTGGTGTCCAGTCTAGTTCGGAAACTAAGTTCTTTTTTGAGTTCCGGTTTCCCTTGAGAAATCGGAAACCTTAGCGAGTTATCTTGTCCATCGGAAGCCCATGAAGACTGATTTAAGGTACTAAGTCACACCAAAATTTACCTGTGTGTAGTAATTTCATATCTCTATCTTACTATCTTACTTATCTTACTAATATAATAAATGCGAAAGTAACTCTGTCTGTCTGTCTGTTACGCTTTCACGCCTAAACCGCTGAGCCGATATTGATGAATTTTGGTATAGCGATAAATAGGACCTTGGAGAAGGACATAGGCTACATTTAATCCCATAAACCCCGTGGGATCGGGACTTACACGGGTGAAACCGCGGGCGCAGCTAGACATATATAAATTCTGTGAATATCACACAGCGCCATCTATCCCCGTGGTAAGCTACTAAAGCTTGGGTTATGGTGACTAGACTACAGATATAATACTTAAAATTATCTTTATTTTGTCAATACTTACATATTTTACAAGAGACACCCAAGCCAGGAACAAATATTTATTTGCATAAATACTTGCACCCGGCGGGAATCGAACCCGCAACCTTCTACATTGGAGTCGGGCATTTGCCCAACGCGCCACAGAGGTCGTCAATGACAAAAACTTGCGTGACTTACAAGAGGAGCCCAAATTCTAGTCTAAACACAGTAGAAACATTAAAGTCAGTCACAAGATGGTCTCAAGTCTGTTATAGTTAATTCACGGGCCCATCCCTCTCTATAGTTTATTTTAAACTAACTGCGTCCCGCGGTTTCACCTACGTGAATACGGGATAAAACGTAGCCTATGTGCTATTCCAGGTCTCCAGCTAACTATATACCGAGTTTCGTGGTAATTAGTTTAAACGTGATTGAATAAGAAACACACACACATACACACTTACATACTCACAAACTTTCAGCTTTATAATAATAGGAGGATAAATGGGACTCACCATATCATTTTGTCCAACAGCGCCGGTGTGGGCCGCACGGGAGTATTCATCACTCTATCGACGGTGCTCGAGCGCATGCAATATGAAGGGGTTGTGGATGTATTCCAAACCGTACGCACGTTGCGGACCCAGCGCCCGGCCATGGTGCAGACTGAGGTAAGATTTTAGCGGGCTTTATTCTTTTTTATTACGGTTATGGCCATCTGGAAAGTAGCCAGTGTCAAGTGGTATAATATTTGAAAGTTATTTGCAGATACAAAAACAGTTAAGTCGTCGTATGTCGTTGCGGGAGTCATTGTAAATGGCAGCTATTTTTAATGAGTTTTTTACGAAGTGATGATGTGGTCTAAGATTTAGCCTTCTAGAAGAAGAAAGACGGCAGTGGAACAAGATCCGACCCGTCTTCCTTGCGAAATACAGTAATGGATCTTAATTCATGCAAAAATCGAACTCTTGTAAGATCACTTTCTTGTCCGTCTGTCGGTGAATGCTTTCTTTGACAAGCTATATAATTTCACTTTTACTTTCGATGAAGAAACTTGGGATAAAACAGGTCTTATTCGACCTCGGTTATACCGTAGATTAAAGATCCAGATATCATCATCATCATTGGCCTGTACGATTCAGGCGACGCCAGCTTACACTACGGCTTAAATGTATGGTTATTTATACTAACATGACCAATAATAAAAACTTTTCTCCTACCAGGATCAATATGAGTTCTGCTACCGCGCAGCGCTAGAATACCTCGGTTCGTTCGACCACTACACAAACTGTCGCTGAGACCGGCTCGTCTAAACGGTGTGTGGACTCTGTCCATAGCTGTACTTAACTTTATACTCTATGTTAAACTATGCTATAATAAAGTACGGAATAAAGAAGTTTTTTCTATGACAATGTACCTATGTATTTCAGGTCAGTTTCTTGCCATATATTGCTGGCCTGTCAGCAAGCATTATTGGGAAATTTGGGCCAGTTTCACGTGTTTTTATTGCTTATATCAAATCGTAATAAATAATTTTAGCAAGGCAAAAGGTTGCAATAGAAATGACAGCAAATATTTGTATTTATAACCGGTAAAAAAAATTAACAACAAATTAAAGTAATACCTACAGCTTAAAGTTTAACGAAATTTTTCAAAAAAAAAACACCGTTTTTTTTTGTTTTCGCGAGCGTAGAAAAGCATTAATGTGCATTAATGGACTGATTTGATTGTTAATTGACGTTTGTATAATTGAAGGGGATAGTGTTTAAGTTGATAAGTAACGTCGTATTAATTATTTTCTCCGCCACCTTAATTCGAGCCATTTGTTTTTTAGTCGTCAATTTTGTTTTTTAATTAAATTTGTTTTTTTTTTATTAAATTTGCCTAAATACGGTGCTTTTATGATAAAATACGAGTACTTACTTTTTGTATTTCCTAGCGTTTACCTTTCAGAATGACAACCTCACTTTACTAGTTTAATTTTGACATTTTAGAATAGGTAGGTACCTTAATACCCGACTTTACCTAATCGACTTGATATTTTTTTACTATTTTAGCCTAAGTAAGATATACCTACTTGGGTTATCATTGCCAGAAACCATAAATTGGCACAAAATAATCACATTACAACCATTTTACATTGAAAAATGGTTATTTTTAAACATCCGTTGTACTTAAGGCTCGAGTAGTTACCTGACTTAATTTACTCAATAATTCCTACCAAAACTTTTATTTCGACCCAATAAACCCTATGCATTTACACAAAATAATGACGATCCACAAAAGACAATAAACTTTTATATTCAAACCAAAATCGAAAATAGATTTTAAATTAAATTATTATTTTGATGTACCTTTTTTAGTAAAAAAAAACTTCTTTGTTTCGTACACATATAAAATATCTCAGTAGACTGATTTTCACGACTGTGTCCGATTTCATATTGACGCGAAGCTATTGTTACTAAAGTTATTAAATGTTCAATGTTTTGTTTTAACTTTTATCTTGATTGAAATGTTTTCTTTTTACTTGATGAAATGTCAAACATTCGCATATTTTAAAACTTGACGCAAGTAAAACCTTGAAAAAATAAACAAAACTCAGATATGCCCCTAATTGATAATAATTACCAGAGTAGGATGGGTTGATTGCTAAATAACTAGGAGGGAGCAAGACGCAGTATGACTCTTCGGTCCCAATAAACGCGTACCGCTATTTGCCTGACCCCTAGTTAAATTTATATAAAATTGCATTTGTCAATTTAAATGCAATTTTATATGAATTTAACTAGGGGTCAGATAAAAAGGTAACATTTCAGATGAAATATTGCTATTTCACATAGCACTCGTTCTCCCCTACGTTTTTGTAACTTGTTTGTTTACGTTAGATATGTGAAATCTGACACGAGTTGTGGAAGGTGGAGTTCAAAGCACGCCTGTCACTGTCACAGCAGGGATGTACCCACAGTCAACACACGTATCGATGTCGACAAAAGGCTAAACACTTCGAGTGCCTACGAACGCTACTTATGAATTAAAAAAATATTTACGATTGTGACCATTAAAATCTTGATTGTGAGTCGAAAGGGTAATAACATTTAATATTATTATTATCCTATAAACTTATGAATAGACTTAATATAACGCAGCTGTTCACGCTATTTTTATCTCAAATCGAACAGTATAATGTTAAAGTCCATATTAACGGTTGATACTTAGATGCGTTTAAGAGGCCTGCGGAGGTTGATTTTTTTACAAACTTACCTACTGCTAAAATAAGTTACAAAATGTGATCATTTCACCATTGTGTTTTAGGTTGGTTCAAATTTAGTCAATTTTCATCTATGATTTGTATATTTATTATCATCATTCACTCGAAAAAAGGAGTATAAACCTAGAAAATATTAAATATGTCTAAATCCAAATAACCCTATAAAATAATACTGTCAGATTTAGAGATATACTTACTCCTTTTTCGAGTTAATGAAAATAGACGAATAGAAGCCTAGATAACAATGTCTTAATTTGAACAACCCCAAAACCGAAAGACCACATTTCGTAAAAAAAAAATGGTACGTTTGCATCGAAAATTCAAACTCCGTAGTCGTCTATTAAATTTCAATATTTAACAAGTCATATTTAATGGTTACGCCGCGTATAATTTGCTATAATATAAAAAAATAATTTAGTGAAAACAGTGCGCTTAGATTTAAACTTATGCGATATATGAATAATCAATTCTGATCACATATACAGACTTATTGTAAAATGTATAAATAGTTACAGCTGTAATTAGAAGTTTATTTTTCATATCGAGTGTTAAAAATATGTTAAGTAGTGTAATATTGTGGTGAACATGTTTCGATATTGCAATATTAATGAACTCTTTAGACGAATCGGCTGTGTCGTGTGAATTCTCGTGTCAGTCCTATATGTGTGCGTAGTAACATAATCTCTTATGTAAATATTATATTTAGTAGTACATAATTCGATTTTGTCCACTCTATTTCGTTGTAGAAGACATGTGTAATCTCTTGCCCTGTAATCGTTTGTGAAACTTTATTGGCATGTTAAGAGGCCGCCTGAGGTTGAACTCTCCATACAAACGTAATACCTTAATAATAAATAGAGTGTTTCTTCTAACTTAATAAAATGGGTTTATTCGAACCTGGAAAGTAGTTTTCCAAGTCTCCTTCCGGTTCCTCTCTTAAATATTCACCTGAAACGAAATGAGTCCCTTGAATATTTCAGAAAAAATTGCGGATATTGTCTAGATTCGAATAATGAGTTGGAAATATTACTTTTTATAAACTATATTAGTGTTACATTTGTATGGAAAGTTCCTTCAGATGGTTCTTATTGTCCAATCATTATGAAACCAGTTTATATTTGCTTTACAATTTGATAGTTTAAGATTTATTTTAATCGCTGCTTGCTTTAAAATCGTGATTCGATGACATATCTATTGTAGGTAGAGAAATGTTTTCGATTGTGAGTAAAAGTGTTAACGATTATATCGTTCAAGAAATTTAAAGATTTCCACATAGAGGCGATTTATATCACAAACTCACAATACCAGCCAAGTGACAAAAATAAATAAAACTTCGAGAAAACGATATGAAAATTGCCACTGTGTGGAAGGGCTAGCAAGTACGGCTGTTAGACAATGATTTTTGTCATTGACTCGTTAAATAATTTTTACTTTTTGACTTCGAGGAACAAGGTGTATTAAACAAATACCGACTGCCAGGATTATCACACTACTATAAGCTATCTTTAAGTCTAGAATCTTATTTAATATTTTACAGTAAAACTTGGCATAGTAAAGTAAAAAAAATACTAAGAGTTTTTAGGTTTTTCACTCATTTTATACAACTATACCTACTCGTATCGATTTAACTATGTACGTATAAGTTAAATTTGAGCTTGTATGTAACTTAGTATGTAACTATGCAGTTTCAGAACTAATAATGTAGTAAACGCGAACTATTTAAACTTTATGAAATAAATTAAGGCCTGTGGATGTTCAATTTCCATATTCTTAAACGTAATATTATTAAAAAAATACAAAATTTTATCGTACCGGCGCAGGTATATGGTGTTATTTAAGATTTGTTCTGAATTTTATCAACTATTTTACTTATATATAACTCTTTATAAATGCTAATAACCCCATATAAATAGCGGAAACAGTTAAAATATTGTAAATTATTTTGATATTACGTTTGTACGGAAAATTCTACCTCCGCAGACCTCTTAATTAAATGAGTTCGTATCGAAGAGGTCTTATCTATTACGACCTCTTTCGTTTTGTAACTGGTAACTGCCAATCATTCATTTAGAATATTCGAATAAAGAATACGAAAGTACGTAGAGTTTAATAAGATATTGTTAAAACGAAGTTATAATGTCATCTTCATTTTTATATTGGTATCTCGGTTACTGCGATACAAGCTGTGCTTAGTGTGGAACTGTTTTATAATGTAATTTGGGAAATGTTTAATAAGTTTCATAATAATAAATAAATATTGTATTGTATTGTATTGTATTGTATAGTGAAAATTTAATACTCGTTAATGAATCATGTATTTAGCGATGGGTGGAGAGACACGCTAGGAAGGCAGCTTTGTAAGCTGAAAGGCAGTTATTTTTTTCTTAAATGAATGGCTTTGCGGCACTTGTGCATATAGCCAGAGTCCAGTAACTTTTTTTGTAAACAGTTGCTTTATTAGTTCATTCCTATTTTGTTATTTTTACTCTTGTTTTTTATTTAACTGTATAACTGATGTATTTAAACGCACAGATACGATCTCTAATTAACTTTTACCTCCTTAGAGATCCTGTAATTTTAATTGTAACAACTGCATATATAGCTAATAGTTTTGCCTATTTTCTTTATAAGCCATATAAGGTGCTGTACTATGTTATAATTTTGTGTTTTTTTTTCAAGCCGATATGAGCCGTCACTTGTGAATGTTCCGAAAGACTGAATCACTCGAGAAATTAATTTTGATTTGTAAATGCATTTTGTATTTGTTGTGTTTAATAAACAACAATTTAGTTGGATAAGTTATTTGATTCGAATATTAATTTGTCGGTTTTATAATAATTAATTAATTAAAATTATGACGTAATTTGACAAAAAGGTTTCTTGCATCCAATATAATGAATTCGCCATAAAGCCTATTTTAATTTTGCATGAAATCAAATCGATTGGCAATTATTCGCCCTAGCTTTAAAGTATATAATTAATTTTAGTGCAATTAAAATGGCGGATGCAGTTTTGGCGGGAACGTGTGAATGTAAATGTAGGTGTTTGTAGACGAATATTGTAATTATTTTGTAAAATACCTGCGCTGCGTCTCGGGCACAGTGGATTCGCAAAATTATACATATGTATATGAAGAAATAAATTTATGTGAGACCATTATTTATATGTTTTATTTTATGACCCAAACAAGCTATAAAAAAGAAAGATTTAGGGTACAAATCCCCAAACGAATAATTGGCGTCAATCATCAATATTTTTTTTCATTTTCTTTTCATAATTTAAACAATGAAATGAAAATAAAACAAGTGCGAAACTCGCGCACGAAGGGTTCCGTACCACTATCACAATTGGGTACGGAACCCTAAAATGGTTTACAACAACCAATTTTTAAATTTGATAGGAAAATGTGAGATATTTAGCTTCGATTCTAAATCCCATAGTACGACCGCACCACTCCAAAAAAAAACTTTGATAAGAACTATTTCATAACAATTCTTTTTCGTTGAAACCCTCACTATGTAAGCCACACCAGTGTGGCTCACCTAGCGCAAGGGTTTCAGGCCGCCCTAAGGCCTCTAACTTGACCTAACGACTGCTATCAAAAATAACAACCGCGATCAACTGCGGTAACATGCCTTCCGAAGCACGGAATACGCTAAACAAAAATAACCTACTTCTAAAAAAAACTATCCCAAAGACAACCTTTTAGATAACACGACCCATCTGCCTAGTGACTGCGCCGGCCTATGTCACAGATCACGAAATCAGCTTAGTGCTACGCGACCACTGAGCCGAAAATCCCACTCAGTGGTTGCGTGAAAAACAAGGGAAAAATTCTTTTTCAAGTGCAGTTCTTAACCTTAGATTTTTTAACAGTTTAAAAATAAATAAGAGACATTCCAAACACAAAAAATGTGGTTTTAGTAAGCTAAGTATTTAAGTAAGCTGCACGAATTATTTAGATATGAAAGTGAGGTCAAGATCTAGATAACTATTTACGTAAGTAATACTATTGGTAATCCTACCTAACCTACTTATCCTAACCTATACCAACTCAAAAACCGCTAAACCGATTGCGATAGAAATCCATATGTAGATAGCTGAAGACGGGGAATATAATGTAGGCTACTTTTTACTCCGATATTCCTGCAGGATCAGAACTAATGCAGATAAAACCGCGGAGCGCCGACAGAGAACAGTCTACCTACTCTTTCTCCATACAAACGTAGTCGTCTGTTGCCTCCCTGAATAAAGACATTTGAGCAAATATTTTATGCCATAAAACCTACATCTGCCATGACCATGACCCGACGTATCGGTTTTTTTCATTTTCTAAATTAGAATAGAAATAAAATTCAACAATAACAAGAAAAAAATCAAAACGTAGTCATGGCATGGCATTCAAATATACCCCTTTTAGCATAAACATATTTTTTCTAATATCTTTATCCAGGGAGGAAACAGTCGACTACGTTTATAAAGTTTGTATAGAGAAAAGTGTAGGTAGACTCTCCCCTTAAGTAAAGTACTAAATAATAAATAAAGCCGAAATAAAACAAACCTCCAATTTCTTATTCAGAGGATGTCTTCCGTTAATTTGACCAGAATAATCCCGTTACCCAAATATTGTCCGTCCCTAAATTGGGACAATGAATACGTATTGCTAGCGTTAATTATAATATCTGAGGAACGTGCCCCGTGAGATTGCCCGCTATTGTGACCACTATGGAATAAGGGGTTAGAGTGCTTGGAAGCGACTTATGTTTTAGCTTCATACGTGTTAAATGTACCTACCTCTTTATATGTTTCCGTACTCAAAGCGTAAAAACGGGACCCTAGTACTTGGACTCCACTGTCTGTTTGTCCGTATGTCTGTTTGTCACCAGGCTGTATCTCATAAACCGTGATAGCTAGACAGTTGACATTTTCACAGATGGTGTATTTCTGTAGCCGCTATAACAACTACTAAAAAAAAGAGAGCTGATATTTAAGCGGGCTCCCATACAACAACGCTGATTTTTAAAAGTTAAACGCAACTTTACCGCGATTTATTTTCACCACTACTGACGCCATCTAATGATATACTGGCGTCAATGTCATTCAGTCGTTGCGTTCACAGATTTCGCTTGGTCCAGTGTAAACACTGGACTTCAGGGTTCCGTAGGTACCAATTGTGGTACCGAATTGTATGGAACCCTACGTGTGCGAGTCCGATTCGCAATTGGTCGGTTTTTTTCGAGTTTTTGTATACTAAATAGTCATCCCAAATGTACGAATTTTCCTTAATCCCTTGTTTAATTTGAATTAAAGACTTATTAGAAAAACAGTCGTAAATAATTACATTCGAAATTAACTAAGGGTGGTTACAACAATTATTTGGAAAGAGGATGGTTTTCTATTTATTTTAAAGATCCTAAAGAAAGGGTAGACAAAATTAATTGACGTGATTACTAAAAACAAACAAGACAGTTTGAAAAAGCATGGGGCGGAAAATGGGGGATGCACGTTCGGTCGAAATTACGAATGAAATACCTAGCTCCTTAAAATAACGTCTTGAAGTTTTAAGAGACGCCCAAAAAATAGGAGAAATTTTATCTTTTTTTACCGACTTCAAAAAAGGAGTTAAAATACAAAATAACACCAACGTACTTATTTTAAAAAAAAACTGTTTTCGCGATGTTGGATTGAAGTTAAACTCATTTTCTGGTTTTAATCGCGTGGTGTTTATTACTTTTAGTATTATACAGGTCTCTTCTTCAGAATTGACTTAATCCTGAAGACCCGTATGTATAGGTCTCGAAACGTTGAGCATTGAAACAATGCTAAAAGTTATAAACACACGCGATTGAAACCGAAAAAAGAGTTTAATTTCAACGTACTTTAATACAAGATATACGTAGGGGCCAGATTTAACCCCAAAAAACAGTGACTATATTTTCAAATATTTTGTTTAAATTAGACTATATTTGAAAACTACAAAAACTATACGAAAGTTTTTTTTCCATTACCCATGTCATTTCCATAAATTCTATCTCTCTTCGACCATTGTGAGCTATACTCGGTTGAGACATGCCCCCTGCCTTTGAATCCTGGTTCAATATGCAACTCAGTTGATAGCTTTACCGATTTTGAATGTGAATCGACGAATCGAAGCCGGTCTATCACCTACATCGTTTACTTTGAAAGCAATCAATATAGTTGAACAAAGACATTTGTTAAAGGTAAAGACATTTTGTTGAGATGAAAGATACTATTCCAAAATATATTGACAAGCCGAGACCCATCAATGTTCGATGTTAAATGCCAAATTTGAACCTTAAAATAACCTTAAAACTCGTGCACAAAGGGTTCCGTACCCTGCGCAAAAAAAATCACGTTTCTTGCATGGAAGCCCACTTCAATATTTAACTTGTTGACTACGTAGCATTTGAGGTTTTCGCTACCCGTAATGCTTTAAGAGCTACGAAAAATGCTACGAGAGCTACGAAAGATGCTACGAATTAAAAGAATTTCAACAATCAATTCTGAAGTCTATGGAAACTACTTATCTTTTAGTCAAATTATTAATTTTAGTTGTCGTTATAATCACAATTATTTATAAAAGGGGTCCATTAGTCTAGCTAGAGGCGCTCGGGAGAACGAATTTGTGTCAGTTAATAAAGATCTCTGTCCAACCGAGATACGATATTAATGTAATGTGAAAGGTTTGTTTAGGTAAGGCACGATCTTAGGATCAGAATCTACGAAAGAAAAAAAAGTTTTACATTTTGCTTAACTATTTTGACTAAAACTAACTAAAGACATTTTTCGGTTTTAATCGCGTGGTGTTTATTATTATGTTTATATATTACATTGCATTGTTTCAACGCTCAACATTTCGAGACCTTTAGGCCTCTGCTTCAGTCAATTCTGAAAATTTAATTTCAAATACAACATCGCGAAAACAAAAGAAAAATCTAAAACTAACTAGGTAACTAATTAAATAATAACTAAAACTATATATATGTAATGAGAATAATATAAAGCTGATGTAGAAAGTTTACTTGAAAACGATAACTTTACCAAGAGGGCCAGAGCCTACTATTTAAAATAAGTATAGTTAATCTCTGCTTCAAAATCTCAGGTCAATTACGTAAACAAAGCATTGTCAATTTCAAAGGAAAAAAAAACAAAACAAAAACTGTAGCCTTCTTAGAAAAGGCGTTTACATTTTTGATCTAAATCCCTGAAACAAAGTTATAGGTATTCCATGATTTCATCATAAGTAAGTAAGTACTTTACCTTCCTAATACCTATTTAGGAAACCACTAGAACTTCATTTAAATAATCCTTCCCCTGAAGTACCTACATAATAAAGCGTAATACTTTAAATTCACAACAATTTAAAATTTAAATAGGCATCTTAATATTAACTCTGAAGCCTTGAGGTTATAAAATGATACTTAGCTGTTTTAAACCCTCTCCAGAACTCCAATACTTCTACTTTTGATGAATCTTCTTTTTCGTATAGTGATGTGCCTCACCTAGTGTTAGGTCTAACTTGACCTAACGACTGCTATCAGAGATTACAAACAGACCAACTACTTAACGTGTCGACTGTTTCCTCCTTAAATATAGACATTAGAGCAAATATGTTTATGCTATAAAACCGCTAAGTATCTGCCGTGACCATTTGACCATACCCATGCGATTTGTTTTTTATTATTTTCTAATTAGAGTAGAAATAACATTTAGAAAAGTTAGAATACGTAACTATGATAAAAATCAAAACGTAGGGGCATGGTCATGGCTGATATAGGTTTTATGGCATAAACATTATTTCTTTGATGTCTTTATCCAGGAAGGAAACAGTCGACTACGTTTGTAAAGTTTGTGTGGAGAAAAGAGTACGTATCCTTTCCTCTTAATACCAGAGATTAGGTACGAACCTAATCGTCACCAATGTCTATAAAAGACAAAATGTGGAATGTTACTTACATTAAAAATAAATCCACGCAAACGAAAACCTATGTCTACCTAAGCTATGTCTGATGTATGTAAATGTACTCACCTACCTATGTAAATCTCATTTTATAAAATCAGCAAGTTGTCAGTTATGTGTTACTTCGCGACAAGCTTATAACGTGTTGCGTTCTGTACATTTTATCAAAATAACATGGACGTGACGGTGAATTTTTATGTTTTTCGCAGTGGTTTTTTTACGTATGGACCATAGACACGGTGCTTATTTCCAAGCCAATCCAGTAAGCCAGTTGAAAATAGAATGTTCACCGTTGACTAAAACTAAGTCAGCTTAGCTTAGTTATGACAGCTTTTCATACATACATGTGCGTCCACCACACTTCCCGGGACCACTGGCTTACTATAGCCTGTTAGATTGCATCCATTTTGCGTTTGCGTAAACGGCAAAATTGTATGGTAAACTAGTGCACGCTTAAATCCCGATCCCGCGGGTATTTCGAAAACCCTTTCTTATCGGATGCCTACATCATATAAAGAATAGACTCTACAAACAGCTCTCGACTCTCAGCGGTTTAGGATGTGCGTTAATTAGTCAGTCAGCCAAGACAAAGATATAGATTTAAAAACGTGAAGTTTTGTTTTTTACTTAGCATCTGACCTCATCTTACCGGATGGGAAGATCACGCCTAGTCGCTATCTTTCAAGGACACCAAATAATTTAGCCAGAGTAGGCTACCAGTCATTTAATACTGGAATTATTTATTAAAAGATACAAACAGTTTAAAAATGAAAGGCGACGTTCGTAATATCCATTACTTTGTCTGAATTGAACGTTATCTTGCGTGACGTCGTTTCCGCCTCCACCTTAATTCCTATTAGATGTGACAGTCTGTTTCTAAGGTGTTAGGTGTTTTCTTACCGTTTTATTAAAGGTAGACATAATAATTGTTTAACAACTAATTACTATGAAGTAGCTGCCACGTGCTTCGCGTACAAGCACGTGTCATCATCATCATCCGAGAGTTGTTCCCGGTTGCATCTCGCTCGAGAGCCCGGGGTCCGCTTTCCTACTTTTACGTCTCCACTTCGCACAATCTTCGCCATGGCCGTGCGGCCATGCCTTAGTGAGGCCATTTTCACGCATATCCGATCTTACAAAGTCAAGCCAGCACTTCTTGGGTCTTCCCAATCTGCCGCGGCCGGGCGGGGGCGCCATAGCAAGACATTTGTTTCCCACGAAACTAGCCGGTTTTCGTAGAACGTGGCTGTACCACCGTAAGCGGAATTCAAGCACGTGTGTGTCTTAATAAATAATAATAAACTAAGTACCTATAAGTACTAATATTTCAACTATATACCATATTTTCAGAAATAAAGCATTCTTGAAGCTAGTTCTTATAAATAAATAAATATTGCACGACGTTTCATACAGCGCAATCTAGCTCTAAACTAAGCACTAGGCTTGTACTATGGGTACTAGACAACGGATACACAACTTAATATATACTTTTTTTTGTAAATACGTACATATGATATACATATAAAACACCCAGACCAGACTGACCAGACCGGCAGGAATCGAACCCGCAACCTTCTACATTGCAGTCAGGCCTTTTTGTTACCTCTATTTTTTACACACGAGAGCGCCTGGCCACTATACCACCTGATGGTAAATGATGATATGATCTGAGATGTAAACCTCTACCCTCCCCTCTCTCCTCTCCAGATCCTATCTACGTAAATATGAAATGTAGGTTACCTATAACGTAATACTGTTAGGCATCGCTATTTAGTCTCTGCAACGCCTGAATAAGGCACGTACCAAGCCAAGTTAGGTAAAATAAAGTACAATATTATCTTTCACTTAGACTTTTCTTCTGTTTTCGCGATGTTGGATTGAAATTAATCTCATTTTTCCGGTTTTAAATCGCGTTGCTTTTCTTAATCTAGAAATGTTGATTGTAGAATTTAGAAGAGCCCTGTAGCCCCGGCAGAGAATAGGGTTAATCTCTTCCAGTTAGTATCGTAAAAGGCGACTAAGAAATCTGGAGACCGAACCTAGAATTGGCTTCGCACTGTGGCGGGTAAACTACTAGGTCCCAAGAAGGGTTGATCTCAGAGAGGCATCCGGTCGTAAAATGATTTCTAAATCTATTTGCAGTATATAGGTAGGTGCAGGTGAATGAAAACTTACCTACTGTGTCAACCCCAAATAATCTGGGATTTAAGAGGACAATCTACCTGTTCTTTTTTCCATACAAATGTTACTTTACTCTATATTTTCTGAATTTTATTTATATTCTAATTAGAAATAAAAAAAATCAAAACGTAGGGCCTTGGTCATGGCTGATATATAGGACTTATGGCATAAACATAATTATTTTTTCTAATATATTTATCCAGGGAGGAAACAGTTGACTCCGTTTGTATGAAGAAAGAGTAGGTAGCCCCGGGCTCCCGAGAGGGATGCAACCGGGACCATCGCTCAGACAGATGAGAGAGTTGATTGTAGAATGTAGATTGATGCCTGAATATATCGTATTACGTGACTCCAAAAGGAATCAGTTGCCGATAAGCAATAAGCTGTAACGGAATTCGGAGGGTAAAATTAATTTACCCCCGCCCCTATGTCATATGTAAATGAAATGAAGCCGGGCTCTCTGCCTTTTGAAAGATTTCTTTCTTTTTCGTTTCAACTTTTTTAGGGTCCCGTAGCTTAACGAGTAAACCTTTACTCTAATATTATAAATGCGATAGTAGCCTGTCTGTTACGCTTTCACGACTAAACCGCTAAACCAATTTTTATGAATTTTGGTATAGAGCTAGGTGGGACCTTGGAGGACATGTTCTACTTTCGATATTCCCGCGGGATCGGGACTTACGCGGTTGAGTGAAACCATGAGGCGCAACTAGAAATTATATACCTACCTACCATAACTCTGCTCAGTCTGTCTACGTAAACGTAAAAATTGCATTAGGCTACCAAAAAACTAACATACAAACGTATGTGAGGGATCGACTCATGCGTTTTGCTTACATAGGGTCGTTTTTCGCTTTTTAGGAAAATTTTTCCTCACCGAGTGATGTTATTATCCTACATTTTTTTTTCTTTAACTAAAATAAAATCAATGTTAGGTACCTACGGAACCGTTCAGTGTGTGAGTCCGCTCTCACTTGACCCGTTCATTTTCCGTTCGTAGGTAGGTAGGTAAGGAACCTACTCTGTAAGTAGGTAAGAATACCTACCTTTTCGTATGGAAACTTTGTTTGGGATACGAAAAGTTCCTAAGTTTTGTTTTTGCTAGTGTTAGTCGGTATTGATTTTTCGTCCTTTTCACTTAGATACTTTTCGAGTGTTGTCAGTGTCGCAGTGTGCGTGGAGAATACATGCCAGGCACTGAGCTCTATCTATACAAGTACGCTGGAATTGCTATACCATAGAAAATGACATTAGATCCTTGTGCCGATTTTATTTGCGCCATGTTGCGCTGTTGTCGCGCGTCTTCCACGGAACTATTAGTTCCATGGACAGTCACCATCACTTTCAATAGAAAACAGCGCAACATGGCGCAGAACAAATAGGCACAAAATTCAGTGCGCTATGTCCTGCCCAGTTGTAGTGGAGGTCAGTGATGCCAGCCATTGAAATATTATGTAGGTACTAGTAGGTTGAGAATTTGAGATCAATGATCCAGCTTAGTCGATCCGTCCAGGATAAAGAATATACGGGTACTTACCTATATTGCGTATAATAGGTACGTCTGCCAAGCAAGGTCTGCGGCCTTAAATTATTCTACTGTCGGACATTAAACCATTAGAATACAGTCCGCTTTGTTTATATTCATCTACAACACCACTCCAGCAATCTACCGAACGTAAGCTTGCTGGAGTGCATTAGTTTAATTATAAATACCTACGTATTTATCACTAAACTAACATCGAAGTAGTCTAGTTGTAGTTGAGAAAGTAATAAATACCTACGTATCCAATAATTTTCAAGAAACTTACCTAACCAAGATCACATAAATAATATCGAATATATCGTGTATTCTGCAAATTCTGGGATAAGGTTCTTCAAAGGCTTCTGCAATAGGTACCTAGAAGCGAGAGACCTATCAGATTTAAGAGGACTATTTCACGAATCGAGGCGTGCTTTGCCATACGAGGAAAACAAAAAAAAACCTTTTCTACCACTTAACATTATCCGACCCCGGCGATTTTTTTTGTTTAATACCTCATCGAAAAGGCAAGCTTTTTCCTTTTTAGGGTTGTGTACCCAAACCTAAGGGTAAAAATGTCTTGCTATGGCGCCTCCGCCAAAGCATTTTGTATAGATAATGGTTTCGGAACCTTTCGTGCGCGAGTCCCACTCGCGGTTGACAGGGTTTTTTTTAAATTGTTTTAAAACTGAAAAAAGGAAGGATTACACACACGAATCGCATAATATTGAGGGGAGGAAAAAAGGTTTTCTTTTTATATGGAGTTACGTATGAAATAGTCCCCATAAGTAAATTATTTCAACCGGAAAGATTTGTTAGGTCTACCAGTAACTATAAACTATGCCTTTACCTACGATGTATATACAGGTGTTTGGTGGAGGGTTAGACAAACTTGGTGGGCGTGTAGGTGGACTTATTTGTAAAATACTAATTGAAGACCCTAACTCTTCTCTTTTTTCGTAAAGATTTTTTTCGTATTCTATTTTATTCTATTCTAGCAAAAAAATGAAAAAAATAACTTGGGATCTGGACTTACGCGGGTGAAACCACGGGCCGCAGCAAGTAATGACATAAGGATCAAAGGCTCGCCTATCGATTATAAAACAAAAAAAAATGAATGCGAAAACTAGAATAAAACTAAATGAATTTTAATGCAAATTATCTTTATTTTTATACAAAAAAATACAAGTTATTTCTCAGAAGAAGCAGCAGCTCTGATTAAAAACGTAGGTACAATGTTTATAAGTTTTAAACGGCTCAACCGGTTTTCATAAAAAATAGCTAAAGGGCTGTCGCGATGCAGCAAGAATATAGTAGATTAACCTCTCTCTATCTATGCCTTTGTCACTCTTACACAATACACACACAGGAATAGTATTATCCACAGCATAAATTGAGATTCGGATAAATTAGCAGCAATTTGTAAATTACTAGAAAAACCCCGCGAACTCCGTTTCGCCACCAGATGGCTTCGTTTTATGTAACATTTCGTTTGGTGATTAAAAGATGAAGAATTTTTTTTTTTTGTTTTATATTTGAAAAGGAAAATTTTTATTTCATTTCACAACAGTAATGAATTCATTTGGATTACAAAAATGAAGTGTTATTTAGTTGAACTTCTCTAAGTAAATGAAAGTGAATCCAAAGTAAATACTGAATCGAAGCGTTATACGTGTCCGCAAATTATCCGTTTCATTGAAGTGCTCTTTGGTAAACCACATTTTTTGTGTTTTAGTCGAATCGAACCCGCAACCTCCTGCATTGCAGTCGCGCTTTCGCACGACACGCCACATAGGTCGTCATACGTCATCGTCATACGTCATCGTCATACGTCATCGTCATACGTCATCATCATACGTCATCGTCATACGTCTTCGTCATACGTCATCGTCATACGTCATCGTCATACGTCATCGTCATACGTCATCGTCATACGTAATCGTCATACGTCATCGTCATACGTAATCGTCATACGTCATCGTCATACGTCATCGTCATACGTCATCGTCATACGTCATCGTCATACGTCATCGTCATACGTCATCGTCATACGTCATCGTCATACGTCATCGCTGAGTTTGATTTTGATTTTCCAGCTTTTCTATTGAAATTTTTCCTGAATTTTCTTTGCTATAAACCTCACGGAGCCCGAGACCTTTCCAACGAATGCAAAACCGTGGAAATCGGTTCGTGCGTTCTGTAGTTATAGCGTCAGGAAGGAAAACCCGACTTATTTTTATATAGTAGACTAGCTGACCCGGCAAACGTTGTTTTGCCTTATAAATTATAGATAATTAAATTTTTCCTAAATTTTCTTTGCTATAAACCTCACGGAGGCCGAGACCTTTCCAACGAATGCAAAACCGTGGAAATCGGTTCGTGCGTTCTGGAGTTATAGCGTCAGGAAGGAAAACCCGACTTATTTTTATATAGTAGATTAAGCATAAATTGAGATTCCCTTATAAATTAAAATTTGTTATTTTTTATTATTCAGTGCTCTGAGAACCTTTTAACGTGAGACTGGCGAAATAGCTCTAAGCTGCTAACCGAAGACCGTAAAGAAAAGTCTGATCCATTATATTCAATAGCACCAGAAGACCCGACAGGTACACGAAATGAACGAAATTCTTCCTGCATTACGAACGCGCTATAACAAAGAACTTCCCAAAAATGTTTCAATAGGACGTTCTAGTTTTATTTATAAACAAAACTGCATTAAAATCTGTAACTCCTCTGAGAACTACGATGTCACTAAACAAATAATAATACTCTTCTTCATTAATTCGAGGCTTAATTAACATAATTATAATCAACAATTATTTACAAATACACAACAAAAACTTAATTATATCACATTCACTCTCTACAAATAAACGATACTTATTCCTCGGTTTTTTTTTTATTTCAGACTACGATCTGACGTTTTGGTTCTTTGTATTTAACGTTTTTTCTTCAGGAAGATGTGTCAAATTATAGTCTTCAATTAAAAAAACGAAGTAAAAGTATCGTTTATTTGTATTTGGTCACCACATTTTTTTTTATCACCTTTTCAATATGGGCCTGAAACAAAGAAGATTAATTAGTAAAGGATAAAGCGGTGTTGGAGAATAAATGAGAAGAATGAAAGTCGGGGTATCAATCGCTAGGTTGGTTGCAAATCCCGCCGACCGCGCAGCGATCGAAAAAGTCGACTACGTTTGTATGGTATCCATTCCGTAACGTTGGTAACATGTATGTATGTATGTATATTGGGGGTAATCTCCGAAACTACTAGACCGATTTCAAAAATTCTTTCACCATTAGAAAGCTACATTCACCCTGAGTAACATAGGCTACTTTTAATCCCGATATTCCCACGGGATCGGGACTTACGCGGGTGAAACCGCGGGAATCTGCTAGTCTTTAATGCAGAGCTTTTTTGCAGCTGTAATAATTAAAAAATGCATAGCTATTTGAATACTTTGTGAGATATAATTACATATTTAAGATGTCATCATCATCATCATCATCTCAGCCGAAGGACGTCCACTGCTGGACCAAGGCCTCCCCCAATGACCATCACTGGCAACACACACTGGTCAAAGACTTTCGTCTTGAGACACTGCGGAATTTGGGACGAGAAGATAGCTAAGATATTTAAGATTTACCCGGGCCTTAATCGCGTGATATTTACTTTTTAATTTTCTTACCTTGACTTTTGGACTATGTTACAACAGTCTTGGTCGCGAGGAGACTCATTACATGCTCCAATCGGTATTCAAGCGAGATTGTGATCCAATCATGTTAGTTTAAAACATTTACTATGTACACTAGGTTGTTCTAGATACTTACTTTTTTTGAAACCCAAATTTGCTCAACAAAGTGGGCTGGTTAGAAGGCAAAGAGTTAGTTCTCTTCAGCCCGGGAACTTTGCACGTTGTCCTCTTGACATTAAGGTTCAATTTCGATTGTCCCGACAACGGTTGCGAGGAACTAAACGACGGACTCCTTCTGAAGAACGATGGTGGCGTAGGCTTTATGGAAGGAAGACGTTCCTGTGGATGTATAATAGATATTACATGACTAGGCTTGTACTATGGGTTCTAGACAACGGATAACTACATAATATTATATTTTTTTTAAATAAATAATGTGATACATATAGAAACACCCAGCAACAGAAACAAATATTTATTTTTAAGCATAATTAATTATTTACACCCGGTGGGAATCGAACTCGCAACCTTTGCGCTGCGGCCGGGGGTTTGCCCGACACGCCACAGATAAATGAAATTACTGAGCCAGCTTTACACGTGGGTACATTAAGTTACACCTGCATTATATCTTGAAGAAATTCTCTTAATTATTGCCCCTCTCGGGAACCCGGGGTCCGCTATAATCCCAAATCCTTTGGGGTCTGCATAGTAGGTAAGTGATCATTGACCACACCTTTTGAAAATAGATTTGGCACCTCTTTGCGACCGCAGCGGGGAGAACTCGCGGATTTCAAAAGTTGCGGGTTCGATTCCGCTTGGTGCTTATCTATTAGATAGCAGCAGCCAGATAGCAGTCGTTAGGTCAAGTGAGGCATTAGGGCGACCTGACAACTCTGACACTAGTAACCGTATTAAATAAATTACCTCCGGAATTGCGGAATTATTAGACCCAACAATGTTAAATTAAAATTAAAGTCCTATTTTTTAGATAATAATTATGATAAACGTCGTAGATTAGATAGTATAACATTTGTTACAAACCTCCTTGGTTTTTTTTATGTTATTTAAGTATTTGTTTTTTTTTTGTAAATTTTTAGAAGATAAATAAACTAAAAAAAAAAAATGTTGAGTTAGGTTGAAGTAATTATAGCACTTTTTGTTTCTTTCTGTCAACTTTGAAAGTTGGTGTCACGGAAAAAGTCGAAGCATGTTCTCACTACTCCGACCTTACTCCACGTTTATTAATAAGGTGAGCCACACTACTATAAAAAAGAATAGAATGTAAAAAAATGTCTTTATTTACCTGTAAATCACTCTGCGTTTCGAATATCTCCGTGTTTTCTATCACAGATTCTTGACTCAAACAATCCACTGTTATCTTATTTTCCGAAGAATAATCTATCCTTCTAAAAGGATTCCTAGATTTAGGACTAGGCTCTAAAATGGGACTATTTTTCTTAGCGGGACTATTTATCTTATCAGGACTATTCGCCTCTACCAGGCTATTTCGCTTAACTGTGCTATTTGTATCTGTATTTCTAATTAGATCTGTACTATTTTGGTTATAAAGAGTATTTATCTCAGTGGGACTATTGTGCTGAATCGTGTGATTTCTCCGTTCTGTTCCATAGCCGTTCACTTCGGAGATGTTTTTCTTTGCAGGACTATTTATCTCGCCGGGACTATCCTCTTCAATTGGGCGACTTTTCTTAACAGGGCTATTGAGCGGTGAATTTTCTTTCTGAGAATTCTCTTGAGATTCATATTCTGTTAACTGAGTATCTATGCCACTGTCGATTTCTGTTTTAATTGTTTTTTTCGGTGAATCTTGAATAGTTATGATAGTTTTGGAACTATCAGTAGAAAAAAACTTGCTTTCTACTACATTTTCTCCTATGACTGTTCTGGGGAATTTACTAAGTCGTTTTAATACTGAGTAACTGCCGTTTTTGAGTATTTTTTTGAAGCATCGTTCCTTGTTTTCGAGTATTGGTGAGGGTGACTTTGTAGGTTTTTTGGTTAGGTTTTTCGTCGAGTCAGGGGGTTGAATTTCGTCGGTTTTCTGTCGTTTGTTTGAAGGTTCTAAGCAATACATGTTGCTTAGTGTTTCAATTGATAAACTGTAAATGGAATAAATTTAGATATGACAATTTAGACAAGTGAGGTTGTATTTTTAAGTTATGAATATTAGTAGGATATGAAAAGCATTTACCTGTCATCTTGTGTCTCCGGTACATATTTAGCAACTAAATTGACAACTTTCCTCGGTTGAGATCTAGCACCAAACATAGGGATAAGTTTTTCAACCTTTTTAGTCCACGGGGAAGCATCATTCAGATGTTGCTTGAAGGCAGAATTCCAAATGGTCGGGTGTGATGATATGGTGGTGTCTTTCCATCTCTCTGTTTTTATTTTTTTGTTTGTATTCTGGAATTTAAAGTAGGTACATTATCTACACTAATATTATAAAGCGGAAAGATTTGTATTTTTGTGTGTATGTGTGTCTGTATGTTTGTAATGAATAAACTCAAAAACTGCTGTGCCGATTTCAATTCTTTCACCATTAGAAAGCTACATTCATCTTGAGTAACATAGGCTACTTTTACTAATATCTATTACTATTATAAAGCGGAAGAGTTTGTTTGTTTGTTTGAACGCGCTAATCTCAGGAACCACTGCACTGGTCCGATTTGAAAAATTCTTTCGGGGTTGGATAGTCCATTTATTGAGGAAGGCTATAGGCTACTTTTGATCCCTATATTCCCACGGGATCGGGACTTATGCGGGTGAAACCGTGGGACGCAGCTAGTTTTTCGATAAATAGACAACTTAACTTTATTTCTAAGTGTTTACCCACACTTATGTTTCCAAAAAACTGGGGGTAAGTTACTCAGCGGGACTCGAACCCGTAACTACTAGTAATCCGAACCAGCCTCATAATTGGGCTGTTTTAGGTAAAGAGTGTCATAGTAGGTGTCTTGCGAGAATGACTTATTAAAAATCGAATTATTGCTTTTTTCGTCGAAATCAGAGACACAACTCGATTAAGCATTTTTTGCTATCTCTCATACTTTAAAAAAGTGGCTGTGACATACGGACAGACGGACGGACGGACAGACAGACAGACATGACGAATCTATAAGGGTTCCATTTGGCTACGGAACCCTAATTAGCTGTGATGGCTAGTCTGTTTTTTGTGTGAGTTTTATCACACAACCTGTACATCTATCAGTAAAAAAATATCTTAAAAGATAGATACCTCTGTCCGATGGTCCGGGTGCCAATCGTCCATTGTCCTCAGAGTGAAAGGGTCCAAGTTTCCAAGGGCCAACTGAAAGGCCACTTTGGGGTCCAAAAGTTCACCAGCATTTACACATAAAGCTTCTTCAACGTCTGAAACATAAAATAAAAGCCAATTTAGTAAAATTTCGTGTCCAAGGGATCATGTTGAATTGGCCCTTAAAATTGACACCTGAATAAAAAGTTAAAAACCTGAGTACCACTCAGGGTTTACATATAAACTCAGGCACTCAGGTTTTTTACTCTCCAAATGTTATGTCCCTAGGACCCGTGGTTTGGGCTCTACGTTGATATATTTAGTCATTCATTGACTGACTGTCAATCAATCAATCAGTCAGGACTTCGAATTTTATAATCTTACTAATATTATAAATGCGAAAGTAACTCTGTCAGTCTGTCTGACTATATGTCTGTCTGTTGCGCTATCACGCCTAAACCGCTAAACCGATATTGATGAATTTTGGTACAGAGATAGATAGGACCTTGGAGAAGGATATAGGCTACTTTTGATCCCGTAAATCAGGCGAGATCGGGACTTATGATTATGAAACCGCGGGCGCAGTTAGTATACATATTTTTTATTTGGTGTGCTTAAGAAGGTGGCGACTGTTACCATTTCCATACAAACTTAATACCAAAATAAATTATGAAAAATTTAGTTTTCTACCTTAATATCGATATTATTCGGATTAAGATTTTACTTTTATAGGGTCCCCATCACAAGGTTTTCCAAAATATTCATTCGAAATGAAATAAAACGGAGAAACATTTTTTACATTTTTCCAGCGTAAATTACTAGTTTACATCTCATTTGTTTTATATTATTCCCAATAAAAAGTAATTTACGCTGTAAAAATGAAAAAAAATGTTTCTACGTTTTATTTAATTTCGAATGAATATTTTGGAAAACCTTGTGGTGGGGATATAAAAGTAAAATAATTTATTTTGGTATTAAGTTTGTATGGAAATGTTAACAGTCGCCACGTTCTTAATAATAAAGCATTCTATAATAGCCAGCAAACAAGTTGGAAAATTTTGACGTAGAAGGGGAAATTTCGCGCAATACATTTTATATGCGACTTCTATGAAAATCAACTTTCAACTTGTTTGCCTTGACCTGTATCTATCTTACCATCGCTGTCAGGTTCCGTCAATCTAACCATCTGTCTATCGATGGGATCGTACACATATTGATGTTTGAATGTAGCCTCCGCTTTGAGGAAGTTCTCCCTGTATTCATCAGTCACTTGCAAGTTGGATCTATTGAAGAAGCCTGGAAGTTTTCTTAGAGCCTGAAATAATTTTTTTTTTTATTGTAACATAGAAAAAGTAGGTACAAAATATCTTAACCCTACCAACTGCTTTAGCGTGAGCTGTAATGCAGTCGGCAGTTCATTCCTTAAAATCAAACATGAGTTTAAGGTTACAATAAAAGGTGGTACAGAACAAAAAGTTTCTTAAATACTAACTAAAAATAGGTTAATTAAGATTCCACATACAAAAGGGGTTTCGTATCATCATAGTTTAGCGATTCCAACCACAGCTTAATTTTAGATTTAATTTGGTAGTTACTTAAATTTCTAAATTTACATTTTACATCAAAAATATTATACATGGTGCTAGAAAATTGTATCTTCGTTGTGCAAATTTACTTTTTACCCTCGGAAATATATAAATAGCTATAAACCTCACGGAGCCCGAGACCTTACCAACGAATGCAAAACCGTGGAAATCGGTTCGTGCGTTCTGGAGTTATAGCGCCAGGAAGGAAAACCCGACTTATTTTTATACAGGGTGTTTGGTGGAGGGTTAGACAAACTTGGTAGGCGTGTAGGTAGACCTATTTGTAAAATACAATTTGAAGGAAAAAACCCTAACTTTTCACAAACTTTTTTTATGATTATTTTTGTGGTTTTTTATTTTTTTCCCAAATTTTACCTCTTTACCCTTACAACTTTTTTTTGGACATGTTTTCGTTTTAACTTTTTATTTGATTTTGGTCCCAGATGTATTTTTGATCTATCAAAGGCATTGTTAAACCAAAATAATGAGAAAATAATTAGTTATGGGCTCTCAAAGTAAAGAAAATTAAAAAATGTTGTCCAAAAGGTCAACTAAACATCATTCTAAAAAAAAACTAATAGTGATCGAGGAGTTCAAATACTCTTGAAAACTTCTCTTGACATCCCTAATTACAATGGTGTATTTCATGTAGCATAAAAATCTACCAACTTGTCAAAAATAAGGCTTTTAGGGAAAATGGAGCGAAAATTTAAAGGAAAAAATACACATACCTATTTTATTTTTTTGTATTACGAATTTTGTTCAAAAACATCTCCCCGATTTCCAATACATAATGTGCGCGACAGGTGGAGCCCATGAAATGGGGCCAAGTCATCCAATCCACGAGTTGGGGTACTCTCTCGTTGGGAACGCGTTGTCTATGAACTCTCTCACTGTGAGACCTGGCCAAACGTCGACGGAAAATCGCGTTTGGTGCGATGCTTGCCTATGGACATATGGATTTTTGACCTGACACCCTCAACGGGGACAATTACTTGGAATTCTTGCAAAACGATCGCCCTGAAGTGATGAGCGACGTGCTGATATTTCACGAAGATCGACCAGTAGTATTTCAAAATGAGGGATGTCCGGCACACTATCGTCTCACAGTGAGAGAGTTCCTAGACAGCGTTCCCAATAGAGAGTCCACAAACTCGTGGATTAGATGACTTGGCCCTCATTTTATAGGCTCCACCTGTCGCGCACATTATGTATTGGAAATCGGGGAGATGTTTTTGATCAAAATTCGTAATAAAAAAAATAAAAAATGTGTATTTTTTCCTTGGAATTTTTACTCCATTTTCCCTATAAGCCTTATTTTTGACAAGTTGGTAGATTTTTATGCTACATGGAATACACCATTGTAATAAGGGATGTCAAGAGCAGTTTTTAAGAGTATTTGAACTCCTCGATCACTATTAGTTTTGTTTTTAGAATGATGTTTAGTTGACCTTTCGGACAACATTTTTTTATTTTCTTAACTTTGAGAGCCCATAACTAATTTTTTTCTCATTATTTTGGATTAACAATGGCTTCGATAGATCAAAGATACATCTGAGACCAAAATCAAATAAAAAGTTTAAGCGAAAACATGTCCAAAAAAAAGTTGTAAGGGTAAAGAGGTAAAATTTGGGAAAAAAATAAAAAATCACAAAAATAATCATAAAAAAAAAATGTGAAGAGTTAGGGTCTTTTCCTTCAAATTGTATTTTACAAATAGGTCTACCTACACGCCCACCAAGTTTGTCTAACCCTCCACTAAACACCCTGTATAGTAGAATAGATTTCTGTTAATATCACACAAAGCCATCTAGACCCATGGTAAGCTACTAAGCTTGTATTATGGTGACTCGACATGCTTTGTCCTGAATGACTGATCAATGCACAGATGTTGATAGTAGAGAGCTCACAATTTGGAGAGCATGGTCTTTTTGTGATATAGGCATCCATTAAGAAACGAATTTCCTTCGGGACTAACGTTAGTGAAACCGGGGGATCCAGCTGCGTTAAGAAGGGACTATGTTGTTAGAGTATATAGGACAAATAAGGAAACAGTCATAGCGAGGCTTAGAGGTCATATATAAAATAAAACTTACATTAGCAAAGTTACTATCCTGGGTAGCATTAACGAATTGCCTCGCCTTAGCTAGCCCGATCCCGGGCAAAGATGCTAGATAATCGCATCCAGACATGATGCACATCAGTCTGAACTTGTCAAAAGTGTAGTGTTCGATCGGACACTTCATTACTAGAGGCAGCTTCTCTGTCTCCACCAGTGTGCCAAATCCTTCAAGATCCATTTTAAATAGTACCTGTAATGTGGATACAAGAATGTGAATCATTTTCAAGTGAAAAAAGCTTCATACAATAGGTGAGTAAATATCAACTATAGGTGAGCAAAAGTTTCACTATAGGTGAGTAAATATTGACTACAGGAGAGTGAAGTTTCACTACAGAAATTGTATCTATCACATGGTGTATTGAAATAGTTCACAGCCAAATACTGAAATGTTACTCAAGATTTAAGTGTAGCTTAAACAATTAAGCAAAAACCTGTATAATAATGTTGAAAATAGAAACTACTCATTTCTTTAAGTAGCTTTCAATTTTTAGGTGGAGTTGCAGTATTTGGCAGTCAGATTGTTTTAAGTTTTGATACCGATTCTTATTTAATTTGATTTACCTTTGTGCACCCAAATAATATCAGATCTGAGTCCTCAGTAATGACGACATGAGCTATATTCCTTATGTTCAAGTAGGCTAATTGCGCGTCCGCTTCATACGGTGCTACGATACAGTCAATGTTACGCTTCCTGCATTCTTTGATCAGTTGTAACGCCATCTCGTGGGTTATGTCTACACTACGGCGCATGAATGATCTTGCTTCCTCTATCTGGTAAGAGAAAATGTAGAAAGATATTTATGTGTTAGTTATCTGGCACTAAATAAATATAAGAGTAGAAATTAGGAGAAAAGTCTACCCACTTTTTTTTCCATAGTAACTTTACAAACATAGTCGACTATTTCCTTCCCTACTGGATCCTGGATTTTGAAAAATCAAAACATAGGGGCATGGTCAAAATGGTCATGGCTGATAAAAGTTTTATGGCATAATCATATTTTCTCTAATGTATTTTATCCAGGGAGGAAACAATTGACTAATGTTTGTAAAGTTTGTATGGAGAAAAGAGTAGGTAGACTTTCCTCTTAAGATATTAGTTAAAAATTCAATTGGTAGTTATAGATAAAATTTATTATATTTTTAGCTCCTTAGGTATTTTGGCCTGTGCTGTAAGTCTGGGGCAACTGCATAATAAATAAATAAGTATGTGTAGATGTTTATTACTTGGTCACACTAAAACTACGAAATAACCCACTCTTCATTTTTTTATTGTCGTTCCTGCAGGCAGGATCGGGACTTATGCGGCTGAAACTAGCGTTTTTTTTTTTGCACGACATTACACACAGCGCAATCTAGCCCCAAACTAAGCACTAGGCTTGTACTATGGGTACTAGACAACGGATATACTACATATTATACTTTTTTTTTGTAAATACATACATTTGATACATAGAAAACACTGAATATCCCATGTCTTCGGACCGTGGTGAGTCCTAGGACATGTCCAGCTGATACTTAAATAATAGGAAAACCAACTCACCTTTCCTAATTTTAATAACTCAGCAGCTCGTTTCTTTGATGTATTTCTTGATCTGTAAATTAAAATAACACAGATTCGTTATAAGATTATTTTATCCAGTGCAGCCTAAGTTATAAGAGTATTGTTTATCAAAAGGAACATTTTGGAATTTTATCTCTACAGCTTTTAAATAATGATGATGATGACTATGATTAACTAACTGGATATTCAGTGATATTTTTGGTAAAAATGTAAAAAAATTTAGTAAACTGAAGATAAGGTATTATACCTAATAAGTTTTATATTAAGTTTAGATAAAATTATATAACAATTTGTAATTTCTAATAAGTGAATGGCAAAGTCACTGCATTCTGTCTGCTTCGGCACTAACTTCTAAACCATAAATGTGATTTTGATTTATATTTATTTATAAACCTTCACTGTACATTAGTGTGATGCTGGGGCAGGTCACTAGTATGTTATTTATTGACTTACTCTCTCCTTTTGGTCTCTGTCAATGCTTTAGCAGGAAGATGTCGCCCATCAAACACCAATATTGGTTTCACATTCTTCGATAACAACATGTTCACATATTTCAGGCAGTACTTTATATGTCTGAAATAAGACAGATACTATAGGTTTTATCTACACGATAATATATGAAATTTTGCATATTTACCTTACTACTACAGAACTTAGAATTAAAAAAAATTATTAACTTAGATGTTATTTAACAGTTAGTTTAGTAAGTATAGCAAAATGTTTATTAACAAAAGACAATCTTAACAATCAAAACAATTATTTTTATAAATAGGTAAGATAAACAATAACAGATTTCGTTATAGTTGTAAATGATTTAGACTTACACATCAGTCTCCTCTCCTCTCACCAGTTTATCCGCACAAGCGAAAGCCCCTTTGTGGAGCCAGCAATACGAATCGATAGCAACCGTGCACCCATTAAATTCACCAACATTCACTCGCCTCGAAGCTTTTTCAATAAACGGTAATAAACCTGTAATACCCATGATTGCAGAATGTAAAACTAATGCGTGGGCTAACACCACACCACTGGCAATCTTATTTAACTATGTAACATTCATGTTTTCTGCTAATTATCAAAAATAATTCATATGGGGAAAAAATAACAAATATCAGCTGTCATTTTTCTCCAACCAAACGTCACTTTTCCCGCCGGAAGAGTCCATTCAATAAACTTTTTTTATTTCTAAGGCAATAGCAAAATGAAATTTGATACAGCCACTTGCCCAAACTTTGCATGATTGCCTGAATTTGCCTGTGCTTTTTGCACGCTTTTTGTTCAAAAATGAAATGTAACAAAATATTGTTACATTTGAATTTTGAACTTTTCAGTTTTGTACTTGCTATGGAACTTTCGGTCGCGTTTTATGTGTACGCATTTTTATTATTCTCCTGTTTGCATCTACCCACATTTGCTTTATCCTTGTACTGCGAAAGCGAACATGATGAATCAAGAACAAAATGAGGGTAGTACAAAAATGTGTCAATCGAGCTTCCTAACCCATGCGTATTTTCTGGCCCGTTTTTTTCAATTATTTTATTAATAATCGCAATAAACAGCAAGAAAATAAGTGAAACATTACCATTTATGTCCGATATTACGTAAAATGCGATTTAATCCGCGTGTAGTGTCATCTGCAGCAGCGATCGCATTTACTTGTGCTGTTTCCGCGGCCGCGTACTTCTACAAAAGCCGTACAGTCCAATTGAACGAAGTCATGGTGTTCTGCAAGTTGCAGTTCAACGCATACAACTGCTTCGATAAACTGATGAGCTATGTAGAAGCTGCGAAGACGAGCGTCAGTGTATGCATGCCAGGGATACAGAATCCGGCGATCCAAGGACGACTGATCAAGTTATTGAGTAGAAAGATCAAAGTCCGCATAATTATTGACCGTTCTGGATATAATCAGTCTAACCACTTCTTGATTGAGGAGCTGATTGATAATGGTAAGTAACATGGTACCTACCGACTTACCGCTAGGTGGCGCTATGTGTCTTAGAATAATTTTAATACTGAATATGTTTCAGGTGCTGAAATAAAATACAATGCAAGTGAACCAGGCTACAGAATGCAACATAAATTCTGTCTTATAGATGATAAAGTTCTCATGACGGGCACTCTTAACTGGGGCAACGACCTTTCATCGGACCACTGGAACTATGTGTACATTACTAACAAATCACAATTAGTTGAACCAATTAAGAAAGAATTTTATCATATGTGGAACGGATTTCAAACTCAAACTGGAGTCATACTACCTGATATGGATAATGTTGATAATGACTCTAATACTGACTCGGAAGCAGTATGTGATCATGATCAAGGTTGCGAGGTGAATGAGTTACCCACCTTCAGAGAAACCTTAACGACTCCGGAAGTCCTTATAATGTAGACATACTGTAGTCTTAATTTTACTTATCACTTGTTTACAAATGTTTAGATTAGATATCCAAACATGCCCTTTTTCAATTCTTAACATAATTTATTACTAATTCTTATTTAAAATGATTTAATTTTTAAAGCAAGACTTTTATACAGAATGATATTGTAATTTTAATCAATTAATTTGCTATTTTGGCTTTTGCTATTTTAATTTATCTTATCTCAAATCCCGTAATTTGTTTCCGAACATGCTTTTCTGTTTGAAAAGTGTTTAAATCTCTCAATTTCTTTCATATTTTCAATTATTTCTTTTCTTAACTTTTGATAATCTGTTGTTTTTCAAACTTATAATTTAGGATTTCTTTATTTTGTCATTTTTTTAATTTAATTTATTAATGAACTAGTTTAACTTATTATTGAATTGTTGTTGTACTTATTATAAATGATAAAAATATAAATTTCAAAATTAATTTAATGTGTTTTTAATAATTTACTTTCAATATAATGAATTACACACTGATGCCTGTAGGCAGAATTTCTGTAACTTAAAATTATTATTACACCTTTTGTATGAGAACGAAATTCTTGACCAAATAAATTAGATATTATCTGGAATTATCAAAATCATAATTATGGCGAAAGGTCAAAATTAAATTGAATATTTACTTTAAGACAACATGAACATAGTTACATTTTACCAAACCATATTTTTTATTTATTAATTTATCTCAATTATCCGTCCGCGTCCCGCCCTGGCTTGGCACAGTGAATATATATCATAAATATTTGATCTTGACTCCCTCTATCTATTCATAAAAATCTGCATCAAAAACAGTTTTGTATACAGAATGATGAGTAAAAATGACCTTAATCTACCAATAATTATAATAAAATTATACTTAAAACAATTACAAGTACTAAATTAACAAAACCACTTAGTTGTCACCGCCTCTGATAGCTTTGTACTTGTTAATTTCATTAGGAAATGACTTTGAAAGCTCTGAAAGCAAATGGCTCTTGAAACGTTTGTATGAATCGATCTTGCCTTTCACTTCTTCATTCTTTGCTAGTGCCTTATCAATGCAGTCTTTTGTGTAAAGTTGGGGATTTCTTCCTTGGTCTATGTAACTGAAACAGGCACAAAAAGATTGTAAATATTACAATTATTAGATCTAGTAGCAGTTACTACTACTACAGGAAAGAGCGGTGTTGGTCTAGTGGTAGATACCGCGACTTTCATTCCGAAGGTCGTGGTTTCGAATCCAGGCCGACCGCGCACCAATGTCTTTTTCTTTAAGAAAAATTTAAGTGCGCTATTAACATCGCTCTTATGGTGAAGGAAAACATCTTGAGGAAACCGACATGTCCTAGGATAAACCACGGTCCGAAGGCATGGGATATTCGCCAATGCGGGGTAGGCTCCCGTGGCGTCTTAAGCCCTCTAAGAAATCACATACAATGGCCCAATTGTGAGGCTAAGTGCGGAAAAGGCTCAGCGAAACTAAACTAAACTACTACTACTACAGGAAAATGACTAACTGCAAGTTCCTAATAATACAATTATACTCACTCAAAAACTTCAGTTGGCACATGAATATCGTGAACCTGCGACTTCAATTTGTCAACTT
Organism: Idaea biselata; assembly: GCA_958496205.1. Lineage (NCBI taxonomy): Eukaryota > Metazoa > Arthropoda > Insecta > Lepidoptera > Geometridae > Idaea > Idaea biselata. The sequence continues at coordinate 3,670,567 of OY292399.1, forward strand.
CTTGTAATCCAGTCACTAAAGACTGTCTGTAAATTAGAAATTTCAAAGAGTTAACAAAATAATAGCACGAGTTTTCTCAAATTCTGATGGTAAATTAGGAGCAAAAGACCACCCCCCCGAAGGGTTCCCGCCTTGTCGTGGCGGGGGGGCTTAGTAGCCGTGGCCTGGACACCCACGGTGAACCAAGCGGAACCCACCCGAGGAGGGGCCGCTCGCGGCTGAGGGTTTCGGGGCCGCGGCAGGAGAGGAGTGTCGGTGTTGCGTTGCCGCTCTCCCTGTCTGCCGCGGCCTCGGCGGGGCCGCCACCGTTGATGGCGGACGCGGTGGGGCTGCAGGGGAAGAGGAGTGTCGGTGTGTCGTTGCCGCTCGCCCTATCCCCTGCAGCCGAAAAGTGGTCGGCGACGGGGCCACGGACCTCACCCGTCGCAGGGGAACCAGGAGTGTCCGGACATCCCTGGTTCCCCTAAACGGCTCTTGGCGGTGGACTCGGGGGAGTTCGTCGCCAAACACTGAGCCGCGTGTCCGCGCCGCCTCTTGAGAGGGTTTTGCCCATTTGGGCTCGGAGACGGGGTCCACCCGGACCACCCGCCGCTAGAGCTTGCCGAAGTTATCCGAAAGGGTATAGTGGGTATACCCTGGCCGCACACCATCTTGGCCGGGGGGACCCCCACACACCGGGCCGCTCTCCCCCGGGAGCGGCCTGACGGTCTTAATTAGATTCCCCTCGTAAAAAAAAAAAAAAAAAAAAAGGAGCAAAAGACCAACTTACATTTTCTGATTCAAGACACTTTGTCCTTGAGGTTGAAAGTCGCTCACGATGATGCGGATCTGCCTCACGTTTTCAATAAACATTTCCAATTGCGTTTCAAGATTTTCTAGTGGCGAAGACATTTTTTTGATCACAATAACAAAATGCGATAAGCAAAAGCAAAGCCACAAATCAAAATGAAATAATTTAAATGACAGTGACAGCAATACAAGTTTGACAAGTCATTCATAGTAGAAGAAAAGGTTGCCATACGCGTCGACATAAAAAAAAATGACGCTGTTATGCTGGTTGGTAATAAGTGGCCAGGCCAATAAAGAAACAGTTAATTTTGTCGAGGATTCGAAAGTCGAGGCTCCACAAAACATTCCTATTTTTAATTTCGTCTGTGGGTTGAGCACAGTGTCATATAATGTCATAATCATAATAAATAGGTTAGAATTTTTGAAAACAAATAGTTTGAATTGAAATATTTTTTTACATAAAATTGTTATGTGTTCGAAAAACTCTTCATGAACGAAAATGGTAGTAATGATACAAAAAACTGAATCAAGAACTACGTTTTTCCAATCGGCATTTGCTGGAGCCGCCGCTGGAGGATTTACGAGGGCCGTGGCTCAACCGCTGGATGTTCTGAAGATACGATTTCAGCTGCAGCTCGAGCCAATTGGGAGTGGGTCGAAATACAGCTCTTTACTTCAAGCTATAGGCGCGATCGCCAAAGAAGAAGGTATTTCAACATTATGGAGTGGCCACATTCCAGCTCAACTTTTATCAATATCTTTCGGTTTAATTCAGTTTTCGACGTTCGAGAAGTTAACACAGCAGTGTCAGAGAATCGACGCACAAGCCTACCTCGCTAATAAACATTGGTTAAACTTCTCTAATGGTGCTTTCGCTGCAACAGTGGCAACAATTGCATCATTTCCTTTAGACACCGTGAGGACGAGGCTAATCGCGGAACAAAAGACGAATAGAGCCTACAGTGGGTTTATAGATGCATCACTAAAAATGTGGAGATTGGAAGGTCCTACAGTGTTCTACAAGGGCCTGTTCCCAACATTAGGTCAAATAGCACCTAATGCTGGCTTACAATTTGCTACATACAAACTTTTAACTGAAAATGTGTTTGGGGGTATTGAATTCTTTCAAAGACCAATTAGTATCGGGCCTGTAGAGTCTTCTATGGTAGCTAACATATTAGCTGGATCAATTGCAGGCTTTGTAGCAAAAACTGCTATTTATCCTTTCGATTTAGTTAAAAAAAGGTTACAGATACAAGGATTTCAGAAACATAGAAAGCAGTTTGGTAAACAAATGTACTGTAATAGTTCCATTCATTGTATAAGATTGATAATTACTGAAGAAGGTTTCATATCATTGTACAAAGGCTATTGGCCGAGTGTTTTAAAAGCTATCTTAGTATCGGCACTACATTTTGCAGTGTATGATGAATTAAAACATTTATTTTCTCGAATACAGGAATCTTGAGGAATTTTGTGAGATTTTCAGGCTAACTCAGAAACTCTCCTAGGGTGAATTCATAATAGCACAGAGTTAAAGTGGGGGCACTAATATCCAGTATTTTAAACATGATGAATATCTCTGAGTTCAGGCATTAGTATTTATATTTACTATCATCATCATCATCATCTGAGCGATATTCCCGGTTGCATCCCTCATAAGAGCCCGGGGTCTGCTTACTAGTACATACATAAATCAATCTCCCAAAATCTAGTCTAGTATTATAATATTTTGGTTCCTGTAGATAGGTAGATCCCTAGCTGTGATATAGTGATTTTATTCCTGTTTTGTAATTTAAGAATATACATTTATTATCATTAAAACAATTTAATTGATTACAATCTGTCCTTTTATTAAGTATTTAAATAAACATTTCACTTATGTCAGAGATAAGCTTACAAAAGCTTTAATATTGCACTCTAATAATATTATATTGTAATAATAACGAAAATACTTAAATTTAAGGACTAATTTAGTTATAAAAGTTATATTTAAAACGGAAAATTTGCCATGTTTCTTTTTTAATGTCCATATTTTAGTACCAGGTACTGATGCGAGGAAGCGCCAAGTTTATGCGCCATATAAACATTTTCGGCAAATATCCCGATTTAAATATTTAGTGAAAAAACCTTAAAAATAGTTTTAGTAACTTAACCATAAGATATCACATAACCCATATTTCTCATTAACGTGTCTTTAATAGCCGGTTGTAGCTCTTTCTTCATGTAAGTAGTGAGTAACGTTCTTATTCCTTTAGTAAAAATATCCTCCATTTCCCTCGAAATGTCTTCTACCTCATCCAAATCATCGTCAGGTCGAAACAGCTTACTTCTCTCGTAATTTACCCTCGAACGTGGTTCGTAGACTAAGTCCCAGTTATTGTCCGAAGATCGGCTGTCAACAAACCCATCAGAATACGATTTAAGACCAGGCTCAAAGGAAAACTCGTCAGATCTTTTTCGTCTTCTCAGAGGAAGGTCATCTTTGTTACGTATTGAGTTTCGATTGATGTATTTCTCGCACCCATACGCATAGACGCTAATAAAACCAGGTTCTACAAACTCCGAATCGGTCTTTACGTTGAATTTTCCGGGTTGTTGGTTTAGAGGTCGAGTATGAAATCCGATCCCTGCCTTCCGCAATCGCAAGATCATGTTACAACCATTGCCTCTGTATCTAGAATACGTATCATCGGGATAATGTCCGTCAAATGATCTACCTTCAGCATAATGTCGCCGCAACCTTCTACTCGCTGGTACTCCCCTGTCTAAGTCGTTAGCGCCGTATAAATCCACGTTACCACTTATGGTCAGGTCGTGGAATAGTAACATGGTATCTAGAGAGACGTTTCTTGGGTCGAAATAGCATTTTTCGACTCTAACCCAGTTGCTGTTTTGAGGGAGACGTACTCGCATTCTTGTGACGTACATGTCTACTGGTGCTGTCCTCATTTGTTGGTAGAGACTGTAGCCGTCCAGCTCTATACTTTGACTCTAGAAAGAGAAAAACACATTGTAACTTAAGGCAGTCCACGATAATTATGAAGGATCAAGTTAAAGCTATTCTGTCGTAAAAATCTACGATAATCATGGTCACAACAAATCTACGATTAATGACAGCCACACAAAAGTGCGATTGACAACTAAAACTTGATAGTAAGTGACGATGCGGTCTAAGCTGGAACACGCTTACCTAGAAGATAAGCGACAGAAGACACGGGACTTGCAGATCCTTAAATTTTGCAGGTCTGACTTAGGCAATTCGTTCTATTCTGTTTATCGCGAGTGTTCCTAAATGTACCTAGCTGAAACGCTGAAACCATGCTGGATCTTATGTGCAGCCTATATCCACAGCCGTCATATTCATTAGAATATGAAGACAATATAATTATGTTATTAGCTTAGCTTAACAATTATTAACTTATTTTATTACCAAAGGCATGTCAATATTTTTTGGTTGAGTCCTCTTTCGTCTCTTCAATTGGTCCAGAGCAGTCTCCAGCCTTGACGAGCATCGTTCCCCTGCTATAGGGACTGTCGTAAGTGGCGGTAGTCCACCAGCTGATACCAACGCACCCGGTCTAACGTCGAACCGCTTTGCTTCGTAAAGGGGAAGAAAACGGGACTCTGAAAACAAATACGTGATTCATGTTACATTAAAAAGTAGACATACCTACCTATATATTATAGGTGCTGTGCTTTATAGTCCAAGATCATACATAAACGTATTTCAAGTCTCTGCTCAATTTCCAGATTGCTTTATTGGTACACATTATCAACAGAATATTATCACATTTTCAGTAACAGTACCTACCTAAATTTCTTGAAAACTAAGTCTAATAGAAATCATAGCCCAGCATCGTGTAATAAGATAGTTTTAAATGTTAGCTGCTTCACCAAATAGGACGCGTTATTATTGCCGATAACAAAGCCTATTTCGTACTTAAAAAGATAGTTCTATTCTTCCAAAGTTGAATGACACATTTTAAAACAATTTTATCAAGACAAACTTCCTTCTGGCAACAATCATGTAAATTGTCTGCATCAACAAAATCTTTTCCAGCAATTATACAAAATAAAAATTGAAAGTTAATAGTATAATTATATTCCAGAAACGACTGTACTGTTTTCACTTCCATTGTTCGTTGTTCAGAACCGTAAAATAGTCGTGAGTTTACTCATGCTGTTGCGACTTTGATGATGCGCTGTCTATATTTCCCCTGATACGTTACCCATTGTGTATTTAATTTTATGAGTAAACAGAGTAGGTAGGTACAATTTACTTATATTAAAACAATGGAGGATAATGTGCAATCCAGTAGAGCCGAAAGGCTTGGATTTTGTTAGAGTGGAGACAGGATTCGATCTATCTTATCCATCTTATCTTACCTACACTTCGTTTTTCTAATTTCAGACTACGATCTGACGTTTTGGTTCTTTGTATTTGACATTTTTCTAAAGAAAGATGTGTCAAATCATAGTCTACAATTAAAAAACGAAGATACAAATATGTAAAATCCTCGTGTCACAATGTTTGTCACCGTACTCTTCCGAAACGTCTTGACCGATTTTTATGAAATTCTATATGAATATTCAGTAGGTCTGATAATAGGCTACTTTAAATTTTTCATACCCCTAAGTTATAAGGGTAGTCCGGTCAAGTTAGACATTCAAGGTTACATAAATTCCCACCAAGCTGAAAATCGGTGAGTTTGTTTAAAATATCATTAAAAATAAATTTTGAAAGTTCCCCATCTTTCCCCTGTGAGGAAAAAATGATATTAAAGGTCAAAGAGTTTTTCGCGGTTTTCAGCAAAACAGTAAGTTTTATCATAAAAATACCTCAGACAAAAGTTGTAGATCATAAAATTATCTACATAATATTATTAATACTTTTTTCTACGAGCCACCGTTTTTGAGATATAACGATTCAAAAAGTTGTAAAAGTTGTAATCGTCATAATATGCATGAGTACGCCACGTACATATACATTTCTATTTTAATAATTTATTTATTTATAAAACTTTTACAACTTTTTGAATCGTTATATCTCAAAAACGGTGGCTCGTAGAAAAAAAGTATTAATAAATTTTTGTAGATAATTATATCGTCAGTGGAAAGGCTACTTTGCTAAAGCGCCACATGGGCCAAAATTAGTTTTTTATATCATTGGATTGGGTTTTTTTTTCTGCGTCGATTGATGTCGGTTTCGTGTCAATCGGAGCATATTTTTGGTGCTTAAGCTTTCCAAAAAATTGAAGAATTGATAAAAAATCAATGACTAAAACGACCTTGTTACGGTGTTTTTGCAACGAAGGTCGCTTAAGAGCTACAATATTGGTTTCGTAGCGCCTAAGTGATTTTTTCTTTACCACATTTTATTATCTTCTGTAGTATAAGCACAATTGCTTTTCTTCAATTTTGTTGACATAACTAAATTAGCAATTTTAGATGACTGTAGTTTACTTTATTGTAGGCTATTAGCTGTTTTTGCTTTCTATTGTACAAAATTATTTGGCGCTTTAGCAAAAGTCCCTGCACAAAAGTCCCTACATAACAACAGAAGCGTGGAGTTGTAAGTAATTTCTATTGTCTTATGTTTGCTTACTCTCGCTACGTTAGTGAAAATAATATTTTGAACTAGAGTATTAATATTCTAGTTAGAAAAAATAAAAAAGTATATTTTAAAGATGTGAGGTAGTTAGGAAATGTTAGTAATGTGGAGTGCGAGGCATTTTTTAAGCGTTATATGCGTAGGATGGCATCTGGTAGGATCGAAACCCGACTGCCTTTTTTTGACTGCCCTCCGCTGCTGGGAGAATCGAGGGCCTTGGCAGAAAAACGGTTGTTGGCCATGGAGCGTCGAATGTCGTGCCACCCGGTACTTCGGGAGAAGTATATCGAGTTCATGCGCGAATACGAGTCCTTGGGCCACATGTCGCGGGCGACTGTCGACTGAACAACGACAGATCACTTTTTTCTGCCTCATCACGCGGTGATGAAGGCCTCAACTGGAAAATTGCAGACGGTGTTTGACGGAGTGGCACCGTCGTCGTCGACTGGAGTCTCTTTGAACCAATGTCTCCACTCCGGTCCGAAATTGCATAGAGATATCATTTTGAACCTCCGAAGGTATCACGTGGTGTTCGGGGCGGACATTCGGATGATGTTCCGTCAAACAGATATACATCCTGACGACAGGAGATTTCAATTGATACTTTGGCGGGAGCACCCTGACGATCCGGTGATCGTTTATGAGCTCAACACTAACACGTTCGGCCTGAAGTCGAGTCCCTTCGTCGCTATCCGCTCACTGCTGTCGAGATTGTTGCGCTATGTGCACAAGGAACTGTCGCCCACGGTGGACATCCGATATGTCTATGCATGGTCCGGCACTCAAGTAGGTAGTCCTAGCGTTGCTACGTGCAGCGTCTCACACGCTGGAGACATTGGTGGCCAACCGGATATGTCAGGTACAGAACGCCTGTTTGGACTTCATTTGGAAACATGTTCCTGCGAGCTGGAATCCCGCGGATTGTGCCTCTCGAGGAACTGAAATTGGTGCAGCATAAACTCTGGTGGGGACCGGAATGGTTGACGGAGTTCGAATCATCATGCCCAGTTAACGTGATCGATGGCTCTCTATCCTTGTTGCCCGGACTGAAGGTTCTTGCGTTAACGAATGAACCGAAACCAGACCCGAACTGGTTGACGGCTCGATACAACAAATTAAACAGGCTGTTAGGCGTGACCTACTGGATCAGGAGATTTGTACATAACTGCTGGCAGCCGAGCAAGAAGCAACTGTCGCCTATTGCGAGCGTTCAAGAACGCAGAAGTTCGCTCTTGCTTTTGATCCGGTTGGTTCAGGCTGAACGGTTCGAGGACGAACTAAGGATTCTGCGCACGGGAGGCGCAAAGCTTAAGGGAGCGGTCTCCCTTAAGCTTTGGCTTAACCCATTTCTGGACGGAGGTGGACTGCTACGCGTTGGAGATCGACTTAGGAATGCTGACCTGCCCTTCGGTAGTCGTCATCCACTTTTGCTAACCAAGGTGGAGCTTTTAGTCTCTGATAGACACTTGAAGAATGCACACGCGGGATGTATGGCATTACTTGGAATTTCACATCGGGAATTTAGGATTTAGTCTTCCCGACAAGTGGTTCGCAGCGTCCTATTTCGATGTTTGGCTTGGTACAAGGTAGAAGCCTCCACAATGCAACCACATATCTTCCGTCGGACCGGGTTTGTCAGACGGCTAGGCCGTTCGACGGGGTCGGTACCGGACTTTTTGGGGTCAAAACGATCACCTATCGTAACAAGAGGGACACGAAGGCGTATTTGTGTGTTTTTGTCTGCCTGGCCACTAAGGCCGTTCACCTGGAAGTGGTATCGGCTTTTACAACGGAAGCCTTTGTCGCCACGCTAGATCGTTTTGTTTCGCGTCGAGGTTTGCCGCTCTGTCCCGTCTCCTCTGATCCGATCCGAATGACTTGGAAGTCCTGACATCTGGTCATATTTTGGTCGGACAGCCGTTTACGGCCCTGCCCTGGATGAGCGCAGACATCGGTTGTCTCGCTTTCAAATGTTGGAACAAATGGGTCAGGACTTGTGACTTTGCACTTGTGTAAACTAATCACAGTAAAAACAATTAGTCAGTAAGACATTGCAATTTTAGTATTTCCTAATTTAAATCAAATAAGCAATTTTGTTACTTTACAAACATCTAATATTTGACTAGGTTTGTAAGTGTTAAGATAATTTGCTTAAATTACATTTGCAGTTATTCCTTTCTTAAGCAATTTTTCTTTACGAAGTTTTACTACGTGTAGCAATAGTTAGCATTTTTTCATTCCATAACTTCATACATTTCTAGTTTATTAGTATTTTTTCTTTACTTGGTTAAAGGTTATAGCTATTAATTAGCAAATTGCAACGACTAAATTTGAGACAATAATGGTAGATTGGCAATATTTTCCTGACCAACATTTTATTATAAGCCACGTGATTTTCGCTTAAGCGACACTTATTTTACGAACCAGGGGACCTATAGATCTAGAAACAGCTACTAATTGCGAACGCAAGTATAAATATATACATATATTAATATGAACTCGTTGTGGTTAAAGGAAAAAAAGATATGAATTTTTTTTCGTAAAAAAAAACTTTAAACCTCATTTCCCAAAAGTACCGTTTTGGCGCTTCAGCAATGTCGCCTTTCCACTGACGATATAAATAAATAAATTCTGTGAACAACACACAGAGCCATCTAGCCCCGTGGTAAGCGACTAAGCTTGTGTTACGGTGACTAGACAACGGATATAATACTTATATTTATTTTTCTTTTGTAAGAATATTTATTTATTTTATTTATTTAAATACATACATATTATACATAGAAGGACACCCAGACCAGACACAAATATTTATTTTATAAGCATAAATACTTGCACCCAGCGGGAATCGAACCCGCAACATCCTGCATTGCAGTCGCGCTTTCGCACGACGCGCCACAGAGGTCGAATTATATGATCTACAACTTTTGTCTGAGGTATTTTTATGATAAAACTTACCGTTTTGCTGAAAACCGCGAAAAACTCTTTGACCTTTAATAACATTTTTTCCTCACAGGGGAAAGATGGGGAACTTTCAAATTTTATTTTTAATGATATTTTAAACAATCTCACCAATTTTCAGCTTGGTGGGAATATATGTAACTTTACTCTTATTTTTTGGTCTAATTTGACCGGACTAGGGTTGTCCACCCCTAACAATTAATGCGCGGTTTCACCCGCGAAACCGCAGGGCGCAGCTAGTATTTTTTTTTCTTGCATAAAAAAAAATAGTTATTAATTGCGGAAGGGACGAGGCATTTATAACTAAAATAGGTTTAATAAGCGAACAATTTTAAACGTTAGGTACTGTAGATAAAAGAAAATGTCTGGGTGATTTGAAATGCTCGTAAAAAACTAGACCTAAGTCATACATAAGTCCCATTTTTTTATTAAGTATAAAAGTTTAATTCGCATTTTTTTAACTGCAATAACCCTTCATTGCGTCGCGCAGTCAGGTAAAAAGGTAAAGGCTTCAGCCCAGCTCTTTATGAGGTAATTACTCAAAAAAACATCAAAATCGGGTACTTAACGTTAAGGGAGGAAAAGAGGTGATTTTACGCTCGTTGTATCTAGAATTACCTACACGCTGACCTTTTGGCCTTCAAATAACCCTCTCTATAAAGCATTCTTAAAGTCTCCAATTAATAGAAAATAAATACTTGCTTTTAACTGCGTATTTCCGCAACTAGCTCTATAACTGGGCCTTTTTGCGTGACTTTAAGCCGTAGGTTTCCTCACGATGTTTTCCTTTACCGTAAGAGCGATGTTAATAGCGCACTTAATTTTTTTTTCTAACGTTTCCGCGTCTCCCGACGCGGGAACGTAAGGTACCACGTACCTACTCAGAGACATGGAATTTGTTTTCGGCTTGTTATTAAAGTTAGTATTAAAGTACCTTTTTAAAGTTTAGATTTGTTTAAACTTGGAAGATTTTTAAAGTCGGGGTTTTTTTTAATTTTTAATTATTTTTATTTCGCCCTTTTTGTAAGAGCGATTTTGATTTAACATGCATATTGTTGTCACAAAAGTTACGTCCTTTCATTTGATACCTACCCCACTCGGGCAAATTTGAAAACATTCGGTTTTTATTTCTGAGCTTTAACCCACATATATTATGAACGGCTGAGCTGATTTTGATCAAACATAGCTAAGAACACTCGCCTATCAACCAAAAAAAACTACATTGAAATCGGTTCATCCGTTCGTGAGCTACGATGCCACAGCCAGATACACACACACACACACACACACAGCAGACAGACACGTCAAACTTATAACACCCCTCTTTTTCCGTCGGGAGTTAAAAAGCAAAAATCATGAGCACCCTTACCTTTCTCAGTCTCTGCATGTGGAAGCTCATTATCGCTGGCCGACGCCGTTTTCGCAAACAGTAAAAACATCCACCAGAATTTCATTATAATCATCACAACATGAAAACATCAAACCGAACAATTACAGTTCCAAAAACATCACCCTCTCGAGGTTGGGTAAAATAAAATAGCAAGCACTTTAAAAAATCCGCGAAAACGCAAGTTGAAGACCCTTTCACCGCGGTTGTGAGACTACGAATAAACTTAGAAATAGTTGTGCAGACTTGAGAAAATCCCCGCTTAGTTCGAGGCTTAGTATGATTTTGCGACAGGTGCTTCGAGCTTGGGACCCTCTTAGCAGTTATTAGAGCGAAAATAAAGATGCTCAGATTACTTTCAGACGACGTAGTTGACGCTGATTGCAGTTCTAGCCTAGATCTATCATTTTCCTGTATACATTTTCAATTTTATTTAAATTAGTAATTGGTACCTACACCTAGGAAAGTACCGAGGCGTACCTAGTATTAGGGAAACTGTGACGTAGGTAGTATCTACATATAAGAAGTACATCTATACTTCTTACCTTTTTTTAATTTAGGAACTTAAATCCGATAATTCCCTCTAATCCAAAATGAACCTTGAGATTTAGATATATGTTGGTGGTAAAAACGGGACCAAGACTCGACTGTGCGTCTGTCTGTCAAAATAATTTCCCAACTCTCTTCAGCTCTTCAGTGAGTGATTTATGAACATTTCTTAAGCTTCAAATACACGACGAGACTGACACTTTACCTAAAACAGACCACACCTACAGTAGGTGTGGTCTGTTTTAGGTAAAGTGTAAGTGTCATCGTGTAATTGAAGCTTTTTGATTTAACACAGATACATAAGTATACAGATACTTAGGTGTGCTAATGTTTGGTGCAATTCAATCGTCCCAGGAAGGTTTAATGTTTTCGAAAACGATTGAACAACTGTTGGCGAAATAAAAATTCTCAGACTTGTTTGAGACAATTGAACTGCAAGTAATTAGCAGAATTTAGGTGAATTAAACAAGAGTCAAGAGCAATAATATAATACAATAAATAATCATCTAAATAAGTATGGTCCTGTTTATCTTAAGAGGACAATATGTACAGTCTACCTTACTCTTACCATGCTCCTTGTTTTGTTTTTCTCATGCATGACTTAGGTATGGCATAAACATATTTTTTTTCTAATATCTTTATCCAGGGAGGAAACGGTCAATTACGTTTGTAAAGTTTATATGGGGAAAACAGTAGGTAGACTGTCTCTTTAAGTGTGTCCAAAGAAGTTTTGGAAAGACCACATATAGGTAGGACCTACCCATGGGCGTAGCGAGGTACGGGCAGGGGGGGGGCAGCTGCCCCCCCCTAGGAGAGCGGTCGGTCACCAGTAGAGGCATAACAAACCACGCGGTTTGCAGCACACGATCTCTACCGAGTTTAAAAGATTAGAAAACTAGAATCCTAAAGAGTTGCAAAGGTCAATCAACTAAGCTAGTATTAGTTATGTTATGAAACAATGTTTAATTTGCGCAGATTATAAAATGAAGTTATATTCCGTTTCGTAAGTTAGATATTTTTTCATAAACTGAAAAAAAATAAAAACTACTTTCGGGTATAGTGTCCTCACGAGAAATGAGGTTGGCGCATTTTTAAAGGACTTGCTTTAGAGAAAAGTTTGGAAAAGACAGATTCGAATTTTGAAAAGTCTTTGCACGGTAGCGCGCAAAATGTGATTTTGCAGGTCTTTTTCACCTCACAACCTCGGAAAGGATGTGTTTTGCGCGCAGATTCTTACCGTGCAAAGACTTTTCAAAATTCGAATCTGTCTTATCCAAACTTTTCTCTAAAGCAAGTCCTTTGAAAATGCGCCAACCTCATTTCTCGTGAAGACACTATACCCGAAAGTAGTTTTTAATTTTTGCCAATGTCGTATTTATTGTTTATTATTATTAGTATCAAGCAGGTTTTTTTCGTGAATTATTCGATTTAGAGATTGTTTGCTTATTTATTTACAAACACGAGGAATCATATATGATTTTTTCGCTATATACAGGCTGTTCCGAGGAGGGCCTGTATTAAGCCGAAAGGGGTTTGTTCTAGAGGTCTAAGCGAACAACTTTTGTTCTATGACTTTTGGAATATCGAACTTTTTTTTTCGAAAATTTGTGGTTGTATCACTGTAAAAAAACAGCATTTTTGTAAATAAAGGCAATTAATGTTAAGATTGTAGTGGTCCAAACTAAATAAAAGGGCAGATTAAGGCCAATGACCTCAAACTCTAAAAAACAGCTGATTTTCATGCAAACTTTAAACTCAACATTTTCGAAAACTACTTCATAATATTTCCAAAAGTTGTATAACAAAAGTTGTTCGCCTAGACGTCTAGAACAAACCCTTTTCGGCTTAATATATATAAATATAAATCGTTTATTTCAGATAAAAATCCATATTTGACAATTAAAAATTAAATTAAATTAAATTGGATTAAATTAGATTAGATTCGACGAGAAATAAAATTAAAATAACTAAATTAAAATACATTACAAATTACAGTCCTTACATTAATATTCTACTTATCTATCTTTTAATTATATGTATATTTTCTTTCAAAATCGTCATTCTGTTCATTAGCCGTCATATGTATGCTATTCCAGTGTCTTATTATAGGACAGTCTAACCTTTCCAGCATTGTATTCAGAAGACTGCTGGAGCTCTCCTTTAAACGGCACATCAGTGAGACTATTCTTTTACGTCTTATTATGTAAAAACAATCCACTTTAGCCTCTGCAAACATTCCTGACGCGCTGCATACCGTCCCTGTTTCTTTGCAGAACCTTCGTAGCCCCAGCAGCATTCTGAAACTATTATTATACTGGACGCGTAAAGCCTTGATGGCTTTTTTAGTGTAGTTCGTCCAAAGGCTGCTAGTGTAGAAGGTTTGACAGTAAGTTCGGAACAACATTAACTTTACTTGTTTGGAACACCGAGCAAATCTTCTTATCACCATATTAGACCGAACCGCCAAAGCTCTACGCTCCCTCTCAATGTCGTCATTATCAGAAAGATCCTTCGTAACCCAATGGCCCAGGTACTTATATTTTGTGACTCTATTAAGTGGTATATCACCAATTTTGACAGGAGGTACATTACTGGGGCTCTTTCTGCCTGCCTTAAAAACAAGTATCTCACTCTTAGTAGTATTGTACCTTAAACCATGAGCCAACGCATACCTCTCACAAATCCCAACAAGTATGTCAAGAGCTCTGACCGACGGGCATAGCAGAACCATGTCGTCAGCATACGTAATATTATTAACCATCTTTCCGTCAATTGAACAACCGACTCCGGCCCTACTGAGCGCCCCGATCAGGCCATCCACGTAAAGGTTAAAGAGACGAGGAGAGCTCAGTCCGCCCTGCCTGACGCCTCACTCCAACCCATACCACGACGAATGCGAGCCAGCCCATCTTACCGTATTACTTTGATTATAATACCAGTATTCCAAGAGGTTCACAACTTCAGCCGGCGTATTCGTATCTCTCCGGAGCTTATCCCACAGCATATCGTACGACACCAAGTCGAATGCCTTCGACAGGTCCAAAAAGCAGGCATACCCAGGAGTATTTCTTGTTGTATAGTAATGAACGGTGTGCTTTAACCTCAGTACTGCAGTTTTAGTGGAGTGTCCCGGCCTGAAGCCGAACTGGCATTCATTTAATTCTACATGTTTACTAAGCTGACGGTCAAGCAAACCGTCCAGCACCTTTGCCACTATTGGTCTGTAATTGTTCCTGTCGGAGGCATCACCTGTCTTGTTTTTTATTATAGGAACAACGATTGTCTGCATTAGCTCATGAGGTAAATACGAATGGATGATACAAACATTAAATAATAATGCCAATACTCTGGGCAAATGAACCCCTGCATGTTGCAGATGCTCAATACTGAGACTATCGTGTCCTGGTGATTTACCACGCTTCATGTTCCTAATTACATAAGCTACATCTTTACCTGTAAATGTTATTAAATTACAACTAGATTCGATCTCAGTATCGGGCGTCCGCAACACGGGTCCAAGTGAAGACTGAACCCTGAAATGATCTTTAAATAGTTCGGCAATCCTGGCCGGCTCACACTCACCCTCAACACCCCATCTCGGAACATCGTGTATATCGTACAAAAATATAACTACCCACTTTACGAAAGAAAATAATAGTATAGGTTGAAGAGAGAGGTAAAATATATACCTCATTTTTTTTGAATAATTGCACTGGCCAGCCGCGACGAAGATATTTATTTAACAACTGCAGAGTTAGTGGAAGTGGTACATAATGCCGAATTGAGTTTTCTACCGGAATGCACTTAGCGTTTTCCTCGCTGTAGTGAGGTGCAAAATTGGGTGTTTCACTCGGCAGCAAAGTTTTTTGCATTTTGTACCTTTGAAATCCTTACAACGCTCAGCATTCTATATTTTAACCTCTCGCTGCGCTCGTGGTTCAATCCTAGAATGCTTCGCTAGCTCAGGTTTCAATACAAGTACTCGCTGCAAAAACCAACTTTGCAGCCTTGCATAACAAACGTACACCGGAAAATTGTCCATAAAAAAATTGTAAGAGAAGTTTTAAATAGATTTTGTGAAGAACCGCGCAGATTACTAGTCAAGTACCTAATAAAGGTATTTTTACTATTCTCCACTACCAATCTCCTCTACTCATATGTAAAAAACCGCGATTAAAACAAAATAGTCTTAGATTTTCTTTGTCTGCCCCCCCCCCCCTATATAGAATCCTGGCTACGCTCTTGGCCTACCTATGCTATGTACCACAGCAAATTGGGTGTCTATGGGACTTGTGTGTAGGTACATATCTAGTATTTCGTATAATTGCAGACGGTTCATCATTAAGAAGATAAAAATGATCGGAAGTAAGTAATCATAAAGCTATACTCATCTTTTATACCTAGGCACATTAACTTGGCTATTTATCTATACGACATCCACTGTCGCCGGGATGTTAGTAGACTGTGACGTTATTATGAAAAGAAATTAGGTTGCGGTACGAGGTCTAATGTAGTAGGTGCTTACTACTTATGTAGGTATACTGAGGTACCTACTTAAGCAAAGTGTAATGACCTTTCTTTGTAGTTTGTCTTTTGATTGTATGTTGTATGTGTCCCACTTCTGATGCGTTATCGCCCTTAAGATAGCTTGATGTTATCTAACATTTCCGAGATATGTAGGTAATGTATGTATTGATGTGTTACCACAAAACGGAATAACTTATTGTAGGCGTTCTCCCGGAATTCTTTGACTGTCATATTGAGTACCTATCATACATAATTCATTATAACTTACCTACTTATATTATACTTAGCGTCACTGTCCACGGCAGCGTAGCTGCAAAATACGCCTATACTTACGCCTGTGCAGCCCGGCGGACGAAACCCCATCAACAAGGCGCGTCCCCGTACTAAAACATTACGCCGGGCTGCACGGGCGTACGAAAACAGTACGCCGGGCTGCACAGGCGGCGAGGACAGGACAGCTGCACAGGAGGTGGCTTTCCTAGTGTTAGAGTTTTTTAGGTCGCCCTAAGGCCTCTAACTTGATCTAACTACTGCTATCAGAGATAACAACCGGGACCAACTGCTTAACGTGCATTCGAAGCACGGAATCGACTGTAGGTTGGCAAGTAGGTACTATTTTATAGCCCAACCCATAAACATTTGTTACATCTATTGTTCAACATCCCAATTATGTATAGCTGTAAGTACCTACTTAGGTACCTCAAGAGACAGTTTGTGTAATCGCAGTTGAAACCCATTGTTACATATTTCTTATGAAATTTCCGTGAAATAGATGAAATTTGGCGCAAGTAACAAAAAGGTGGGCTTAACTGCGTGTGGATAATAGGAACTGTAAGGTAAGTTATTTAGTTCTTTTCATTTTACATGTCACGGTTTAGTTATTGTTAGTTAAGAGGATAGTCTCCATTCTCTTTCTCCATACAAACGTAGTTTAAATTTTCCTCCCTGGATAAAGACATTAGAGCAAATATGTTTATGCCATAAAACTTATATCTGTCATGACATGACTATGCATTTACCTTTTTATTTTTTTTCTTTTATTATTTTTTTATTTTTATTATTATTTTAATTAGAAAAAAAAAGGTAGATGCATTGTCATGACAGATATAGGTTTTATGGCATAAACATATTTGCTCTAATGTCTTTATCCAGGGAGGAAAATTTAAACTTCGTTTGTATGCAGAAAGAGAATGGATACTATCCTCTTAAGTAGGTAAGATTATTATTATTAATCGTACAGGTGCCGGCAAACTTTTTGAAAAATATTGACGTGGAACACGTGGAATGGGTAAGTTCGTGCAGTTTATTTACGTGCGACTTCTATGAAAATCAACTTCTGCGCATCCGCCATTTTTTTCTAGATGTTTGCCGGCAGGGCAAACATCAGGCAAATCAGGGGTTCCCTAACTTATAAAGACGCGCCCCCTTTCGACCAAAAAAAAAAATCCTCATTAATATATTAAGTAAGTATATTCTATTCTATTCTATATTCTTGATATGCGTCAATTTCTAATAATTACATTGGTCGTATCGAGCAGTCTGGAATGCATTCTCCAGGTTTTTATACCTGACTACACAGGCGGCCCGCGCCCCCCTGAAAATATATCTGCGCCCCCCCTAGGGGGCTCGCCCCCCCCCCCCCCCCCACTTAGGGAACCTCTGATCTAAATGAAGAGAACACTACACAAATGACCTAACAAAAATACATGTGGGTTTCCTCACGATATTTTTCTTCATCGTCGTGTATTATACAACTTTACCATTCATATGCCCTTATTTTATTTTTCATCACAATTTATTAGGTCGGTTTTAAGATATTTAAATTACTTTTTTTAGTTCGTCAGTTTAAGTTCATGTTGTTGTTTGTACTGAAGATCATCTTGATCGAAAATGAACAATTTAGTGCATTTTGATGAGCATCACTCTGAAGATCCTCAACAGGTCCACACAACATTTTAAGGGGTCTAACTCGGAGCCTTTCAAAAAAGAATCATTTAAATTGACCAAGCCGTCTGCAAGTAATCGAGTACCTACCTAACATCGAATTGAGAACCTCCTTCTTTTTTTTGAAGTTGGGGGGCGTCCATAAATTACGTGAGGTGTTTAATTCTGCTACCGGAGCTGTATTTTACTGCTCCAGTAACTGAACACACTCTGAAGCAATTTTTTCTTTTCTTTTTACAATAACAATCCAACGCGTTTACGTAAGAAACCCACATTTTGAAAAATCTCACGTGAGATTGGAGGATGGGGGAGGGGGATGAATAAAATCTCACGACATCTCACCAGGGAGGGGGGGAGGGGAAGAAAATGTCAAAAAACACCTCACGTAATTTATGGACGCCCCCTTGGTCAAAAATTGAGCCAACCTACCAAATGAGTACCGTTATGTTTATTTAATATTTATTTATGTTAAAATATTGCTACATTTATAAACGAAAACATGAAGGCCTTATTTCGTAGACCACTAAAACACTATTGTTATTTTGTACTTGAATAGAAACAATATACGATAGGTATGTATGTGAGTCGATGTAAACAATCCACACTACACTAGGGTCATAGGAACAATGTCATTGTGAGTTTATCAGATTGGGCAAGTACAAATACATTCAAATAATAGACTAGTCGTTAGGTAGAAAAAACATGGTATAAAATATGTAAGTAGATGCTTTATTCCAATATCCACTAGCGTTCAGCTAGTGGGATTTGAAGCCCCTAATCACTATCTGAAAGTAAGCTGCGAAACCTAAGAATCCGACTGCACCACACAGTAGGTGTTATGGTGCGAATACACGACGACATGCGACACTGAGACTGTGCTGTAGGTGTAGTGTCGTAGTGTAGTCATACCCGAAGGCGCTAGGCTAGAGCCTAAAACAACTGGGTTAAAATTAAGAAAGATACATCTTGGAACTTTCTTAGGAGAACCTCGTCTTTGTTCCGATACGAAGGCCCGGACAGCCACTAAGGAAGACTGATCGCCGTTGCCGCATATCGTCACTTAGCATTAGGTTAGGGGGCGTCCATAAATTACGTGAGGTGTTTTTTGACATTTTCTGCCCCTCCCCCCCCCCTGGTGAGATGTCGTGATATTTTATTCAACCCCCTCTCCCATCCTCCAATCTCACGTGAGATTTTTCAAAATGTGGGTTTCTTACGTAAACGCGTTGGATTGTTATTGTAAAAAGAAAAAAAAATTGCTTCAGAGTGTGTTCAGTTTCTGGAGCAGTAAAATACAGCTCCGGTAGCAGAATTTTTTTTTCAGTGTGTACAATCTGGATTAAATGGACCAAAATAGTATAAATTTTTTTTGTTTCGATCAGAAAAAAAAATTGCGTGATATTTGCCGAGACCCCCCTCCCCAACGTAAGATTAGATGAGATTTGACTCGACCCCCTCCCCCCCTTAAACACCTCACGTAATTTATTGACGCCCCCTTAGTAAGTACTTATACCTAAGTAAATACTTCTTCTTTTCGTATTTATCTATAGGCTAGGTACTCTGTCTCAGAATCTTAGATTATATTGTAAAAAAAATCCTACATTTTTTTGAAAGCGACACTCTTTATTTACTTTTTTTCTTATAAATGTAGGTTTGACAGTTCTACCTATGTTTACATTTCTGATCTAGGTTCTGAAACAGAGTATCATGGTGTGAATCGCCTAGTGTAAGAGTTTTCAGCACCCGTGACAGGATTCGAACTTGTGACCCTCGCTTGCCGGGCGAATGCGCTAACCAATGCGCCACACGTCACCTGGTAATTATCTATACTTACTAATATTATAAAGAGGAAAGATTTGTATTTTTTGTGTGTGCGTCTGTAGGTTTGTTATGAATAAACTCAAAACTACTGGACCGATTTCAAAAATTCTTCACCATTAGAAAGCTACATTCACCCTGAGTAACATAGGCTACTTTTGATCCCGATATTCCCACCGGGATTGGGACTTACGCGGAAGAAACCGCGGGCCGCAGCTAGTCTTTTATAAATAAAGGGGCTAGTTTAGTACAACCAGTTCTAAGCTCCAGTGTTTATAAATATCTTTGAACAAGTAGGATGGTGCAAGTCGGTCGGCATTGTACCCGAACAATGGTGAAAGTCCACTCGGGCTTCATAATACGGATTTATGCTGCTTTTAGAACGCTAAGTTTTGTGTACTTGACGTTTATTTGATTGCAATCGTTTTAGATCCAGGTTATTGCAACACCTAGAAGCCTGTAGGGTAGGTAGGTGTATCTCGGTCACATTATGACTGCGCATCGGTCTACCCCTGCGGCTGCGATGCTGTAAGGTTGCGGGTTAGATTCCCGCCAGGGACAAATTTTCATGCTGACCATAAATGTTAGTTTCTGGGTTTCTGGTTCTAGGTGTTTTCTATATATTACGTATATTACATGTAATATATGTAATAAGAATGTATAAAAAAAACATTCTTATGCGGGAATTGAACCTACAACCTTCCGCATTGCAGTCGGGCCTTCGCCCGATGTGCAACAGAGGTCGTCATATCACTATATCACATCATGACATCACATTATAAGTAGGTCTTCACGATCAAACGGCTCGACTATTTTGGATAATAAAAAGTAAGTAAGTACATAGAGATAGTTTTAGTAACTTTTGATCCTGATAATCCCGCGGGATCGGGACTTACGCGGATGAAACCGCGGGGCGCAGCTAATTATATAATACTTATTAATAGGTGCCCATGCCCACATGGCACTCCTCTAAATAAAAGGCGTCCCTGAACCTTAGGTGGGTCAGACAATATCGACCCACATGTAATTACTGGCTTATGTAGGTAGGTACGTCGCCATTGCCTTCTATAATAGGCAGCTGGCATCGCATTCTTAAACAGTTTACCTGCTATGGTACCGTCTCGTTGAATTCTTTTTGAAGACATAACACCTCGCTTAGAAAAGACATCAACGCAGGGCAGTCATTATAGAATGATTAGGCGCTAGGAGAGTTTCTTTTTAATAAGTCTTATATGTTCTATGAATGATCATTATTTTCAATAACCTGCTACTTACCTACAGGCACGTAAAATGATTTAGGAATAACTATATAGGTACCTACCTAGTTATTTATTTGTCTATTGTATTTCGTAGTAGGTAGGTATAACTACAAATTCCTGATATACCTAATGGGCGTGGGAAATAAATATTATGTAGGTTATTCAGGGTCTTTCTAAGCTCGCTGCCTAAGTTTTAGAACTTCAGTGGATTTTTAGGAATTTTTACTACCTTAATAGATTGGCTTAGTATAGAATAGCTAGGAAATATAAACATCCTGTAAATTGCTCATTCATTTAGGTAAGTAGGTACTACATATTTATTACCTACATTCTACGATCGAAGGCTAGCGCATCCCTACAAAGAATATTGAATTCTATACTGCGCACTCTCAGTTTACCGCGTCTATAAATAAACTGACGTGTGATTGGATGCTGCGCAAGTACCAAGTGCAAACTGCGCTCAGAAATTATTTCTGTTCAATACACATGCAGCCCCGCCCGGCCCAGGACCACTTGCATCGTAATAATTCAACAGATAAAAACCTATATAACTATAAGTAGCTATAAGTATGTAATATCTAACTTGGAACCCAAGAACCCAATCTATAGTGCAGCGTTTTTATTATAATTGCAACTGACTCCGGTAGATGGTGTCGGTAGTGGTGTGTTTATTTGCTTGAATTTTCGGGAAAATCTTTGGAATAAGCTAAGTATTTAATGGATATTTATTTTTGGATTTTTTTTCCTTCATATTCCAATTATTTATCCTTCAGTAAGGCTCCAAACTTAGTAATAGTACTTATTTTTTTTCCGATAGATGTCGTCAGTTGTAACAAAATGTAATATATTTGACAGCTAATGATAATCATCTGTCTCTTTCAGTCATTATTTCTTGTTGAACCGATTGCGTGTGTAGTCATTCGATGTAAAGTTATTATTTTTTTCAATACTTCTAGCTTGTCATTATCTATTATTAAGTGTATTTACGTGTTTTAAGAAACTGTATCATTGTTAAAATATGTGGAATGAGGTAGTAATATGCGTGTTTGTGGTAGAATAATGGATCGGTATAACATTGAACGTATCGGCAAGGTAACAGAAGATGTTCCTATTACAATGAGACAAAAGGCTCGTCCTTCACACATTAGTAGAGCATCGTTGTGCAAACAAGCCTGTTATCTGCACGCTGCGTACATTTAGAGGTGATTATGGCAATGCTAATGATGTTTACACACTGCATGTAAGTACAAAGTATAACATTTCGTTCATACTAGAAGTCTCTTCTATCGAGTACCTATCTAACCGGTGGCGGGTCTATCGCTTGATAAAACTTTATTTTATGATATATCAGAGGAGAGTTCATGCTTATTAACAGCGTAGTTCATCATGGCTAATGCAAAGAGTAGATTAAACGCACCCAAAAGTGCAACTACTAAGAGAAAACGGGGTAGATCAAAACGGTCACTGAATAAAAACAAAAAATCCTCAGATTCCACAACCAGTCCTGAGGATAATGTGGTCATGAGGAGACCGAGTAACTTGAAAACTTTGACAACGGAGGAGAAAGTTCAATTTTTGCTACAAAACGGACATTTACTAAAAGATCAATTTACTGTCAGATCTCCACCAAAGCCTGCTAAACAGAGAGAAGCAGCTTTTGAGAAACCTAAACCGTTGTCTAGAACAGAAAAGTTGTTACGGACAAGACCAATCATATCACCTGATGGGAGCATCAAACACAAGACAAGGAGCAACTTACGGTTGATCGACGACATCCTCAAAGGTGAACTTATGATCACCAACACTAGCAAACCCAAAGATGTTAGTCGAAAGCAACAAAAAGGTCAATCGGTAAACAATAATAATGAATTAGGAATAAGTGATCAAAATGACACAAATCATAAGAAAAAAACATTAAACAAAACCAAAGATTCCAAAATCTTATCCAAATCTAAAACTATTAAAAAGAATACGGCTAAAAGGAAAAAAGATAAAGATACTATCAGTATCAAAAGTAAAACCAATTTGAAAACAAAGCAAGTCACTCTGAGCAACGGATTGGTACTAACTCTAACACTGTTCCAATGTGATTATTGTAAAAAGATGTTCAGTGGAAAATCTTCCCTTCGTCGTCACATCTACACTCACTTGAAAGTCTCATACAGACCTTTTGCTTGCAAGAAATGTGCAATGAAGTTCCGGAACAAAATCACCTACCAAACTCATGTGGATGGTCATCATCCTGATGCACCATTCCTGTGCAATATATGCGACAAAACATTCACATTAGAGGAAAATCTTACATTACACTTAGAGACTCATGTAAAGAATGAAAATTCATACAAATGTATGTACTGTGACAAAAAATTCTCATACAATGTTTTGCTAACGCAGCATGAGAAGCAGCACCTTGTGACTGGCCGGTATCAATGTACAATATGTAGCATAAGCTATGACTGTCGGAACCATCTGTCTATGCATATGAAGAGCCATTTGAAAATTAAAGATTACATCTGTCAATATTGTGGCAAGGAATTCCAGAGGATGAATTCTATGAGGCGTCATGTGCAAATATGTCACGGTGGGCATAGGATCCAGTGTCCGATTTGTAAGAAGAAGTTGAAGGGTCATTTGACTGAGCATATGAGGACGCATAAGCAAGCTCGGCCCCATGAATGTGAGCAATGTGGTCAACGTTTCACACAGTCCACTCAACTGACTGTCCATAAGAGATCTCATACTGGCGCAAGGCCATACACCTGCAGGATCTGCCAACGTCCCTTCACTCATTCTAATGCTCTAATGCTGCATATTCGGCGCCATACTGGCGAGAAGCCTTTCGCTTGCGCCATGTGCCCTATGTCGTTTTCACAGTTACCACATATGAAGGCTCATATGCGTAATATCCACGGCAAAGATCTGCCGTATAAGTGTCCTAAATGTGATCAGTTCTTCAAGCTGAAGAGTGAAGTGGAGAATCATACGAAGGATTGCACGGTTGGCGAGCGCGAGTTAACGTTCGAAGAGAGGATCCAGGCTTCCGTGCAATACGAAGAGGTGGAGGTAGAGTCGCCTATGACCCTATCTCGCATGAGGTTTCTCCTCGCGCTCTTATTCACAATGATCGCTACCAAAGAAAAACTCAAATTTCTAGGTAAATATCTTTATTACTACCTTACACTACCCTCATGACTCTAGCACAGTTTTCGTGTGGAACGCTTCCTGTGTGTGCGCCAATAACGGGCCTCCATTCTGAATCCCTACACTATTCATTGTCATTTACGACATTAGACAGAATCCTTATTAAAAATATACTAGAAATCTAAAACGACTCTTTCCTCCGTACATTAGACATCAACGGGTTTCCATGCAATAGGTTCTACGTACCGCATTAGTGGGGGGTCATTGATTTAATTGGTATAACAAGGTTAAATAATAACAAACAATGCGCTGTGTCATTGAAAAGCCAAGTGCGATGATACAGAAAATTAATGCAAAGCACATCAGTGCTTAATATTAATGATACTCATTGGGTTACGAAATATTTGTTTGTACGAGTGTGCTTATGTGACGTACGTCGAGTGTTTTATGTAGCACGTTTTTCACAGCTTTACCATCATGATTAGAAAAACATCTAGTCATTGTAGGCGCAGGCGTCCCGGCGTTTTTTCGGGTAATGTTCGACGAGTGAGTTTCATTTTGGTCATTGTCATTGTCTTGTAATTTTGGTGTTGGGAGGTGACGGCACGATAAGGCACGATACGATTAAGGGGCATTAAGGAACTGTGAGTTTTATTTTTAGGTGTATAAGGTGCTTTTCTCTTTGAAGACGCGGTGGCGGAGTTATAATCCTCAATTTGACATAGATAACCCAGCTTTGTCCTGTACATAATGAGCTTTTCTTGCCCCGTCATTATCACTAGGTACTTGTAAACTGATACAAGTTTTCGTAACAGGGTTTAATAAACGCCTGATCGACGACCTGCTTGTGGAGTCCCTTGAAGCGATGGGCCAGACGCCTTGCAAGGACGCCTCTTTGCAGCCCTTCAAACGGTTGAAATCCAACATCCAGCTGTTGTTAAACGGAACAATACCCAAAGATCAGATGGAAAAGTTTCAGAAGGACAAGAAATCAACTGAGGAACTTCTGGAACTTCTAACAGATGAGAAGAAAAAGGAAGAATAGGTATGGATACCGGCATAAGTCCTGAGCGCGGATTGCTTGCGAGAAATCCACGCTCAGGGTTTGTGTCGATGACTTATTAAGTCATAATTAATCTGTTTTAAGGCCCTTTGTCACGATAACGAGTTTATTTAGTTGGCGCAAATAGCTTTTTTTATTTTATTGTTTTATTTTTCTATACGGTTTTGTATTAAAAAACCACGAAACTTATTATTAAGTATGACTGGAAGTTTGTTATTTTATTATAATTTGAAACGACAAACAATTTAGGTACCTGCTGCGTCCTAAAATTATATCACAAATGAAAATAAGACACCACCCACAAATAGTGTGCAAAAGTCCGTCAGACCATCAGGGTAGGTGGTTAGGTCCTAATAGGTACCTAGTAAATAATGTACCTATTATTTGAAGAAATGCTTTCTAAATTTGCACCCGACAGGACCTAATTAAACTTTAATGTATCTTAGTTAATAAAACAGCTGTTTGCGCCAACTACGTAAACTGATTGACGTGATATAAACCATAATTATGGATATTGTATGGGGTGCATGCAATCAAAGAATATTTATCATAGATTGTAATTCCAAGCCATTTTAATGTACCTAGATGTAATAAGTATTTAAGTAAGATTATATTCATATTTTGAGTGTACTGTAGGTAATTTAGCGAAACAGCTGTCGTGTTTTGAAACAGAGTAATCTCGAATGTTTTTCAAACAATTTTATTATCATCACAAAACGTGTCTACTTAATAGAAATAACAATCAATACCTATCACGGATGGCTAGTACCGATGTTATATAGCTCCCTAAATACCTACCTACCTATTGTAATTAAATTACTGATCCAGTTGAATGAAGGCAAGGCAAATCCTACTAACATTATATATTTAAAATTTTGTGATAATAAGTATAAACGTGTATGTTTGTTACTCCTTCACGCAAAAACTACTGAACCGATTGCGATGAAACTTGGTATGCAGATAGCTGGAGATTTGGATTAACATGTAGGTTACGTTTTATCCCGATATTCCCGCGGGATCGGGACTTACGCGACTGAAATCACAGGGCGCACCTCTTCATGTAACTACTAGGAGGCTGCGCTTCGCTGTTTTACCCACGTATTTCCCGATCCCGTAAGAATATCAGGATAACAAGGCCGTAGTCTTTGTGATTCCAAGCCTCCAGCTATCTACATACCGATTTTCTTTGGAACAGCGGATTTTGCGTGATAGAGTAACAAATTTCCTTACATACATACAAGCTAAATATGAAGAAGCATAGTAGGATATCTACTTTGAATAATAGTGTTTTCAAGTGAATTTTAAATCCAGTTAAAAAAGGTACCACCTTACTCATTCATACTACGCGTTAATGCAATCATTTTTGCACTATTCGCACCTGTAATTTGTATAAAAGTGTGAAAATTCAAACATTTACAAATATGAATATAGGTAGGGGTTTATATATAGGTAACTAGCAGTGCCCTGCGATTTCACTTGCATAAGTCCTGATTTCGTAGGAATTTAAAATGGGCCTATTTTACTTCCAAGGATCCAATTCATGTTCATATTGAGTTTCATCGAAATTGGTAATTTTAGAGCCTATTTAAGAGGAAAGTATACCTACTCTTTCTCCATACAAACGTAGTCGACTGATTCCTTCCTGAATGAAGACATTAGAGCAAATATGTTTATGATACAATTAAACCTATATCTGCTTAGACCATACCCCCTTTTGGTTTACAATTTTCTAATTAGAATAGAACAAAATAAATTGAAAAATAAGATTATGAAAAAAGTCAAAGCGTAAAAGTAGGTCATAGCTGATATAGGATTTATGGCACAAACATATTTTTCTCTAGTGTCTTAAACCAACTTTTTATTATCTAAATCGATAGACACGAAAATTGGTTCAGTACGGGCCAGGATAATCTGAATTCTGAATCCTATCCTTATCCTGTTTCCTGTAGGACATGGTGAAGCCGCGGGCAGAAGCTAGTTATATTGTAAAACGAAATTTAGCACATCTAGTTTTATTCATGTCATATCAAATAGGTACGTGTAGATAAATAAACTGAAGTAAATTTATAATAACTGTACTTACCTAACGCGAAATGATAAAACAAAACCTACCTACTTAATGTACATAACATACATATTTATCAGATTAAACATTGACATAGTTTTAACTTTATAATAAGTTCATATAATAGCTGTAATTATTAGTAAATCATGCAGGGTACCTACCAGTGACATTGTTGCGTTCTTTTTGAAAATGGATCTTATGAGGAAATAATACCTACTCGTTCACCATACAACCGTAGTCGACTGTTTCCTCCCTGGAATGCCCCTACGTCGACTATGTTGGTAAAGTTTGTATGGAGAAAAGTGTAGGTATCCTTTCGCCTTAACTTTAGATATGACGTCAGAAGCAAGACAGTTGTACTTAAATAACCACTGCGATAAAGTACCACAAATTCAATTATACTTTTGACATTTTAATTAAATTCATCGACTTCATCTTAGCGCCCACAGCGATCAATCCATTTTTTCGATAGACGTAACAATTTTGTAAGCTTTTTATATTTAGCTTAAAGGAACGCATATTTTGAGAAATTACCTCTATTACTCGTAGATAATTATCTCAATCAATAGGTACTGCATTTTGCATATACTTCAAACATCACAATAACTACCTAAGTTTAATTAAGAAAAAAAAATGCAATTGAAAAGACGAAGAAAAAAAATTGCAAGGAAGGAATGCCACTAATGCAGCCACTGGTAGAGGCCCTGCAATATGAACCTATTTCTCTTACATATATTTATTAAGACGCTGTTTGCTCGTGTTGAATGAATAATTTAGATTTTATTAGAATAACAATACATGTTTGATGAGGATAGAAGCATGTGCAGGTGTAGTGTAGGTGGTTATTGTTTGTTGTCCTTAGAAAATACCGGTTTATTCCACTTTGATCACCTGGGTGATATCACCCAGGTGATTTCAGTCGATATAAGTAGTGTCCTCAAATCACCTTGGAATCATATCACCCAGGTGATTTCAGGCGACGATAAGTAGTGTCCTACGATCACCTTGGAATTAAATCACCCAGGTGATCAAAGGCGACTTTTTATTTTCGTGTAGTGGACGTGGAGTGTAGTTTCAGCTAGCCTACATTGTAAGCCCTAAGGTTAGGAGACAATAGAAATATGTTTCATTCAATGTCGAAAATTACATTTTTAAATAAAATATTAGATTCCCGTTTTAAATAATATGTACCTACCTACCTAGGTGTTTTTAGTGAAATTAGTTTTAGCCAACATTTCCATGCCCTAATTTTATATTTTTCCGGACATTAATCGCGTGATATGTACTTTTTAATTCTCTTATCTCGACGTGTCAACTATGTTACAATGGTCTTGGTCGCGAGGGGAAAGTAAAAATCACGCGATTAAGACCTGGGAACATATAAGATTATGAGTTCAAATCGTGTTAGAAATTTTATTTCCATGCCAATTTTTATGACTTAGGTACTTTGTACTATGCGTTCGGCGAAGGTAATATTGAGCGGAATGGGTGTTGTTTGTTCTAGACGTCTAGGCTACAACTTCTGTTGTAGGTGCGTCTTTTGGCAATTGACCAATCTCAATGTCACCAGTTATACACTTTCATTATTTCAAGAGAATGTATGAAAAAGATGTATGAAAAAAGTAATTGATTTTTACATTGTTTTAATGTCAAAATTGATTATTAGTATTACATTGTCAAAAACAGATAATTTCATTTGGATAGACTAACTACTTACCTACGTCTTCAATCCTTGTAATCCACCTATTATGATGTAGCAAAACGATTAGTGTTTTGTTATGGGATGGGGCATCCAAACAACTATTTAAGAAGTCAACATTTACTACCGTACCGATTATTTGAGAATAGTTATGGATATTAGATAACCCAATATACAAAATTATTGTATCAAACCATCTAATATGTTAAATGTATAAATAATTGAGAAAAAAAATAATTTAAGGATAAGTATTGATGCTGTTTTTAGATAACGACCATGTGTGTCGAGTTGTAAGTACCTAATACAGTGTACGTCGGGCAATACTAAATGATTACTTCCAAAATCTAGTTTAGCCCACAAAAATGTCTTTAAAGAACTTTATTAAAGAACTTTAAAGGATTTCTGATCCTGTAAATCCTATTAATGGGGGTCTTTAATTTGGTAGAAACGTTGATATTTAGAGTGTGGCCATTTCCCCTACTATAACTTGCCATTTTATCAAAGCGATGAGTCCAAAGATAATGTTATTATTGCATTTTTTTCAATAATTTATGTTTTAATTGTGTTATTTATAGCATTCCGCTTGCGAATGAATGTGCCATCGGTTGTTTGATATTTAAGTTTGTTTTATTAATTGGTAACCTATATTTTTTTTGTAACTATTTTGCGTGAATTGTTAATTTTATTAAGAATATTATTTGATAATGTAAGTTATTGTAAATATTATTATTCTAAATCTAATTTTATTTAATAAATAAATAATAAATAAATAAATATTGCACGACGTTACACACAGCGCAATCTAGCCCCAAACTAAGCACTAGGCTTGTACTATGGGTACTAGACAACGGATATACTACATATTATACTTTTTTTTTTGTAAATACATACGTATGATGATACATAGAATACACTGAATATCCCATGTCTTCGGACCGTGGTGAGTCCTAGGACATGCTGGTTTCCTCACGATGTTTTTCCTTCACCGTAAGAGCGATGTTATTAGCGCACATACCTTTTTTTCTTAAAGAAAAAGACATTGGTGCGCGGTCGGTCTGGATTCGAACCCACGACTCGCAGAATGAAAGCCGGGGTATCTTCCACTAGACCAACACCGCTCTATTATATTTATATTTATTTATTATATAAATTATATTATTATATTTATTATTATTTATTATATTTATTTTTATTTATATATATTATTTATATTATATTTATTACGCATATTTATTATATAAACCCTGTTTTATATTATTTATAATGCACGTGTATTCATATTACAACCTAACTCTCCGTTAATTTTGTGTATCTATTAATGATAGGTACCTACACCTACATACATTTGGAGTGATATTTCTGCAATTGTTTTATTACATTACATTGATACAAACTTTACAGAAACATTTTAAATCTATTTGTATCAAGTATAGTGTTTTGGATATAATTATTGTATAACTTGGTGTCAATGTTTGCATGTGTGCCATTTTTAGCATCATAATATTTTATATGTATTATAAAAATAATGTACCTACCATTTGTTGTTTAAAGCTTACTGTTTTTTAAGTTTTAATCGGATTTTGTCTCTTTTATAAATTATGTTTATAAAAATAATATTCAATATTGGTGCTTGCTGAGTTTTATAACGTACATAAACCACATTTTTGTTTGTTTATGGTAATTTTTATAGTTTGGATCACTTTTTTTGTTTCTAGACCACTTTTTTAAGCATAGTTAAATGATTTAAGTGTAATTTAGGTAGCCAAAGATATATGTGAGACGCCTGTATTTCTATTTAGCGATGTGTGTGTAGTAACTTTATGGCCAGTACTCTTTCAAAGTTAAAAATATCATGATTGTTTAGAAATATTGAGCATGATTTGATTTGAAATTCTTTGATTCTAGATTCATGAAAATCAATTTGTATCTACAAAACCATTAAAAAAATAATTACGATAATACGAAATTTAGTGGCAAGCACCTCCTTAGCAGATTACGCAATGGGGTGGCACACGCAAAGCTGTGAGCAGATGGCGCTGGCCTCGGATGATCTTTTTTTTTTTTTGTTGATGGTCCCCCACGAATGAAAACGCCGAGTTTTTTTTTTCTTTCGGTCTGAGACCGATATGGCCAATTTGGCGCCGAGGGTTGTTAAAAACACCTGTTTGACAGTTCTTAATTCAAACCTAAGATCAGTCGACTAGCGCCCTCTGCCGGGATAAAAAGTTAGTGTTCCTCCTCATTATTCGTTAGTCGTTACGCTATCCGACTTGTCAGGCCCGACAGTCCACACACATCGAAAGAAAATGTCGTTGTGTCACGGACAAGTCGCTTTGTGTAACGATCGCCTTAGTTTAAAAAGTTGCTTCAAGCCTAAGGAATACAAAATTAAATTTAATGTAGGTGTAGCAACATTAAAACTCTAGGTACATGAAAAATAAATAAATACTATCTTCTGTGAACAAGTTTTGTATCTATTGGGCAGTTAAAAAAGATATAGCAACCGACATGCTATATCTTTTTTGTTAAATTATTATGTATAGTAGTTACATAGACTATTATGTACTGTTCTACTGTTTTAATAAGTTTACCTAATTCCAAGAAAACAAGAAGTAGTTGTACCTAGGCGCCCATATGTGCAATATCATGTGTATTTATTCGAGTGAGTGCTGGTCAAAAGTACCAAAGAAATTTCTGTTAGTAAATTCGTGTAATAAAATAAAAATATTATCACTTAGTGTTGTGTTTTTTTCGCCTAACCCATTTTACATGATTATCAAATGTAATACAAAGGTATTAGATGATTAGAACCATTAGAAAGTGGTACACAAATAATCACTACTGAGAGAAACTTCATTTTATACAAATCATAGCGAATACCCCGTCTGTACACCTTGTGTGTTGCTTCTCGATCAGAGAAAATAACTAATAGGCCAAGCAGCAGGGAAATCACCTCTTACGTAGCCTTGCAAAAGGTGGTGTAACAAATTTTATGATTTTATGTTATTTAGCTAAGGTAGCTTGACATAAATTCAATTTCTTGACCTTGGGGCACGACGGGGTATGTCCGATATTTTGCTAATATTTCGTTTTTTGCACATAGTGCCTCGATAGTAAGTGATATGACAAAAGTGTCTAAGAACAGTATGTAGAAGTCAAAAACTCTTACATTCTGTCCATACATGTCAATTCTGTAAGTCTTACAGGTAAAAAGTTACAATCAAAAAAAGGAAAAACAACATTATATAAAATCAGTATAGATTTCTACGACAATTATTTTTTAATCGCTTCCATAATAAGCAACAACAAATTATTTGTGGTGGCCGCCTACAAGATGGCGCTAGTAGTACGACACGGTGTCCTAAATGGCGCATTTAACATTTTTCTTCTTTTGATTGTAACTTTTTACCTGTAAGACTTACAGAATTGACATGTATGGACAGAATGTAAGAGTTTTTGACTTCTACATACTGTTCTTAGACACTTTTGTCATACGACTTATTATCGAGACACTATGTGCAAAAAGCATATTAAACTCAAAATATCGGACATACCCCGTCGTGCCCCAAGGTCAAGAAATTGAATTTATATCAAGCTAACTTAGCTAAATAACATAAAATCATAAAATTTGTTACACCACCTTTTGTAATGTGATTTCCCTGCTGCTTGGCCTATAAACGCAACTATGTATTAAACCAAAGATCGTTCGTCTGTGAATAAAACGTAGAGTGCGTTTCATCTTTAATTAATTACCTATTCCGTCATGTTGGTAGCAAAACAAAAAAGTCTTGCCTTAATATCTTGAATGTGCTTTATGTACCTTAAACCTTGAATACAGGAAGATTCGTTCATTCATTCTTTTTAGACAAATCCCCCTAAATTCAAGGTAGAACATTATTTTTTTTGTATTTTGCTCTTTTTTGTTTTGCTACCAACATGACGGCATAGGAATATAAAGATGAAACGCACATATGTATGTCGGCTCGAACTTTATTAATTACTAAATTATAGACAGTAGCCGATGGTCAAGCCGTTTCGGAGGAGTACGGTAACTAACACTGTGACATGGAAATTTTATTTAGTAGACTAGCTGACCCGGCAAACGTTGTTTTGCCTTATAAATTATAGACAGTAGCCGATTCTCAGACCTACTGAATACGAAAATAAAATTTCATAAAAATCGGTCAAGCCGTTTCGGAGGTGTACGGTAATTATCACTGTGACATGGAAATTTTATATATTAGATATTCATCTATGGCTCGAAGAAATGCCCAAACGGTTTTACTTCGCATACAGCCTCATCAATATTTTATTTTTATATCCTAACGCCGCGCGTGTCAGTCGCTAACTAATGAACTAATAAATGCTCGTGGAATGTGGAAACTACTAGAGCAAGTCATCGCAATATCGTTGTATTTGAAACCTTTCTCATATTTTATTTATTACAAGATGGGAACCCGAAACCCGTCGGGCTTCGGATAGTTCCAATTCCACCCGGTTCCGTGGTTAGTGAAGGCAACATAATATTCGTCAAACAGCTCATAGCATGGCCGCCATTTTGATTCCATGACCGACTGGATTTCACTCCGACCAATCAGAGAGCCCCGTACGTACCCTCGAAAACATTAACAAAATCCCTTTGAATCAATTCCCATAGAAACTTTCATCCCCAATTAAACACTCTTAGGGGTTGAATTTTCAAAAAAAAAACTTTTAGAGATTCACTTACTACCCCATATCCATACCCCATCTGTGTCAAATTTCAAGTTTCTAGGTCAAGCAGTTACGAAGTTGCATACAAACGTTTTACCCCATTTTTACCATTAGGGGTGGAATTTCCAAATATCCGTTCTTAGTGCTCACTTTCAACCCTTAAAGAACCTATGTTCCAAATTTCAAGTCTCTACACCTAGCCGTTTAGCCTGTACGTTGTCCATCAGTCAGTCAGTCAGTGAGTTACACTTGCGTTTTTTTAGTACAAGTTTATACACCTAGCCGTTTAGCCTGTACGTTGTCCATCAGTCAGTCAGTGAGTTACACTTGCGTTTTATTAATTATGATGATTATTTATTTTATTACCTCTAAAAAACCGCTTAATTTTTCATTGATGATTTTGATTCATGCATTCATTCATCGCATCGCATCGTGACGAGCGAACATTGAGAGTTTTTTTTCCCTTTCGGTCTGAGACCGATATGGCCAATTTGGAATTTGGCCAGGAAAGCTACCGCGGATCTTCCGATGACAGCAATTCGATTCCGACGCGGTAGTTTGACATATTTGACAGCGAGGTTTTCAATTTTGACACCGCGCAAGCGTGTTTGACATCCATTTGACAGCCGTCACAATACCGAATGAACATGAATGAATGGAATAAGAGCGTCGGAATCCGGTCCGATTTACGCAACAAACATTACAATGTTAAACATTACGGGGAAAAAAAGTTGTTATAATTTATTACAATTTGTATATTAAAAGATCTAAACAAGATAAAAGTTAATATAGTTTTCTTAAAAAATGTAAATTACCTACATTTGAACGTAAATATAATTATTTCATTATATTCATAAATAATGCGTGTGTAGGTAACGGAACGTAATCCTTCGGCGTTCGATATTCACTTTTTTAAGGCCGCTCGCCCACGGCGACTTTTTGTAGCGATACTAACGCGATTCTGCATCGATACAGTCGCGAAGCGGTCGCTAGCTGTGTGCCCTCGCCCACGGGGCGTTCAGATTTAGAAGCGATGCAAACGCGATACTATCGCGCTTCAGTCGCGAAGCAAGTGCAATTCAGTCGCCTCCCTCCGTTTTCTTCCCGATGTCGTCCGACACGGTCGCGCGTTTGCATTCGATTCAGTAGCGATGCTGTAGCGCATTGCAAACGCGACTACCACGCGTTAGTAGCAATCCAGTCGCGCGTATGCTAAACGCGCGACGCATCGCTTCAAAAAGTCGCCGTGGGCGAGCGGCCTAAACGCGCGAAAACAATAACCCTTGTTTTTATTTGACAGTTACTCGTCGACTTCGAATCGATGACAGTCAACTGTCGATTTTAAGATTTTCTGTCAAAAGTCCCATTTTCATTCACTCAATTTGTCGTCGGAATCATATGAGTAATCGACGCGTCGATTATTAATTTTCGCGGTGCCGATTCCGATGCCGACGGAAGAACCGCGGTACGGGAAAGCTACCGCGGATCTTCCGATG
Source organism: Idaea biselata (assembly GCA_958496205.1). Lineage (NCBI taxonomy): Eukaryota > Metazoa > Arthropoda > Insecta > Lepidoptera > Geometridae > Idaea > Idaea biselata. The sequence continues at coordinate 3,705,592 of OY292399.1, forward strand.
ACAGCAATTCGATTCCGACGCGGTAGTTTGACATATTTGACAGCGAGGTTTTCAATTTTGACACCGCGGAAGCGTGTTTGACATCCATTTGACAGCCGTCACAATACCGAATGAACATGAATGAATGGAATAAGAGCGTCGGAATCCGGTCCGATTTACGCAACAAACATTACAATGTTAAACATTACGGGGAAAAAAAGTTGTTATAATTTATTACAATTTGTATATTAAAAGATCTAAACAAGATAAAAGTTAATATAGTTTTCTTAAAAAATGTAAATTACCTACATTTGAACGTAAATATAATTATTTCATTATATTCATAAATAATGCGTGTGTAGGTAACGGAACGTAATCCTTCGGCGTTCGATATTCACTTTTTTAAGGCCGCTCGCCCACGGCGACTTTTTGTAGCGATACTAACGCGATTCTGCATCGATACAGTCGCGAAGCGGTCGCTAGCTGTGTGCCCTCGCCCACGGGGCGTTCAGATTTAGAAGCGATGCAAACGCGATACTATCGCGCTTCAGTCGCGAAGCAAGTGCAATTCAGTCGCCTCCCTCCGTTTTCTTCCCGATGTCGTCCGACACGGTCGCGCGTTTGCATTCGATTCAGTAGCGATGCTGTAGCGCATTGCAAACGCGACTACCACGCGTTAGTAGCAATCCAGTCGCGCGTATGCTAAACGCGCGACGCATCGCTTCAAAAAGTCGCCGTGGGCGAGCGGCCTAAACGCGCGAAAACAATAACCCTTGTTTTTATTTGACAGTTACTCGTCGACTTCGAATCGATGACAGTCAACTGTCGATTTTAAGATTTTCTGTCAAAAATCCCATTTTCATTCACTCAATTTGTCGTCGGAATCATATGAGTAATCGACGCGTCGATTATTAATTTTCGCGGTGCAAAATTCGGCTGTCAACTGTCAAATGAATCCGATTCCGATGCCGACGGAAGAACCGCGGTACGGTTCCAGGTCATGTGAAGAGAGTTAAATCATCTGCCATGTAATCAAACAACTGTCAATGTCACAAACGCACCAAAAAAATCAAAACAATGTGAAGGCGATACTGCGATGTTGTGTCGGTAAAAAGTAATATTTTGAGACATTTAATTGAATAGTTGTGTGTAATTTAAACAATGGGGACAACCGGCCTTTCAATAACGCTGGCAAACAGCATTATAGGTGTGGGGATTCTTGCTATGCCGTTTTGTTTTCAACAAGTAAGTGCCTACCCTAAGTTACCTATTTTTACGTACGTTTATTAAGTTTTAGCTGTTTATGGGGCTCGTAATGCTACCGTCCGCGGGGTTTATGCATTGGCTGTCCCACACATGACCTCTGAGTGGTGCTGAAGTAGCATTCACCTGGTTTGTAGCTTCGGCCACGTCTTGTATCCTCCCACCCGGTATAAGTCGTAGCACCAAATGTAGCCCCTGAGGAAGATGGTTTGGACTTCGCTCCACTGCCACGTATTGCTGCCACTGCCACGTAAAAAGTCTTAGAGTGAATAGGTTTCTTTTAGGCAAGCATGTTACACCGTCAACCTTATTGTCGCTTTCCATCAGGTCCTAGCCTATCTCATGTAAAAAGACTGCTTATCTTTTAGGTGCTTGTACTTTTAATGTATTACATCTTAGTCCAGTTTGTTACTTATCATCCGGTGAGATATGTAGTGTTTAATTGCTTGCCTATCAATTAAAAAATATAATATAAAAAGTTATTACAATTACTAATTTCATAGCTATGAAATGGTGTTTATATTTCTGACGCTATGTTGTAAAAAATGATTTGTATTTCTAGTGTTCCAAACTTGGGCTTGGTTAGTTTTTTTTACAAACCTCCAAAGGTTTGTAAAAAAAACTGGACCCTATTACTAAGACTTCACAGTCCATTTGACTGTCTGTCTGTTACCAGGCCGTGACAGCTGGACAGCTGAAATTTTGACAGTTGCCGCTATAACAACAAATACTAAAAACAGAATAAAATAAATATTTAAGTGGGGCTCTCATACAACAACTGTTTTTTTTAAATTTGTGATAATAGTATGGTTTTGTTTGTACAAACTTGCTGTAATTGGAAAGTGTTTAAATGTTTTTATGACTTTTTTTCAGTGTGGAATTTTATTGGCTTCCTTAATTCTGTTATCAATGGGACTTGTATCAAGGCTTTGCTGTTATTTCTTGTTGAAATCATCTATATTGGCGAGAAGAAGGAATTTCGAGTTTTTAGGTAGTATTGAAACTTTATTTAATGTTATTAATCGAGAAAACAAATATATTTATTCATAAAATGACACATAAAGAACAATACAAACACACACAAAGTCAATCAAATACCACCCCTGATTATACCCGGCGCAAAATAACCAAGGATGCTGGCAGCATTACCCCTTTGTATGGCAATAGCTATCCTTTGCACCAAATAGGATCCAGAGCAGTAGTCAAGCCCTTGACCTATTAATTACTAGTATTTGTGACTTAAATATATGTATGTGTTCAACAGACATTCTGTTGAACACATAGATTTTATACCAGACTAGCCCTAGCTTCACTTACTGCGGGATCGGTACTTACGCGGATGAAAACGGTGGGGTTCTAGGTACTGATCCTGCCTGAATATGGGGATAAAAAATTGCCTATGTGTTGTTCCAGGACTTTAGCTATCTACATACCGAGTTTCATCGCAATTGGTTCAGCAGTTTTTGCGTAAAGGAGCAACCAAACACTCTCACAAACATTCACCTATAAAATATTTCTAGGATTGGTTTGATCAGAATGTTGTGCCTTTCTGGTGCTTTAGTTTCCTCATGTTTTCCTTTAAAATTTTCAGCTTTCCATGTATTTGGTCCGGCTGGAAAATTTGCTGTAGAAATTGGTATAATAGGGTTTCTAATGGGTACCTGCATAGCCTACTTTGTGGTCGTCGGAGATTTGGGCCCACAGATCATCGCTAAAATGTTCAATATTAACCAAAGTGATGTACTGAGGTAAGAATATAAAATACATACATACATACATAGACTGATAAACACATAACCCTTCTTTGCGTCGCCCAGTGGGGAAAGTCATACCTACTCTTTTCTCCATATAAGCTTTACAAATATAATCCACTGTTTCCTTCTTGGATAAAGACATTAAAGAAAATATGTTAATGCCATAAAATCTATATCAGCCATGCCCATGGCCTTGTGTATTGATTTTTTTCATATTCAAATTTTTTCTCAATTTAATTTTTATTGTAATAAAAAAAAAAAACGAAAAAAAAAATATTTGCTGTAATGTGACAATGTCTTTATTCAGGGAGGAAACAATCGACTACGTTAGTATAGAGTCAGAGTAGGTAGACTTTCCTTTTAAATAGTACCTCTAAGGGTAAGGCCAGTCGAGTGTAAGTTTTAGATTTGTGAGTTGCATAATTCAGTATCATAGAAAATTTTGGAATAAGCGGTCTTGTCGCTTAGAGCGATCTCTTTTAACTTTATTGTTTACTTCGATTTTTTGATAACATATTTTTTGCCAGATGGAGTAGCATAAAAAGATTATTTAGGTGCAGACTGCAGTTGTAAAGACAGAAAAATATTATACAATTTGAATTATTTTATTGATATTGCATTGTGAGTTGACCTTTCATTGACATTTTAACTTGAAAAGTAACTAAGTAGGCACCTAGATAGAAAAGGTTACAAGTTACATAAGTTTACTAGCTGTGAGAATTCGGAACGTGACGTCCAATGAAAAGAAGGCACAAGAAACTCTAGGGTTTTTTGGCAGTGATCATGGGATTCATATTCTGGCCTTAATTAGAAACTATAGTGCAACCCATGTAGACACTGAACTAACTATTACACATATATGTTATAGTGTAGGCTTTCCAACTATAGCTAACATTTAGACGTGCAGGAGTCCCAAATACCGTTAGGCCACTCTTAGGAGCACCATAGTGGAACAGGACCAACAATTAATTGTAATAAATACGAAAATTAAAAAGGGAGGGAATGAATCATGGGGTATAAAAATAGGATTAGACTGTAACTTCCAGCGTTGTATTTTCAGGACATCAATAATGGTGATTGTGTCGCTAGTGTGCGTGTTGCCGCTTGGTTTGCTCCGGAACGTAGACAGTTTGAGCAATGTCAGTGCGGCGACTATAGGATTCTACTTCTGTTTGGTTATCAAGGTTTGTATTGGAATTCTCCTATTTAAGGGGAAAATCTACCTACTCTTTTCTCCATACAAACTTTACAAACGTAGTCGACTGTTTTCCCCCTGAATCCTGGTCCTTAAAAACCTTTATCTGCCATGACCATAACGTAGGTGCGTTATATAAATGGTTATTTTCATTTTCTAATTAGAAAATAAAATAAAATTAGTAGGTATATGAAAACATCAAAGCGCATGTGGCATGGTCATGGCTGATATAGGGTTTATGGCATCAACTTTTTTTTCTTCTGTTTACGCGATGTTGTATTGAAATGTCTTTATTTTTCGGTTTGAATCGCGTGGTGTTTATTACTTACATCACGCGATTCAAACCGAAAAATGTCTTTAATTTCAATAAACTTATTTTCTCTAATGTCTTTATCCAACTTTTTATTATCTTAATCAATAGACATGTAAATTGTCTATCGATTAAGTACATGACCGGCCATACCCCTTCCTTTTTTATGTTTTTCATATTCTAATTTTTGTAAATTTTATATCTATTCTAAATAGAAATTGTAAAAAACCAAAACCTAGGGGCATAGTCATGGCCATCATGGCAGATATAGATTTAATGGCATAAACATATTTGCTCTAATGTCTTTATCCAGGGAGGCAACATTCAACTACGTTTGTATGGAAAAAGAATAGGTAGACTTTCCCCTTAATATGATATAACTAAAACCACACAATATCCGTATCAGGAAAACTGTTCGTTTTCAGGTGATAGCCGAAGCAGCTTCAGAGCTTCCGTCGGGTGAATTCTACAACATGGAGCTGTGGAAACCGGCCGGAGTATTGCAGTGTGTTCCTATATTTTCTATGGCATTGTTTTGTCAAACGTAAGTTCTTCTATTACAATGTGATTTTAGTAGGTACTGTGTTTTTAACTCCTAACGGAAAAATATTTAATTGACCGCATGATAAAATACACTTACTGTAATTTATAATTATTTTGAAATTTTGTATGCTGAAAAGCAAAACATGGCGAGAACAACCAAAATGTACCAACTGTATGTACCTATGTTTATACAAAATAAATATTATGATTATGATTATGAAAAGAGGGGTGTTAAAGTTTGAGGTGGTTGTGAATCTGTCGGTCTGTCTGTGACATCGTTCGTAGGTTCCAAAAGGCTGAAGTGATTTTTAAATATATTTTTTTTGTTTCGTAGGTGACTTACGTACAAATATTTTTAGCTATGTTCGATCAAAATTGACTTAGCCATTGAAATGATATGTGGGATCAAACCAAGTGTTTTCAAATATGGGTGGGGTATCAAATGACCATAACTTGTTATCAAACGATGTTGTTTTGTGATAAGAAACTAATTATTTTGGTTGTTTTCTAAACAAAAATCAAAGACAATATTTTGACTCCTAACTTATTCTACAAAAACCCCGAAATAGACACCCTCGTAGTGGCGCCACCTACCGGGATTTCTTTACAGAAATCCTTTCTATTGATTTGCAATTTCCAAGAAAATTAATAGTCTCTTTAATTTGTTTTTTTCAGACAATTGTTCGAGATATTTGAGTCACTTCCATCTCTAACTCTAGAAAAGATGAACGTAGTCACTAAGAACGCCATCAATATCTGCACGGCCGTTTATTTCACTCTCGGGCTGTTCGGTTCCATTGCCTTCTCTTCTAAGGAAATATCTGGTAAGTTAATACTACTTGTATGTAAAAGTACTTGTAAATAGTAAAGTAACGTAAAGCCTTAGAGCGATAGGTACCCATTCAGTTACAATAGTACCTTTTAAAATGACATTTGCTCGAATTTAGACTTTATCCTACTTGCATAACGTTCAGTCGCTTGAACGAAGTAAACAAAAACTCTGCGCACCTAAGAGCGTGCCAAGTGTTGGCACGGATATTTTTTTTTCAGTTTGAGACTCTATATGTATTGTAAGTTAACTCAATGTAGGTACCAGTGTTTACCGGCTGAGGGCACCACCGACGCTATATAAAAATGTCCTTTTGTTGAACCATCTTTACAACTATTACAGTTAAAACAAAGAGATTTGTTGAGTAGTTTTGTTTTCACAGCTGTTAAAAGACATCAAGTGTGTGTTTATTTGCAATCGCTGATTGATGTTGTTCTTTCTCCATTATCTTTATACAGAGTGAACCATTTAAACGGGCCTTCAGGGGGATATCCTAAACTATAAGAGATAGAGAAAAATGCTGAAAGGAGTTGCGTCCCCGATTTTGACAAAAACTAAAATGGCATTGATAGATTTTCGAAAAATGAATTACCCTAGCCAGGAATCGAACCTTGTCTTTTTGCAAAAAAATAAACACCCTATATTACTGTACTGATCGATAGCGTTGCTGATAAATATCAAATCCTGGAAACAAACATAGTGTGGTAAATCAAGACAAATGCCTCATTTTTAATAAAAATATTATTTTTACCAAAAAAGACATCTATCAGTTGTGCATTACTGCTTACATCAAACATCAAAGCTCATGATTTGAACTGTGTGCGAAATTTTGAAATCAGAACATGATCTGAAATGATGATAAAATGCTAGTGCAGTCGTTCAAATTTTTCGCTATCTCTTATAGTTTAGGATATCCCCCTGAAGGCCCGTTTAAATGGTTCACCCTGTTTATGTAAAAAAAAAAATCCTATTTCCCTTGGTCACGGCATCACGCGTGAACGGCTGGACCGATTTCGCTTATTCTTTTTTTGTTGTGTTTACCATTCTCAGGAGAAGGCTCATCATCATCATATTCCCGCCGCGCCAGCTTGTACTATATATTCTGTCGCTCCCTATAAACTGGCATTACGTTCCAGGTAACATCCTGATGAGCCCGTCCCCGACGATGGCGAGTGACGTCATCAAGCTGGGGTTCGTGATGTCGGTGGCGTTCAGCTTCCCGCTCATCATATTCCCGCCGCGCCAGCTTGTACTATATATTCTGTCGCTCCCTATAAACTGGCGTTACGTTCCAGGTAACATCCTGATGAGCCTGTCCCCGACGATGGCGAGTGACGTCATCAAGCTGGGGTTCGTGATGTCGGTGGCGTTCAGCTTCCCGCTCATCATATTCCCGCCGCGCCAGCTTGTACTATATATTCTGTCGCTCCCTATAAACTGGCGTTACGTTCCAGGTAACATCCTGATGAGCCTGTCCCCGACGATGGCGAGTGACGTCATCAAGCTGGGGTTCGTGATGTCGGTGGCGTTCAGCTTCCCGCTCATCATATTCCCGCCGCGCCAGCTTGTACTATATATTCTGTCGCTCCCTATAAACTGGCGTTACGTTCCAGGTAACATCCTGATGAGCCTGTCCCCGACGATGGCGAGTGACGTCATCAAGCTGGGGTTCGTGATGTCGGTGGCGTTCAGCTTCCCGCTCATCATATTCCCGCCGCGCCAGTTTGTACTATATATTCTGTCGCTCTCTATAAACTGGCGTTACGTTCCAGGTAACATCCTGATGAGCCTGTCCCCGACGATGGCGAGTGACGTCATCAAGCTGGGGTTCGTGATGTCGGTGGCGTTCAGCTTCCCGCTCATCATATTCCCGTGCCGCGCCAGCTTGTACTATATATTCTGTCGCTCCCTATAAACTGGCGTTACGTTCCAGGTAACATCCTGATGAGCCTGTCCCCGACGATGGCGAGTGACGTCATCAAGCTGGGGTTCGTGATGTCGGTGGCGTTCAGCTTCCCGCTCATCATATTCCCGCCGCGCCAGCTTGTACTATATATTCTGTCGCTCCCTATAAACTGGCGTTACGTTCCAGGTAACATCCTGATGAGCCTGTCCCCGACGATGGCGAGTGACGTCATCAAGCTGGGGTTCGTGATGTCGGTGGCGTTCAGCTTCCCGCTCATCATATTCCCGTGCCGCGCCAGCTTGTACTCTTTGTTGTATAAGAAGGTCAGTTTTTACTCTAACTATAGAAATATCTAAAAGTTATTAGCCTTATAGCTTATAGTCCAAGATCCCATGGCCGGCAGACATCACGTATATTCGTACATACAGGGTGGTCCAACTAGTGACGTCAATAAACTTTTTTTAGATTCCTCACACCTGGGGGTATCCGAAAATATCCCATGTATGCTCAGCGATGTTTCGTAGTTTAGGAGTTATGGCCTTTTTTCTCATTTTCTACTAAAATGCGACCACTGAGACCTATTTTGTTATACTAACTGCAATAATATAGATAATTGGCGGATTTCTTTTCAAATGTGGAGCTGAATAACAGGGTCATGTTACCTGTTACAAAAAAAGGCGTACCACTAAACAAACTGTTACAAATGAAAAAAGTATTTCATAAAGTGAGCGTAGACAAAACGCCATAAACACTTTAAAGAGCAATTAAAAGAAAAACTCGCCTATTATTTTTTTATTCCAAACCAACTTCAAAAACTTCCTTACTTCATTAACTATGTACCCTATTATTTTTATTGGTCTATCATTAGAGGATCATATCAAAAATTTTATTTAAAAATTCTTTGGTCGAAAATTCTCTCACTCATCCCTATTACGAAGACTTTGCTGTCTGACCGTCTGTCACCGGGCTATATCTCATAAACCGTGATAGCTAGACACTTGAAATTTATACAGAGGATGTATTACTGTACCCGCAAATATTTAAGGGAGCTCCCATACAACAAACGTAATTTTTGACATAAAAACGCAACGATACCACAATGTATTTTACCACTAGCGCCATCTAGTGATGATTTTTGTCTTCCGCAAAAAAACTTCTGCACAAATCTTAATTGAGATTTGTACAAATAAATGTATTAAATAAAATAATAACAAATATGTTTTTTATGTTATTCGATTAGGCCGGGAGTTTCCCTTCAGGTTTAATTAAGTAAGATGAGTGAGAGAATTTTCGACCAAGGAATTTTTAAATAAAATTTTTGATATGATCCTCTAATGATAGACCAATAAAATTAATAGGGAAGATAACGAATGAAGTAAGGAAGTTTTTGAAGTTGGTTTGGAAAAAAAATAATAGGCGAGTTTTTCTTTTAATTGCTCTTTAAAGTGTTTATAGCGTTTTGTCTACGCTCACTTTATGAAATACTTTTTTCATTTGTAACAGTTTGTTTAGTGTTACGCCTTTTTTTTGTAACAGGTAACATGACCCTATTATTCAGCTCCACGTTTGAAAAGAAATCAGCCAATTATCTACATTATTGCAGTTAGTATAACCAAATAGGTCTCAGTGGTCGCATTTTAGTAGAAAATGAGAAAAAAGGCCATGACTCCTAAACTACAAAAAATCGCTGAACATACATGGGGTATTTTCGGATACCCCCAGGTATGAGGAATCTAAAAAAATAAAGACATTTTTCGGTTTGAATCGCGTGGTTTTTAAGAAGAAGAAGAAAGAAGAAGAGACCTGGAAAGGTCTCGAAACGTTGAGCGTTGTAACAATGCTAAAAGTAATAAAAACCACGCGATTCAAACCGAAAAATGTCTTTAATTTCAATACAACATCGCGAAAACAGAAGAAGAATCTAATCTAAAAAAGTTTATTGACGTCACTAGTTGGACCACCCTGTATATTCTGATGTATGGAATGTGGACAATTGTGTGGTGTTAGTATGTACTAAGAACGCATGCCTACTTGCTAGCTTGCTGCGACGACAGCAAATTCTCAGATATCAGGTCATCAAGGTAAGTACTAAAAAAAATTACTTATCTCACGTAAATTCTCCAAACTGTTTTTCACATATATTTTAGAAAATATTAACAAATAAGTCGCCAATACTCCTAAATACTTTTCGCCGGCCGTATTGCTTTGCCGATGCTTTAATTAAACTTTAAAGCTCCCAAAATAATATCTTAACTTCCCGTAAATTCTGATGCTCCATTTGTACATAGGTATGTCTATTAACTGTTTTAAAACCTATTACAAGAAGGCAAACAGATATTTTGATAATGCATTTCTCCTAGATATTTCTAGTAAAATTTCTTTTTCGTACTATTTCCAGGTGCACTCATCCCAACACGACCACATAATAAACCACTCGATCCCAGAAACCAGCTTCCGCTGTATAACGGTCGGCATCATAGCGGTGACTCTCTTCATCAGCCTTCTCATCCCCAACATCGAGCTGGTGCTGGGCCTCGTGGGGTCCACCATCGGAGTGCTGGTCTGCGTGCTCTTCCCGGCCGCCTGCTTCCTCAATCTCACCTTTAAGAATACTAATGAGCGGGTGTTGGCTAAGGTATGTCCGACTGTCTAGTTAGTTTCACTGAGCCTTTTCCGCACTTAGCCTCACAATTGGGCCATTGTACGTGATTTCTTACAGGGCTTAAGACGCCACGGGAGCCTACCCCGCATTGGCGAATATCCCATGCCTTCGGACCGTGGTTTATCCTAGGACATGTCGGTTTCCTCACGATGTTTTCCTTCACCGTAAGAGCGATGTTAATAGCGCACTTAAATTTTTCTTAAAGAAAATGACATTGGTGCGCGGTCGGCCTGGATTCGAAACCACGACCTTCGGAATGAAAGTCGCGGTATCTACCACTAGACCAACACCGCTCCGCACCGTCCGACTGTCTAACAATACAGTACAATATTTATTTATTAATATCGGGATCAAAAGTATGTTACTCAGGGTGAATGTAGCTTTCTAATGGTGAAAGAATTTTTGAAATCGGTCCAGTAGTTTCGGAGATTACCCCCAATATACATACATACATACATGTTACCAACGTTATCTTTTTATAATATTAGTATAGATTATGAAACTTATTAATAATTTCCCAAATTACATTATAAATCAGTTCCACACTAAGCACAGCTTGTATCGCAGTAACCGAGATACCAATATAAAAATGAAGATGACATTATTACCATTAGTATGGTAAGTATTAGTGTTTACCGACTGAGGGCACTACCAATGCGAAATAAAAATGTCATCGTGTAGCGCCATCTTTGTAATGATTAAAGTCAAAATTTCAGACAGATTTGTTGGGTAGTTTTGTTTTCACAGCTGTTGAAAGTCAGTCGAGTTTGTTTTGCAACGGTGGTCACCTCAGCTTATCATTCAGGCCTCGTATATCAATCAATCGTTATCATCATCTCATCCTTTACCGTCCACTGCCTCACATATGCCACACGATCGCCACAAATAGCGATCCCGAGCTACCTCCATCCATCGACTCCCCGCGACCGTTACAATGTCGTCGGTCCACCGAGTAGGTGGTCTCAATCAATCATTAAATCATTGAAAACCTAAATAACACAACACATATATTATCCATATCCAGTAAAGTATATATTATTTTTTAGGGAGTACTAGTTTTGGGTCTAATAATACTGGTCCTTGGAACGTACGCCAACTTACAAGCGGCGGAGAGTAAACTGGACAAGTATGACGATAGATACATCACGCGAGAGAAGATCGACAAAATTGTAGAAGATTTCTTTCAAAAACGAGAGAAAAATAATGGTAAGTTGACATTTGTAATCTTTACAAGAGTTGTTAGATATCGTTGACCAACGTACCGCCTTTATAAAAATAAACGATAATAAATAAATATTGCACGACGTTCCACACAGCGCAATCAAGCCCCAAACTAAGCACTAGGCTTGTACTATGGATACTTGACTAATGCTTACTAATTTTCATTACAGATCAGCTTTTAAAATCAATCAATTCAGAGCCACTGAACGTTATAAATAATATAAACAAAAATGAAATAATAAAAGATTCTGAGGTACAACCACCTAATCCAGTACCACCTGAGTCAAACTCCTTAGAAATAAAAAGTCCAGAGACAAAAATTGACACGCAAATAAAGAACGGAAACCTAGATATCTTATTACCGGAAAAACTTAAAGAGGAAGCAGCCGATAAAGTGTCAGAATCACATCCGAAGAATTTAAATAAAGTCATAGACGTAAAAGCTAATGGGATTGTTACAAAAATAGAGTCTCCTAATGAAGAAAAACAACCGTCAAACGAAGAAATCAAAAATGAAAAGTTAAATATTAAACAACAACAGTTAATTGAAACAATGAAACAACATGGAGAAGAACAGAAGGAATTAATGCAAGAACAAAAAGAAATACTCGATTCTATAATAAACAATCAAGTTAACGGAGAGAAAGTCAAAGACGAAAAGGTTGTTGAACAACCAAAAGAGGTTGACAAACAACAACAATTAATAGACACTATTAAACAACACGGACAAGAACAAAAGGAATTGATGAAAGAACAAAAAGAAATATTAGACGAAATCATAAAAACTAAGAAGGAAATCGAACAGAACAAAGATTCTGACACCGAAGCTAAGAAGAAAGCAGTAGAAAGCATTAAAAAAATTGCAGATATAGCTATTAAAAGTATTGGAGGAGTTACAGAAAAACCTACTGGTCTAGAGAAAGAGATAAAACAATCGGAGAGACTGGAGCAATTGACAAATGATGCAGTTCAAGAAATAGCTAAAAAAGCTGTCGAAACTATAGAAGCTATACAAGACATTAAAATAAACCCAGAAAATGTACCTAAACCGGAACAAAAGGATAACAATTTAGTTGGTAGTAAGGATTTAAAAGCACCGGAAACAGCATATCAGATACCCGTTAGAGACATTAAACAAAACCCAAATATTAATACTAATATTAAACGGGAAATTAGTAATAACATTAATAACCCAATGAATAAAGTACAATCAAATGAAAATAAGCCCAATGTTCAATCTAGCTCCATAGACAAAAAAGTACCTGAAATACAACAAAATCTACCTAAAACAATTATTAATTCATCTGAAATACAACAACATCTACCTAAAACAATTATTAATTCATCTGAAATACAACAAAATCTACCTAAAACAATTATTAATTCATCTGAAATACAACAAAATCTACCTAAAACAATTATTAATTCATCTGAAATATTGGCTTTATTTTCAAATAAAAATGAAGCCAATAAAGTTCATTCTCATTCACCAGATGAACCTCAATCGTACAAAGTAGGTGAAGACATTGAAATAAAAAAATTAAAAAACAAAATCGATTCAAATCTACCTTTAGCACTAGCTATGAACGGTCTTAAAGATCCTAATCAAGTCAAAGAGGCAAAAGCAGTTCCTAATGGTGAAAATAGTGAAACAAATAATGTAGTTAAGGAAAAAGAAACTATAAATAAGCAAGTTCCTGCAGAAAAAACTATACCAAGACAAAAGAGAGAAGTGGTAGATTGCACAAAAACTATGACCTTAGAACCAGCCGATAGAAAAATATGCGAAAGTTTAATGATTCCGAAAGTAAAAGAAACTTTAACAAAAGCTGATGAAATAAAGATACCTAATATACCTCAAGTAGAACTAAAAAGTCAAAGATCTGAAGACTTTCTACCAAACGTAGATTTGAACGAGAAATTAATGAGATTACCTATGGATCATCACATCGGGAGATCTTTGAAAAGTTACGACGAAAAGAAGAAATAATTATTGTTATACCTAACATGTTTTGTTTGTTATTTTTATACGTAAACAGTTATTTTTTCTTTATATAAAATTAACATCAAGAAAGATAAGATTACAAATTGAAATTGTATGCTTTATTATAACAAAATTTTAACTCGCATTAAGTTACGGCAACTGCAGGTAAACATACGAAGCAAAATTAAGCTTATTTTTATTACTTTTATGCACATATTTGTTTGTTACCATGACACACAACATTCATAGTAATACATTGAACCGTAGTGTAAATAAAGTTTAATTTTATATCGGCCTCATACAGAAACGTCACTTAACTTTGAAATCTACTTAAACAATTAGGGACCTCCTAAGCTTTTAGGCTTGGCGCAAACGGGTCTACCGACCACAGCCACTGGTGGCCAGCGACGACAGCTACTTAACACACAGTGCAAACTTATCAGGGTTATATTAATGTGGCGGCCTCCGAACACCGGTGGCTATAGCTCGCTTCTGACACTGTTACAAATGTGGCGGTAGCGCGGACCGTTTGCGCCAAGCCTTACATAATAATTTTTAAGCTGCTCAATTATTGATGTAGTCTTCAAATTTTAAGTGGTAATAATATTTTTTTAATTGAATTTATTTATTTCTGTATTCGGTCGTATGTGTTTACCTACAGCTGTCACGTTCCGTCATCTATCTACTTTTATAGCCTGGGGGGCTTGAAACTAACCGAGGTTTTTGGAACCTAACCTACTTATTTATTCAACGAACACAAGCTAAGCTTGCTAATAGAGAATTTTATTGATCTCAAGAATACTAATTGTATATACCTAATTATTATGTATAAAAATATAATCCTACTATATTAAGAGCAAAGGATACCTACTAATTCTCCATACAAACGTAGTTGACTGTTTCCTCCCTGGATAAAGACATTAGAGCAAATGGATAAAGACATTAGAGCAAATATGTTTATGCCATAACACCTATATCTGCCCTGTTTTGTTTTTTTCTTCTATGATAATTAGAATATGAAAAAAAGACAGGGGGCATGGCAGTTGGTAACACGTAGGCTACTTTTTATTCCAAAATTCCCACGAGATCTGAAATTTCAGAGTAAAAAGGGGTTTATCTACTTACACTTCGCTGCTAGTAATCAAATATGATGTCGATTACTTACTAATTAATTAATAATTAAGTATTAATCTGTAAATTTTGAAGTGCCGGACGCATTTATAATTTTAGTTTAGCGATCTAACCACGCATAAATTAAGATATATTGTGATGGACTGAATTATGTATTAATAAAATATTTTAAATATTATCCATCTTCTTTTACTTACTTCTCAACTTTTGTATAGATACCAAGTACATACAAACTTACTAATCTTTTATGATATTGATATTATCGTTTGTATCAGGTGGGCGATTCTCGTGCGGGTGTAATTTAATATATATTAAAGATACGTCGAAAAAACATGACGGGAAATTCTGTTTTCGATGGAAATCCACCACTTCCGCCATATTTTTTCGACATATCGCCCACCAGAACTGTTATAGAATCCTACAACCTTATTTTTATGTAAATGTACACTATACACCTATAAATTGATAAACATGTCCTTTCATAAATGATATTTGCAGTTTAAGCAATAGTGTACCTTACTGTTGGTGTACCTAATAAATAAACGTAGGTCTGGGAGCTACTAGTCAAATAAAGGCAGATTTACATTAATTAAGTAGCCGGCGCCAGTCCCTGTATCAATGTAGATCACCTTTAAGAAGGATACCTACTCTTTTCTTCATAAACACTTTTCAAACGTGGTCGACTGTTTCCTCCCTGGAGAAAGACATAAGAGAAAATATATTTATGCCATAAAACCTCTACCAGCCATGACTATTCTAATTAGAAAATTAACAAAACCAAACGTAGGGGCATGG